>JAGDQO010001882.1:0-229992 GCA_018342035.1 Solanum appendiculatum
GTTTTAATAATCCTAATGTTGATGAAAATTTAGATGATGAATTAGATGAAACACCTACCAGTCCGGCGACGGAAGCTCCAACACAAACTACACCTCCAACTGAGGAAGATAGTCAACTCCCCCACCCCTCCCCCCTTGTACCTCCTACAAGGGGAAAGGTGAAGTATCAACGCCCTAAAACTTCTATTGTGTGGCAATTTATGACTTTAGATACTGTAAACTCTCTTGCTATTTGTAATAAGTGTAAACAAACATTTATACATAGAGTCGGTGGAGGTCAAGGTGGGACGGGGGGTTTAAATAGACATTTGCTATTTTGTAGACCGATTGAATATAAGGCGGCCAAAGCTCTAGTCGATAAAAAAAAAGGAATTCAAATTGATGATGATGATATTAATTCTAGTGTTCCTCAATCGGTAGAGTGTTCTAACATGGTACAAGGAACATTGGATCCTTCTAACCCCGGTGGTCCAATTACACAACGTAAATATAATAAAGAAAGAGATCGCGAAAATTTAGCTAAGATGGTTTTTGTTTGTGGTTTACCTTTTGGTTTTCCTTCACATCCCGATTTTATTGAATATATTCAACAAACTTATAATCCGTCTTTTAAAGGTATTTCAAGAAATACAGTTAAATCTGATGTTTTAGAATTTCAAGGTAAACATTGTCAATATCTTCGTTGTTTATTTAGCATATTAGATTGTAGAGTGTCTATAACTTCTGATATGGGTCGTAGTGTTAATGGACGTGATTATTTAACTGTCACAGCACATTGGATTGATCATAACTGGAATTTGCAAAAAAGAATCTTAAGTTATAAAGAATGTGTAGAGAAAAAACTGGTGCTTATATAGCTTCAACTGTTTTAGGTATTTTAGATTTTTATATGCTTTGTGATAAAGTGATGAGTGTCGCATTAGATAATGCCTTTAATAACACCAACGCTGCTGCTATGTTAAAAACTAGACTATGTCCAATTGATAATAACGCTTTCCATGTTAGATGTGTTGCACATATATTAAATTTAATTGTACAAGATGGTACTTCATTATTTGATTGTGGTTGTATGAAAATAGAATATGTTGTTTTATGGATTTTTTATGCTCATAGACCTGCTAGAATTAGGAAATTTAACGAGCGTTGTGTACTATGTAATCTTACACCACGAAAAGTTCCAAAACATGTTAAAACTAGGTGGAATTCTTTTTATGAAATGCTTTTAGTTGCTTATGAATATCAACGACCCATACAAATGGTTTTTAATGCCCATAATTCCGACCCACTAGAAAGAATTTGTGATGAAGATTGGATAGAAACCAAAGAACTATTGGATTTTCTAAAACTTTTTTATAATGCTACAACCATGTTTTCTGGAGTTTATTATCCTACTATTTCATCAGTCTTAGTAAATATTTGTGCTATTTCAATTCAATTTCAAACATACAAAAAAATTGAAAAATTTAGACCGTCAATTGAAGCTATGATTGAAAAATTTTAAAAATATTTTTTTCCTATTCCTCAAATTTTTTTAACTGCGACTTTACTTAACCCTCAATATAAATTACGAGGTGTACAAGGACTTGTTCAAACTTTTTATGATACTTTAGAAATTTTACCGGAAGAAGTTCCAAGTTGTGAATTTTGTAAGTCTAGCATAAAAGTGCAAGCCAAAATTTTATATGAAAAATATAAAACTATGGAAATTAATGAAGGAGTTGTTGCTCAAACTTCTAATGCTATCAACAATGATTATATTGATAATTATATGCTTGGTTTTCTTGGTCTTAATTCTACTAACCGTGATGATTTTGAAGAATATCTTAATCAGTGTTTGGAAACAGTTACCGACGAGCAGGGCAACGTAAAAGTATTAGATTGGTGGAGGAAACGTGGTAGTGCATTTCCAACTCTTAGCAAAATGGTTCGTGATGTTCTAGCTATTCAAGCTTCATCAGTTGCTTCAGAGGCTGCTTTTAGTGCGGCAAGGTTTCAAATTGGAGATCACAGACATTCATTGGCTGAAGAAAGCTTGGAGTCATCAGTTTTATTTAGAGACTGGATCAACGCCGAGAGAAGAAATTATAATTTGCCAAAGTTAAGCGCCAAACAAGACTTTTATTTTAATTCAATATTTGGATGTAGTAGTGACGATGAACTAGATGCACAAGAGTTTCAAGCATCATTGCCAACACCGGAGGATGTTACCGTCGATTTGATACAAGAGTTAGAAAAAAGTTTTATTGGACAATACAGATATTAGATTTACATACGAGAACTAATTGAAACAGAACCCTTCCTAGAAGGTGGCTGCGTAGATTAGTTACTCATGTAATATTTGTTACAAATATTAGATTTACATACGAGAACTTTTTGAAACAGAACCCTTCCTAGAAGGTGGCTGCGTAGATTAGTTACTCCTCTAATATTTAATTTGTAAATTGTAACTTGTAAGTTGTTAGTTGCAATTAAATTTTATTTGAATAAATTTAAAGGCTTTATTCAAGTCTTTTTTATACAACTATTGTGTTGCATTTAAATTTAATACTTTACTTATCAAAACTTACTTCAAAATTTGAAATTTGAAATTTGAAATTTGAAAAAGTTAAAAGATGAAATTTGAATTTTTCAAAACTTAAGCATTTTAACTTAGCTAAAAAATAATATTCAAAACAATAAAAATTAAAAATGTCATTCAAAAAAAATATAACTTCAAAACAATTAAATAAATACAAAAAAAATAAAAATCCCGTGTCCCGTCCCGTCCCGTCCCGTAAAACACTGTCCCATCCCGTTAATCTAGTGGGACGGGACGGGACTTATATTTGTCCCGCGAATCCCGGCCCGGTTCATCCCGGGTCCGGTTGAATTCCGGTCAAACCTCGACCCGTCCCATCCCGTCCCCCTATGTCCCGTCCCGGCGTCCCCGTCCCCGTCCCCTTGCCACCCTTACACCAATCTAATACTTTTACGTTACCCTGCTCGTCGTTAACTGTTTCCAAACACTGATTAAGATATTCTTCAAAATCATCACGGTTAGTAGAATTAAGACCAAGAAAACCAAGCATATAATTATCAATATAATCATTGTTGATAGCATTAGAAGTTTGAGCAACAACTCCTTCATTAATTTCCATAGTTTTATATTTTTCATATAAAATTTTGGCTTGCACTTTTATGCTAGACTTACAAAATTCACAACTTGGAACTTCTTCCGATAAAATTTCTAAAGTATCATAAAAAGTTTGAACAAGTCCTTGTACACCTCGTAATTTATATTGAGGGTTAAGTAAAGTCGCAGTTAAAAAAATTTGAGGAATAGGAAAAAATATTTTTAAAATTTTTCAATCATAGCTTCAATTGACGGTCTAAATTTTTCAATTTTTTTGTATGTTTGAAATTGAATTGAAATAGCACAAATATTTACTAAAACTGATGAAATAGTAGGATAATAAACTCCAGAAAATATGGTTGTAGCATTATAAAAAAGTTTTAGAAAATCCAATAGTTCTTTGGTTTCTATCCAATCTTCATCACAAATTCTTTCTAGTGGGTCAGAATTATGGGCATTAAAAACCATTTGTATGGGTCGTTGATATTCATAAGCAACTAAAAGCATTTCATAAAAAGAATTCCACCTAGTTTTAACATGTTTTGGAACTTTTCGTGGTGTAAGATTACATAGTACACAACGCTCGTTAAATTCCCTAATTCTAGCAGGTCTATGAGCATAAAAAATCCATAAAACAGCATATTCTATTTTCATACAACCACAATCAAATAATGAAATACCATCTTGTACAATTAAATTTAATATATGTGCAGCACATCTAACATGGAAAGCGTTATTATCAATTGGACATAGTCTAGTTTTTAACATAGCAGCAGCGTTGGTGTTATTAGAGGCATTATCTAATGCGACACTCATCACTTTATCACAAAGCATATAAAAATCTAAAATACCTAAAACAGTTGAAGCTATATAAGCACCAGTTTTTTTCTCTACACATTCTTTATAACTTAAGATTCTTTTTTGCAAATTCCAGTTATGATCAATCCAATGTGTTGTGACAGTTAAATAATCACGTCCATTAACACTACGACCCATATCAGAAGTTATAGACACTCTACAATCTAATATGCTAAATAAACAACGAAGATATTGACAATGTTTACCTTGAAATTCTAAAACATCAGATTTAACTGTATTTCTTGAAACACCTTTAAAAGACGGATTATAAGTTTGTTGAATATATTCAATAAAACCGGGATGTGAAGGAAAACCAAAAGGTAAACCACAAACAGAAACCATCTTAGCTAAATTTTCGCGATCTCTTTCTTTATTATATTTACGTTGTGTAATTGGACCACCGGGGTTAGAAGGATCCAATGTTCCTTGTACCATGTTAGAACACTCTACCGATTGAGGAACACTAGAATTAATATCATCATCATCAATTTGAATTCCTTTTTTTTATCGGCTAGAGCTTTGGCCGCCTTATATTCAATCGGTCTACAAAATAGCAAATGTCTATTTAAACCCCCCGTCCCACCTTGACCTCCACCGACTCTATGTATAAATGTTTGTTTACACTTATTACAAATAGCAAGAGAGTTTACAGTATCTAAAGTCATAAATTGCCACACAACAGAAGTTTTAGGGCGTTGATACTTCACCTTTCCCCTTGTAGGAGACAGAAGTTTTAGGGCGTTGATACTTCACCTTTCCCCTTGTAGGAGGTACAAGGGGGGAGGGGTGGGGGAGTTGACTATCTTCCTCAGTTGGAGGTGTAGTTTGTGTTGGAGCTTCCGTCGCCGGACTGGTAGGTGTTTCATCTAATTCATCATCTAAATTTTCATCAACATTAGGATTATTAAAACGTCGTTCTAAAAATTCATGATCAATTTCAACATTTGTATCTATATTATAATGAGGAGTGAAAGAAGTATCATCAACTAAAGTAGAATCGTTTGTATTAATTCTAACTCTAGGCATTGATTTAGAAGAAGAACCACCACATTTACTTTTATTTTTTTCCTTACTACTTTTTTTAGGAAAATTAAATAAATTGGAAACAACTGTTGCTATTTTTTCCTTACCGGTATTTTTTTTATTAGAACTCATATTTAATAAAATGTAAAATGTAATATATAAATATTAATAACACAAAAACTAATTGCGAAAAAAATGTATAAATAAAGAAATGGAACGAATGTACCAAACGTCTGCGTTAATAGAAGACGGTTATAACCAATTCTTGAAGCTTGCTCCAACCAAATGTATTATCGTAAGTTGTAAGTTGTAGCTTCAATACTTGATAGCAACAATATAAAATATAAAATAATTGAATTATAAATATTATGATATTAATTGAAATATAAATATTATGATATAAATTTAGAATTGAGAATTGAGAATTAAGTGGAATCAAGAATCAAGATTCAAGAATGAGAGAATATAAAATATAGAATTGAGAGAGTAGATAATTTGTGAGAAATAAAAGAAGGATAAAGGGGTATTTATAATATAAAGAGTGGACTAAAGTGTATTTTATGTAACTTGAGGGTTAAAATAAAATATTAAAGAGTAGGAGTGGTAGGGGGGTGTTTGGGACTCCCAAAATTCAAATATATCCGTTGGGGGGGCCCACTAGCCGTTGCACCAACGGTCCCCAACGGATAAATTGCAAAGTTTCAAAAAAAAAAAATGGGACGGGACGGGACGGGACGGAACGGGACGGAACGGGACGGAACGGAACGGGACGGGACGGAACGGGACGGGACCCGCGACAGGACCGGGACGGGACCGGGAAAGACGGGGACGGGTCGACCGGGACCAAATCGTGAACCGTCCCGCTACCCGTCCCCCTATCCCCCTATCCCCTATCCCGCTTCGACACGTGGGACCGGGACCGGCGAGACGGGTCTCGAGCGGGTACCGGGACGGGACGGGCTGTCCCGGTCCCCTTGCCAGCCATAGGCAGTAATGAAACAAAATTTAAACTGGATACATCTCAAATAGTTAAAAAAAAATTGATTATAAAGCTAACAACTAAAGAAACAACACAACACATTTAAAGCTTAAAACTTATAACCACAGAAGATTATTGATAATAGACAGATCCTAATGTGTCAGAGTTTCAGTCAGGGCACTATACAGCAGACCATGGACACGCTGACCAGAGGTGGGAGATTCTGGATCAAAAAAGCTTATACAACTATACAACCTGTGTTCCCTAAGGTCCCCTGGAAGACAATTACACTCCATAAGCATGTGCATCCACGATACAGATTCAATTTATGGCTGGCTGTGCAGGGACGACTGGCTACTGTAGAGAGACTTCAAAAATTTGGCATTCAAGTGCCAATGGGACTGTACAAAGGAGGTTGAGACCTTTGAGCATCTATTTTTTAGATGTAATTATAGTAATCAACTGTGGTCGAGGCTACTTACATGGCTTGGACAATAAAGAACTATTGGGACATGGCAACAGGAGATGGACTGGATATGCAAAAAGGAGGAAGAATGGAGCTGAAGATATAATCTGCTACACTTTTGCTATGATGATTTATGAGATATGGAAAAACAGAAACTACATGAGGTTTCAGCATGGAGGAGGTGAGATTAACCAGACTTGCAAAGACATTGCACTACAGATCCATATCAAAGGCAGGGACAATGCATACTGGCAGAGTACATTGAGGAGCTTAAACTACTACCCCTAGTCTCTTTGTTATTTTGTAGTTAGAGTAGTGCTAATGGTAATGTATAGTCTCTTAGAGTCATTCTGATAGGAGGTAGAAGGCCAGCTCCTACCTGGTTTGTAATGATTCAGTTTTGATTAATAATGAGTAATCTGTTTAATCAAAAAAAAAACTTATAACCACACGCACCTTCTTAATCATTTATCATTCCACGCATAGAAGTGTCAACTCTCAACTAAAGAAAACAAGATGACACTTAAGACATTTAGGAGAAGGAACAAAGAGAGTCCGAGACTAAATCATTCTGAGTGAGGGAGGAGATCGGTACAACATTCCAACATTCCAATCGAGATGCAACCAACAGTGAGATCAAAGTGGTTCAAATCTTCAACATTTCAAGCAAAAATCCACACGAGAAGACATTTTTCAAACTTAGAAGCATAACAACTAGCAAGTAGCAACATATGCAATACATATGTTTAACTTATATCGATAAAACTTAAAGGAAGAACAGACCCATCTAATAAAGAAACAAAACTCTTAAACAAATTTCTACATATCTGTAAATCGAAATACTGAAGTAAGAAGAGATTTACCTCTTTTTGTGCAGCAAACCGAAACAATGAGCTTGAAGATTTCTCACCACCAGAAAATGAGCTCCGGCGAACTCCAATGAACCAACGGCTCGGAAACAACAAAAGAAGAGGACGTTTTCCTGTAAAAAATTCTTGAACTTGAAATGCTCTTTTAGCTATCCAAGACCCCTATTTCTCGATGAAGAATTCTGTGTTTTTTGATGGTCCAAATCCCTCTTTAACAGTGAAAACGACAAGGGTTGAATACTTACATAACTGAACCAAACATAAATTTTTGCTCAACTTCCAATTGAAATGGATAATTATGACACTATGATGGAATCACTGATGCAGTGAACAATACTAACATACTCATTCAATTTTAAAAAATTCAAAGGGGAAAACCAAGTGCTTGTCCAAAATAGACTGATTTAGAACAAAAATAAGGTATTTAAAGAGAGAACTTTCCAAGATCATGAATTATATTATACACTAGTAGAAATAAAATCGATTAAGAGACAAAGTTGAAATCAAGGGATGTTATTATGACCATTTAATGCCAAACCATAATACCTATCACAGTGAACACACTCAAAGATAAGCATGAATAGTTTCTAGACTATTAATCATCTTATTTTGAACAAACTAAACTCAAATGAAATAATGAAACAGTGAGAATAGATAAAAAAAAATGAAAAGAAACAGGAAAGCCATTTAGATAAGCATGAATAGTTTCTAGACTATTAATCATCTTATTTTGAACAAACTAAACTCAAATGAAATAATGAACCAGTGAGAATAGATAAAAAAAAGAGAAAAGAAACAGGAAATCCATTTAGGTAGCAAAACAAGAAAAGGAAATTGATTAAAGACTATTATTACAAGTATACAAACAACATAATAGTAAGCAACTCGAACATGAAGAATTAGAACAAGTATAAACCAAATTCATTAAAATCATACTTCATTGCTACAGATAGTAAGCAAACACTACATATCCTAAGAGAAATCTCATATGAACAGTAAATAAAACTAGACAGTGAAAAATTCTTTCGAACTTTCAACAAAATCAATACAGCAGCGAACCAGTGACTAAAATTAATGTTAAGATCAATTCGATATTCGTTAGGAAAACAACAGTGCTAGAAGATAGGGCAGCAACTAAAAGAGCCAAGAAATAAAATGAAGATGAGATCGAGTCACGATTCTAACTATATCAACAACACGCTTTATCACAAAGGAAGATATATTCAAATTTAAAACAACAAACCATTAAGAAAATCAGACAGTAAACAACAACAACATAATCCCAAATATTTGAAAACTTCAAACCACCAGAAACAACATCTCAGAACCGAAAAGATAAAAAAAAAGTTACAAAGGAAAGGAGTTACCTCTTGCTGAGCAGCGTTCTGCTTGACCACGAAGACGAACCACCACAACGATTGTGATTTAGACGTTGTAAGAAGACTGATTTTTCCTTCCTCTTATTGGAAAGCAATCGGACAATATCCTGCAAAGAGCACATTGAATATGGTTGATGGAGAAGAAGAGCAAGAAATGAACTATTTTTCCAACAAGCTTTCATGATAAAACGACAAAAATGATCTTAGCAGAGTATAAGTCATGAACAGCACACCAGCAATTATGGACCATCTTAACATCTTATAATAAATTTGTTGTTTAATGACAATTTCCATGATTTAAGAAAATTTTATCTGGCTTTAAGCCATATGCTTAGGTCTTCCACAATAAGATGCTACTATATGGTAAAAATTGATCTCCTGATGTTTATTATAACTCCAAGCAACTATTGGAAGTTTTCTCTCACAGCTCTTCTCTTTATATGATAACTCTACATCATATCTAGATGCCACTTAGCAAAGAACATTATTCTTAATATTCATTTCACATTGATCTGCAGCTCCTTTTGTTGTTTCCAGTACTGCTAATCAGAACTGCAATCAGATGGAAGGAAACCAAACATCTGAACAACTTTTTTCTTTTGATATGTAACCTGACACATAAATATTTTAAATTAATTGACCAAATCTATAGGATCATTAAATGCTCAGTGGAATCTGATATTCGGCTCAAGCTTAGCTTTACTTAACATTTACATAAAAGTTAAGCCTGCCAAGCAGTTGGACAAGCTAATGAAGTGCGCCCGGTTCGCACCAACTTTGAATCTCATGTTCATATAAATCAGGAAATGTTCATCTCATACACATAGAAACTGAAAATTAAGGAGAAGACAGAAAAATCAAATCCCCCAATTCCTCAGATTTGGTATAATTACATCATACATGAAAAGAAAAGAAATTAAATGAAGATGACAAAATCAGTAGAGCAGCGAACCAGTGACTAAGATTAATGTTAAGATCAATTCGATATTGGTTAGGAATACAACAGTGCCAGAAGACAGGGCAGCAACTAAGAGGGACAAGAAATTAAATGAAGATGACATGAGTCACGATTCGAACTATATCAACAACACAACAATACACTTTATCACAAAGGAAGATAACAACAGCAAACCATTAAGAAAATCATAAAGGAAACAACAACAACATAATCCCAAAATTTGAAAACTTCAAACCACCAGAAACAACATCTCAGAACCGAAAAGATAAATAAAAATGTTACAAAGGAAAGGAGTTACCGCTTGCTGAGCAGCGTTCTGCTTGACCATGAAGACGAACCACCACCACGATTGTGATTTAGACGTTGTAAGAAGACTGATTTTTACTCCAAATATCGATTCTCAAAAATTGTTTCTGGATGAAGAACTTAGAGGGTCCAAAAAACTATGGAAACAGGGAAGGTTATATAAGGGAGAGAAAAAAAGGAATCGATCTAAGGGGGAAAAATCAAATGGCAATTGAAATTCGAATTCAAATTCTTTGGAAGATAAGGTTGGGGCAACGGACTTGTACCATTCTCAACGGTACAAATCTGGTTCGCGTGAAGAAGACGACGTGAAGGTCGTCGTTTTGGATGTATTTGTACGTATTGTATCCTCCTATGTCTGTAAATAATAGTTGGCTTTGTTCACATATCATTTCAATTCATATGCAGCATATCTAATTGCTTCAATTTTTAGTTATGTACTTATGTAGAACAATAATTTAAAACCAAACTGACTATATTAGCTTTATAAAAGAAATACGTTGAGGTAAAACGCACTATCAAAGCAACTCCATACACAGAGCTTGAAATCGAGACTCTGGTAAAGGATGTTCTACTCTGCTGATTTAGACTATGTCTTTGTTTAACTTTGTTTTACATTACTATAAAATAGTCGGATGCACCTCTATCATTATCATTGTCATCTTTCAAGTTTATTTAATTCGCCACCTTTTAAACAATAAAAAAATCTAGAGAATTTTTTTTTTCAAAATCCTGTGAATATATATATATATATATATATATACACACACACATATAATATCATGCTCAAACTTCTACTTGTGACTCTTACATGACGTTTATAAAAAGTTGCAAGAAATTAATCGAATCATACCGACGCCGAAGAGAAATTGATATGATGGGGCAGTTATGACTATTATTTATGGAAATATTTTATTTTTTGGAGAAACATAAAACATGACTTATACCATAAATTTTAAAAACTATCAAAAGTATTCATAAATTTGACACAAAATTATTATTTTTATAAGGGAAAAGACTCAAATATGCCATCGAACTTGGGAAAAAGTTCATTTATGTCATCCTTCAAAAGTTTGGTTCATCTATGTCATGTCTATTTGAGAAAAGGCTCATCCAAGCCATTAGTTGTTAACTGAAATGACATAGAGAGTTCAATGGCATATTTGAGTCATTTTCCTTTTTAAAAAATGATTTAATTAATGACGATTGAACATGTGTAAAAAATGATTTTACAAAACCAAAACTGTTTTTCAGTTAACAAATAATGGCATAGATGAGCATTTTCTCAAAGTTCGATGACATATTTGAGGTATTTACCTTTTTTTTAAAATGATTTAATCAATGACGTAGCCAAATCATAATTGAACATGTGTAAAAAAATTTGTAAACTCGGAACTGTTTTCAGTTAATAAATAATGGCATGGATGAACATATTTTCAAACGAAAATGGAATAGATGAGCCAAACTTTTAACGAGTGGCATAAATAAGTTTTTTCTCAAAATTTGATGGCATATTTGAGTTTTTTTTCCTTTTTTATAATGAACTAGATAATACATTATTCATATCTTAATAAAAACTACTAATAACATAATTATTACTTGTTATAAATCGTCAAATTACAATTAGTTGTGAAGATTCATCAATGAAAAAATAATAATAAAGAATAACAACGATTAACTAGCTATTTTTTAATATAACTAGATGACCATCTTATGTAGATACTACTTACTCAGATCAAATCTCTAAATTATCTTCCTAATATAAAAAGTTTGACTCAAAAAATCTGGTCAGAATATGAAAAGTTTGACTCAAAAAGTCTAGTCAGAACAAGAAAAGTTTGACTCAAAAGATCTGGTCAGAATAAGATCGAAACCATAAACTGCATGTATTTCAAAATGACAATATGCAACTTGGTATCTAATACACCCCCATTTAGTTATATGCCAAAATAGCTACTACCGACAACTTAGTATTCTCTAATTCAAACTATTCAAAAATTTACAAAATATCTAAAAAAAATTCTATAAATAGGAGTCAATCCTAGGCAAAGAAACACACAACAACAGAAACATAGCTATTTGATCCCCTCCCAAACAAACTCATTTCTCTTTCTCTTTAGCTATGAATAGAAAAAAAGTGAAATTTGCTTTCGTTGAAAATAAAACTGACAAGGAAGTCTCATACAAACAAAAAAAAGATAGAAGGAGTTCTTGAAGAAAGACTTATGAACTGCACATTTTGTGGTATTGAAATGACTATAATCATCTATAGTCCATACCACAATGAACTTGTGGTGTTTTCTAATCACGAAGTTGCAATCAGTACTTTTACAAATTTTAGGGATCTTCCAACATTGGTTTTTAATTAAAAAATATGGTGACGAAAGAAAAGTTCACCAAGCAAAAGATTGAAACGATGAAAAAACAGCTGCGTAAGATAAGGAAGAAAATCACGAGCACATTGTATAAAGTGTCGAAGGGAATATCAATGTCTTTCCCTGCAACACTTCATGCATTATGTTTCTGATTTCCTTTCTTACCGTTCGCAGTTGTTCCTTCATCTTTTCAATTCTTTGCTTGGTGAACTCTTCTTTTGTCAACATATTTTTTATTGAAGTAGTGTTTGAAGATTCATAAACTTTGTAAAAAATATTGATTGTAGCTTCATGATTTGGTTACATGACAGGTTTATTATAATAACAACTATAGATGACTGTAGCTATTTCAACACCGCAAAATGTGCCAAGTTCATGAGCCTTTTTCAAGAAAGCTTTTTTTCTTTTTTGGATGAGAATTCCTTGTCAGTTTTATTTACAATAAAAGTAAGCTTCACTTTTGTCATGATCCAATTTAGGTTTGTGACCAGGGGTGTAGCCATGTGCATGTCAGGTTGTCCAATTATCGGGAAAAAATACCGTATATACCATATATACAAATAAAATGATACACGAACTGATTAAATAATATATTTTGGACACCCTTGACACAATAGGTTGTTATAGCCCAATGGTTTCAGACCCTTTAAATGGGTTTTAGAAGCCTTGAATGAGCCAGTGCTTGTGTGTTTAAATCTCACTAGCAACAATTTTTTTCCTTTTTTAAAAAGAGCTTTTGTTGTGCAATTTCTAGACACCCTTCATGAAATTCCTAACTTCACCACTGTCTATGACCGGCGCTAAGGGAAAAGAATCTCAAAGCAAGCCTTAACAGAAATCTACAGCAAAATCGGTAGAATTTTTCTCTGTTTTTAGGCCTATCCAATTTTTCCCTATCTTAGAAATCAATAATATAACTAATAACATCTCTAATCAAGGACACAATATCCATCAATAATTCAATCGTCATGCAATAATACCAATTCTTCTCCAAAATATGGAAAGAAATTTAAAACTAGTCACTTGACCACAATACGAAGGAATAATCGTGACTTTAATAAAAGGACTAGCAAATGGAGTGACTCTAACAGTTTTAAGAGAACAAACAAACCATAGCAATTCTGTTTTAAGACTCATAATGAATGAAATTTGTATTATATAAATTTTGTATTAAAAAGATATTAAATCAGGTATGTATTAAAAAGATACCACCAGAGTATACATATACTCCAATGGTATCAATGAGTAAAGGGTAGTGATTCAGTTTTAATACAACTGTAATACAACTTTTCAAAAGTACCCCTTTTCTTCTCCAGTGAATGTCCATCACCAGACCTTCATCAGAGACTACCAGTAGCTCCAACAACCAATTCATCATGCAGTTAGCCCACCCACAAAGCAGCACCAAAATCTTTTTTCCCAATTTTTTTTGGTGCACACACCACCACCACCACTGTACCCCTTCTTGTCCTCCTTGTCTTCTCCGACGAAGACACACACCAAAGTGAGCAACAAACAATGCCCCAACAATTCATATCACCCATAAATCAATCCAGAAAAATACATAAAACCCGCCAAGCACATCATTAGACACACAAGCCCCAACAATTCATATCACCCATAAATCGAACCAGAAAAATTCATAAAACCCGCCAAGCACATCATTAGACACACAAATATGACCAAATCCTTAAAGAACAACTGTAAAAGGAAGTACCTTTCATCTTGTTTATATAAAACCACCAAGAACACAATCAAGAAACAAAAAAATGATCAAAACCTTAAATCATAACGGTGAAAAAGGAAGTACATTTCACCTTTTTTATGTTCCATCAAGAGACCCCATAAACCAAACAAGAAAAATACACAAAACCCACCAAGAATCACTAATTTTCTTTGATTTTTCTTGATTAGAACTTTGGATTTAGGAATACAAACAAAGGGGAATATAATTTTCCCACATAAAACCAAGAAAAACTGAGATGCCATTGGGTTAATAAGCAGAGTAATAGAAATTTGCTGAAGGTTACACTAGGCAGCAAATGGAGAGAAAGGAGTGAATAAAGAGAAAACAAATAGAAGCCAACAAATAGTCACTTTCAGTATACAAGGTACAATAATATTAGCCCTTTGTACTACACCTATGAAGCTGAAGATATATTTGTTTATTTGTTTTTGGTAGGCCAAAAGCTTTAATTGTATCAACAGCCGCTTCCTCCATTGCTTTCAAACAATTTCTTTTAGAAAAATTGTTCGGTGTTTGAAAATTTTTCCCTTTTTCCAATTTTTTTTGGTGCACACACCACCACCACCAATGTACCCCTTCTTGTCCTCCTTGTCTTCTCCGATGAAGACACACACCAAAGTGAGCAACAAACAATGCCACAACAGTTCAAATAATGCACAAAACTACTACAAAAAATTCGTCAAAGAAGAAGTCACTGGAGAAAGTTTTTCCAATTAGTTTTGTACATTAATTGAAAAAAATGAAAAGTAATCAGTACACTAATTGAAAAAATGTCCATTGAAGATCACATGGATCTGCAGTTGAAAACAATAGGAAAACGATGAACATATCAAAATAATTACTGTAGTAAAAATATTTCCGATGAAAATATGGATCTGAGCGATGCCGGCAATGCCATTACCAGTGTTGGATGGAGAAGGAGATGCCATTACCGACGCCGGAGAAGGAGAGATAAGGCGTTGGATGGAGAAGGAGAAGGTGGGAGAGAGATGAAGTGAATAATGGGTAATTTTAAAGTAAATAATGCTATGGACAGTAATAAAAAAAGTATCATAAAAAAGAGTAATAATTAACTTAAAAGAATTCTTTTATGTAAAAATTCCAGAAAAATTTGGGCTGCTGGAATGGTGTCTATGTATTAATTGAAAGAAGGGAAAATTACATAATTAAGTTAACATATACTTCCTCCATCTAAAAGGATATTTGGATTGGCTCAAAAGTTGGTCAAACCTACTTTTAAGTCAGTTTTTGACTTCTGAAAGTGTTTGACAAATATAAAAATAACTTAAAATAAGTTAGAGAGTGTTTGGCAAAGTTAATAATAACTTAAAATAAGTTTTAAATGACTTAGAAAAAGTTAAAAACCAAAAGTAGGTCTCCCCCTACTTTTTATTTTTCGACTTAAAAGTCATTTCAGCTTGACTTTTTATTTTTTGACTTAAAAGCTACTTTTTTTAAGTCAATCCAAACGGGCTCTAATAATAGTTGTCCATTATATTAAAAATAATTGTCTAATAATACTTGTCCAGTTTAAAAAACAAGAGATAATTACCTTTTGTATCTATTTTACCCTTGCTTTAAAATACTGTTTATCATCTAACACAATTCTCAAAACATTAAATTTAGTAAAGTTGCCACATCCATAGGCTAATACACCCACACTTTTATTCAATAGTCAAATTCCTTCAAATCCACATAATCAAGACATGATAATTCCTTCAAAGATGCTTCTGACTTTTACCAACAATTATTCTCTCAAGAAACAACAAGTGGACAATGTTTTGTTGAAAAATAAATTTTCTAGTGTTTAATAAGTGAAAAATATTATCCCAAAAGTATTTATATATAATCTAGCAAAATACTATATGGGCGGAAAGGAGTAGGGAGTGGTGGTTTGGGGTGCCAGAGTAGGATAGTCAAGTGGTGGAAATTGGGGATGTTGGTGAGTGTGGAGGGGACAATTAATTTGGAATGCCACTTATGAAACTTATTTTCCTTATTTTTATCAGGAAAATCATTTTTAAGGACTTTGTTTTTCTAGAGAAATTAATTTTAAAAGTATTTGACCAACCAAATATGGAAAAATATTTTCCTCCATACCAAACACATGCTTAAAGGTGTATATATATATATATATATATATATATATATGCATACAAACTTTAATCTTGTTGGAAATTTAAGTTTATTGTTGAAACTAGAATTACATTCACTTTGTAAAGTTCAAAAGGAATTCTGCTACAAATTATCCATGCAATAATATAGTGAGGTGTCAAATTCCTAAAGGACAGAGATTATATATTCTATCGAAATTGATTATTTTTCTTTATTTACCAAATCCATTACTTCCTAACATCTTCTTAATGTACCATATAGATATGATGGATCTAGTACACAATATTAGTATAACTACATTTTTTATATAAAAAATCAAATATGTATAATATTTTTGTATTATTTTTTAATTCTCTTGATAAAAATTTCTACTTTCGCCGCTGATGTAAAAATTGTGTTTTTTTCCGGTGGTAACTAATGGTGCAAAAATGTCCTGAAAATTGATGCTTGTTGTACTTATTTTGGGATTTGTAGTGCAAACTTCTTCTGCAAGAAAGCTTCTTAGGAGGGATTTACTCAACTTCAACGGGTTTGACCAAATTTTACGAGGTCCTAGCGGTGGTAGTGGTAGTAATGGTGGATTTGGTTCTGGCTTCGGATTTGGCGAGGGTCATGGATCCGGTGCAAATGACAGATTTGGCCAAATTATAGGACTTACGTGACTTTCTTGACTTTTTGTGTGTATTAGCCCATGGATTTGGCGCCTTGTGGCACCCGAAAATTTTTTCTGAAAAAATTTTATGAGGACCTCCGTAATGAGTTGGGGGAGCATTACGTATAGTCCCACTAATTTTTAAGACATATTTTTGCATTTACGGGCCAACTTTTAGAATTGCGCGACTTTCTTAATTTTTCTTGTGTATTGGCCTATGGATTTGGCGCCATGTGAGATATTTTTTTCTGAAAAAACTATATGAAGACCTCCGTAATGAGTTGGGGAACGTTACGTATAGTCCCATCATTTTTAACGAATACTTTTGCATTTACGGGCCAAGTTTTAGGAATTACGCGGCTTTCTTGATTTTTTTTGTGTATTAGCCCATAGACTTGGCACCTGGAAATTTTTTCTGAAATTTTTTTTTAGGACCTCCCTAATGAATTGTGGGAGCATTACGTATAGTCCCTTATGTATTGTGAACTTATGGTACTTTTGATGCATTAAACTTAGAGTTTTGCATGCATCTTAAGCATTTTGTTATTAGATGTGATGTTCTTTTTGTTTGAGTTTGCAGGAAATAGGTTTTGGAGCAGTTGGTGGTAAAAGAGTTGCAGCAGCCGAATTTTGGTGATAGACGACTTCACTTACGAGCCATTATTCCTTCGACGAGCCGTAGGTGGAAGGCGTGTGTCGAAGTGCTGAGAAATGGAACTGAGTGTTGAGCAACAAAAGGCGACTGACGAGCCGTAGATGCTACTACATACCGTACATGAGTAGTCGTAGAAAACTTCAGAGAAGATGAGTTTCAGTATCTGAATGAAGGTTGAACAGGACGGGCCGTGCTTACACCTATGAGCTGTAGGTCATGCCCGTTGATGGACTTCTCAAGAATTTTGACTAACTGCTCGACGACGGAAGGCACCCACAAGCCGTCATCTCTGTGACGAGCCGTAGGTTGCCAACCGTAAGTGACACTGCCCAAAATTGGATTTCCTTAATATTCCTTTTCCCAATTGGTTTAGGATTTTTTTTCTATAAATATAAGTTGTAATTTTCGTTTTTAGGGGTTAGATGTTTTTGAGATACATTATTTTGGCTTTGGGAATTATTGTGCAAACAGTTTTTAGCATTTAATTCTTGAAGTATGATTTATGAAATTTGCTTTTGTTCTTCAATTCAAGATTCCGGATTTCTTCTATTCTAATTGTAAGTTCATGATTTGTTATCTAAACCCTAATATGAATTGTGAACACTCAAGCATGAATAACTAAATCCATAACTATGGTTGTGGGAACCATGAGTAATTAACAATGTAAGACTAATAATTTAGTAATTCTTGAAAAGTGTTTATGCATGTATTGCTAATCTCTTCGTTTTGAATGCTTTTTAACGGTGCGCAACGTTAGAACTTGCCTCATTCCTACTTGCCGGTCCAAGGAAGCAATGAATGAGAAAGAGGTTAAACAACGGAGATTTAGCGTGATAATCCGCTACCTAATAGCCTAAACTAAATATGTGCGGGTTAATCTGTGGTCAAGGGTAAGGGTTAGTAAAGCATACACTTGTAGACGGACCAAGTTGCGTAGTGAAATTCCCTATTTGGAGGACTAATCACTTAGGAGATACATACTGACTATGCATGTTAAACACTAGGAAAGGGTTACTATTATTAGGTTTACTGCGTTAAGAGCTTGTGGGGAACACATACGCCCTAGTTTCATTCTCATATTGATATTACAAACTACAAATCATGTTACTTTCTTACTTGTTACTACAAATAAATCAATTATTATTTTAGTTTTCAAACTCCCTCCTTTTTACGGAGATAACTTGACTAAACGTACAATTAATAATAAATTAGCCTAAGTCTGAACCATATTCCTCGTGGGATCGACTCTAACCTTTGTTAGGTTCTTTATTTGACAATGACTGCTTATACTTCTTAAGGGAGGTGTAATTTGGGCATATCAGTCCCACCATTTTAAGACATATTTTTGCATTTACTGGCCAACTTTTAGAAATAACGCGACTTTCTTAATTATTCGTGTGTGTTGACCCATGGATTTGGCACCTTGTGGCACCCAGAAAGTTTTTCTGAAAATACTTTATGAGAACCTCCGTAATGAGTCGATGGAGCATTATGTAAAGTCCTACCATTTTTTAAGATATATTTTTGCATTTACGGGCCAACTTTTAGGAATTATGCAACTATCTTGATTTTTTGTGTGTATTAGCCCATGGATTAGGCGCCTTGTGGCACCCAAAAATTTTCTTTGAAAAAACTTTATGAGGACCTCCGTAAAGAATTGGGAGAGCATTACATATAGCTCCACCATTTTTTAAGTCATATATATGCATTTACGGGCAAACTTTTAGAAATTACATGACTTTATTAATTTTTCATGTGTATTATCCCATGGATTTGGTGCCTTGTGGCACCCGAAATTTTTTTCTGAAAAAACTTCATGAGGACCTCTGTAAAGAATTGGGGAGCATTATGTATAGTCCCACCATTTTTTAAGACATATTTTTGCATTTACGGGTCAACTTTTAGGAATTACGCGGCTTTCTTGATTTTTCATGTGTATTAGTCCATGATTTTGCGTCTTGGGGCACCTAGAAATTTTTTTTACAAAAACATTATAAGGACCTCCGTAATGAATTGGGAAATCATTACGTATAGTCCAACCATTTTTAAGGCATATTTTTACATTTATAAGTCAACCTTTAGAAATTATGCGACTTTCTTGATTTTTCGTGTGTATTAGCACGTGGATTTGGCGCTTTGTGACACCCAATATTTTTTTCTGAAAAAACTCTATGACGACCTCCGTAATGTGTTGAGGGAGCATTTCGTAAAGTCCCACCATTTTAAGACATTTCTTTACATTTACGGGCCAACTTTTAGGATTTACGCGACTTTCTTGATTTTTCATGTATAATTAGCCCATTGATTTGGTGCCTTATGGAACCCAAAAAAATTTCTGAAAAAACTACATGAGAACCTCCATAATGAGTTGGGGAAGCATTACGTATAGTCCCACCATTTTTAAGGCATCTTTTTACATTTACGGGCCAACATTTAGAAATTACGCGACTTTCTTGATTTTTCGTGTGTATTAGCCATGGATTTGGTGTCTTGTGAAACCCCAAAAAAAATTGAAAAACTTTATGAGGACCTCCGTAATGAGTTAGGGGAGCATTACGTATAGTCCCACCATTTTTTTGAAGCATATTTTTGCATTTACGGGCGAACTTTTTGAAATTACGCGACTTTCTTGGTTTTTCATGTGTATGAGCCAATGGATCTAGCGCCACGAAACACCCAAAAAAAATTTCTGAAAATACTTTATGAGGACCTTCGTAATGATTTGGGGAAGTGTTACGTACAGTCCCACCATTTTTTTCAGGCATATTTTCGCAATTACAAGTCAACTTTTAGGAATTACACGACTTTCTTGATTTTTTGTGTGTATTAGCCCATGGATCTAACTCATCGAAGCACCCAAAAATATTTTTCGAAAAAACTTTATGAGGACCTCCGTATTGAGTTGAAGATGCATTACGTATAGTCCTACAATTTATTAGGCATACTTTCGCATTTACAAGCCCACTTTTAGGAATTACACGACTTTCTTTGTTTTTCGTGTGTATTAGCCCATGGATCTGAGTCACGACCCGATCTCTCGAGTCATGATAGCGCCTACCACCCCACCAGTAGGCCAGCCAAAACCCTATCCCGAAACTTAACAGTAATGTGACTGAGGGTGGAAACTAACCTCAACTAAGCGGAATCACAAATGAGAACACACAAGAGAAGGCGGAAACGAAACCAAACTATATATACAAGACACCTCCCAGAACCTGGAAGTCACAAGTACAGAACTACTAACAAGAGTACAAGTCCCAAAAGTGGACCACAGAAACAAGTTGTCTCGAAAGCAAAAGACAAGTTAAAATATAAGTACAGAAGGAGACATGTAATCCCAGAACACCTTGTGCTCACCCTCGTCTCCTGAACAGACAACCGCATGCTCGAACTCAACGCTGAGAACTGGTGCTCGGACCTGCATCACGAAAATAGATGTAGAGTGTAACATGAGTACCAAAACAATAGGTACCCAATAGGCATCATAGGCCGACTGAGCAAGAAAGGTAAAAACAAGCAGACAAGATAGAATCAAACACAACATAGGTCAACAGAATAGGAAAAGAGTCAACGGAAGGTAAAGCTAAGAATATCACAATGAAACCCAACTGGGCCCCCCATAAAACCCGCTAGGCACACTCAAGAACAGATAAACAAGAACCCAAACGGACCCCCATAAGCCCGATAGGTACACAGAGATTCTACTCTACGAAAACAAGGGAACCCAACTCCAACAGCCTTAACACCCATGGAACTTGAACCCAATAAAGATATCACCTGGCCTCGAGCCCAATCATCAATCTCGCACTGGAAATAACAGGCTTTAACCGTGTAATATCAGTCTCGGACTAGAAACAATTGACTCGAACCGTAATTATAGAACCTGGGACTTGAACTCAAATCATTAGTCCCAAGCTGAAAACAATGGACTCTAATCGTGCAACGTTAGCCTCGGACTGGGAATAGCATCTCTCGCTCAACGGTCTCAGGCTAGAAATAACGAGCTCTAACCGTTTAATGTCAGCCTCAGACTGGAGCTAGCAGCCTACGCTCAACAGCCTCGAGCTGGAAATAACAGACTCTGGCCCTGTAACGTTAGCATCAGACTGGAGCTAGCCGCCCCGAAACGAATCAAGCCACCACCAACCAACTCAGCACAAGAATATCAACCGAAGGCTCCCAGCTTATCATAACCTAACCATCAATCGGCACAATAGCTAAATCTTCCGGCAGCACCCCTAAACCACAGAGATAGGAAGAGAAAGAAGAGAAGATTAGAAAAGCCATGAATTCGCCTAAACTAAGGCCCATACTATCAGACCCAAGTATGCTATACCAGTCTACAGGGATCTAGTCCATCCGAATCGACGTTGGATACATACCCAAGTCAACAGGTGCATGGGACTAAGGCAACACTATCCTAACCTATTCTAAAGTCGAAAACATCGCAACAATCAACAAAACAGAAGAAATTAACCCAAACCCATGCATACAACAACAGATAACCCACAACAAATCATCAACAACCCAATTAGGCAACCCACACTAAAGCATGAGACTAACCCCGAACAGTCCAGAAACCAACCCTAAACGAAGAAAAAACGGAGAAGAAGAACAGAAGTACTAACTACCCAACCCAGATTCACACAAGTCGACAAGTAATCACGCATTCAAGCTCAATCTAGGAAGAAGGGAAGTCGTAACCTACCAGAAGGCTGATCACGCGCGCTCCTAGTCACAGGCCAGAGCTTTCCCCTTCCGAACGGCCTCAGAATGCTGCCATACTGTCTAAAATAGAGTCACAGCGTCAATACGGTCGTTTAGACACTAAAATCATCAAAATCGAAGACAGACCAATTTTGGAGTAAAAATCGAGAAATATGGGACCCGCTCCAAATTTTCCGAAATTGACTCCGAGAAAAGGTCCCAAATCCTCCCCAGAACTTGTATTCCAAAATGAAATACCCATCGGGGCTCGGATCAACTCCAAACATCCAACAACAAGAAACGCAAAACTTTACAACTATAAGCCTAGGATAGAAACTTACGCCTCATTCATGAAAATTGAGGAATACACAACGCAAACCGAGCCAAAACCCACACTGCTAACGAGAATCTGAATTCTTGGGACTTCGAATCACCGAAAACCGATAAAAGATAAGGGAGATATGAATTTCCATAGTTTTGTCCAAATGAGCCTCGACCTCACCGTTATAAGCATTGCCACCCGCTGAACTCCGCGAACGCGGAGGGAAAACAAACTCTACTCTGCGAACGTGGCAAGAGGCCCACAAACGCAGAGAGAAGGGCAGACCTCTGTGAATGCGGACCCTATTCCCGAACGCAGACCCCATCCGCGAATGTGGAGAGAAGACTCCCTAGGCTTCCCAGACCTCCGCGAACGCAAATATCTATCCGCGAATGCGGAGAGAAGGATACCTCAAACATCCTCAAACGCGGAGCCTCGCCCGTGAATGTGGAGCCTCGCCCGCGAATGCGGAGAAGACAGGCCCATACCTTCGCGAACACGAAGCAAATTCCACGAACGCGGAGAAGGAATGGGTATGCAGATATCAGTTATGCACCAGCTGAGTTTTGGGCTATCCCAAAACTCTGACGGGGTTCTCGGGATTCGTTCGGAACCCCGTGCACACAAACGAGATATGCTACCCCATCAAATTCGACATTCCAGACTCAATGGCGCAGTTAAAATTTTCATGTGAGGTCGTTTCAATTAAAAGTGGGTCCCACACCCAATGGGCCATTTTAGCCAAATTCTATCGGAGGCCTCGAAATTTGATCGAAAGCTCTCGAAGGGTCAATCTAGAAAAAAATTGGCATTTCGGTACTAACCGTGTTGACAGAATTTGCATCCGTGTGCATTTACCAAGAATGTTGACCCAAGTCAACTTTAAGCCAAATTTCGAAGGCTAAAGAGCTAACTGGCCCAAAAATCACACCGGAAGCCCCAAACTCAGGCCAACCATGCTTCTAGCCTTATTTGGCCGCTCCGGAGCTGATGGAACAGTTAGAATTCCCATCTGAGGTAGTTTACCTGAAGTTATGATCGAAATAAACTTTTCAAGGTTTAGAAACTCCAAAACAGGAAAGCAGGCATAAAACCCAAACGAACGACCAGGTGACCTAACATACAGTGCCAGCAAGTCAGAAATGACTTGGGGTCACTACAGGAATGCTATAAATGACAGAAAAGAGGCACAAACACGCAAATAACCTGAAGGGTCATTACAATCTGGCTCTTCGGAACACTCAAAAAAGTTTTCTGAAAAAACTTTATAAGGACCTCAGTAATGAGTTGGGGAAGCGTTACGTACAGTCCCACCGTTTTTTCCAAATATATTTTTGCATTTACAAGTCACTTTTAGTATTTACGCGACTTTCTTGGTTTTTCGTGTGTATATAAGCCTATGGATCTGGCGTCTCGGAGCACCCAAAAACTTTTTTCTGAAAAAACATTATGAGGACCTCCGTAGTGAGTTGGGGAAGCGTTACGTACAGTCCACCATATTTTTTAGGCACATTTTTGCATTTACATGCTAAATTTTAAGAATTACATGACTTTCTTGGTTTTTCGTGTGTTAATTAGCCCATAGATCTGGCGTTTCGGAGCACCTAGAATTTTTATTTGAAAAAACTTAATGAAGACCTCCGTAATGAGTTGAGGATGCGTTATGTACTGTCCTACCTTTTTTTCAGGCATATTTTCGCATTTACAAGCTAACGTTTAGAAATTACATGACTTTCTTATTTTTCGTGTGTATTAGCCAATGGATCTGGCGCGTCAGAGCACCTAAACTTTTTTCTCAAAAAACTTTATAAGGACCTCGTAATGAGTTGGGAAAGCGTTATGTAGAGTCCCACCACTTTTTTAAAGCATAATTTCGCATTCACAAGCTACTTTTAGGATGTGCGTGACTTTCTTGGTTTTTCGTGTGTATTAACCCATGGATCTGGCGCCTCGGAGCATCCAAAAATCTTTTTATGAAAAAACTTTATGAGGACCTGCGTAATGAGTTATGGAAGCGTTATGTACAGTCCCACCATTTTTAAGGCATATTTTCGCATTTACAAGCCAACATTTAGGATTTGCGCGACTTTCTTTGTTTTTCGTGTGTATTAACTAATGGATTTGGCGCCTCGGAGCACCCACAATATTTTTCTTAAGAAAATTTATAAGGACCTTCATAATGAGTTGGGGAAGTGTTATGTACAGTCCCACCGCTTTTCTCAAATATATTTTCACATTTACAATCCACTTTTAGGAATTACTCGACTTTCTTAGTTTTCATGTGTAGTAGCCCATGGATCTGGCGCCTCAGAGCACCGTATATTTTTTCTAAAAAAACTTTATGAGGACTTCCGTAATGAGTTTAAGAAGCGTTATGCATAGTTCAAATGTTTTTTCAGGCATATTTTCGCATTTACAAGCCAACTTTTAAGAACTACGTAACTTTCTTGATTTTTCGTGTACTAGCCCATGGATCTGGCGCCTCGGAGCACCCAAAAAAAATTTCTAAAAATTTTTTATGAGGACCACCGTAATTAGTTAGGAAGCGTTATGTATAGTTCCACCATTTTTTCAGGCATATTTTCGCATTTACAAGCCAACTTTTAGTAATTACACGACTTTCTTTGTATTTCATGTGTATTAGCTCATTGATCTTGCGCCTCTGAATACCCAAAATTTGTTTTTGAAAAAACTTTGTGAGGACCTCCGTAATGAGTTGGCGAAACATTAGGCACAGTCCTACCATTTTTTTTGACATATTTTCGTATTTACAAGCCAAATTTTATGAATTACGCGACTTTGTTGGTTTTTCTTGTGTATTAGCCTCATAAATCTGGAGCCTCGGAGCATCCAAAAAACATTTCTGAAAAAACTTTATAAGGACCTTCGTAGTGAGTTGGGGAAGCGTTACGTACAACCCCACCACTTTTTTTCAGGCACATTTTCATATTTACAAGCCACTTTTTGGAATTACGCGACTTTCTTGATTTTTCGTGTTCTGAAAAAAATTTATGAGGACCTTCATAATGAGTTGGGGAAGCATTACGTACAGTCACATTGTTTATGTCAGGCATATTTTAACATTTACAAGCCAACTTTTAGAAATTACGTACTTTTCTTGATTTTTCGTGTGTATTAGTCCGTGGATCAGGCGCCTCAGAGCACTCAAAATTTATTTTTGAAAAAACTTTATGAGGACCTCCGCAATAAGTTGGGGATGCGTTACGTATAGTCCTACCATTTTTTCAGGCATATTTTCGCATTCATAAGCCCACTTTTAGAAATTACGCGACTTTCTTTATTTTTCGTGTGTATTAGCCCATTGATCTGATTACTCAGAGCACCTAAAAAAATTTTCTCAAAAAGCTCTATAAGGACCTCCGTAATGAGTTGAGAAAGCGTTACGTACAGTTTCACCATTTTTTCTGGTATATTTTCGCATTTACAAGCCAATTTTTAGGAATTACGCGACAATCTTGGTTTTTCGTGTGTTAGCCCATAGATCTGGCGCCTCGGAGCACCCAAAATATTTTCTAAAAAATATTTATGAGGACCTCCATAATGATTTGGGGAAGTGTTACGTACAATCCTACCATTTTGTCAGTCATATTTTAACATTTACAAGCCAAGTCTTAGGAATTACGCGACTTTCTTGGTTTTTCGTGTGTATTAGCCCATCGATTTGGCGCCTCAGAGCATACAAAAATAATTTCTGAAAAAACATTATGAGGACCTCTGTGATGAGTTGGGGAAGCGTTATGTACAATCCCATCGTTTTTCAGACATATTTTCGCATTTACAAGCCAACTCTTAGGAATTGCGCGACTTTCTTTATTTTTTCATGTGTATTAGCACATGGATCTAGCACCTCGGAACACCCAAAAGTCTTTTCTGAAAAAAACTCTATAAGGACATCCGTAATGAGTTGGGGAAGCATTACGTACTATCCCACTGCTTTTTTCAGGCATATTTTCGTATTTATAAGCCACTTTTAGAAATCACTGACTTTCTTTGTTTTTCGTGTGTATTAGCCCATGGATCTGGCACCTCGGAACACCCAAAAATTTTTATAAAAAACTTTATGAGGACCTCCGAAATAAGTTGAGAAGGTATTACTTACAGTGGGCACCATATGTTTCAGACATATTTCGCATTTACAAGCTACTTTTAGGAATTATGCGACTTTCATGGTTTTTATTGTGTTTTAGCCTATAGATCTGGAGCCTCGAAGCACCCAAAATTGTTTTTTGAAAAAAAAACTTTATGAGGAGCTCCGCAATGAATTGGGGAAGCGTTACCTACAGTCCCACCACTTTTTAGGCATATTTTTTCTCATTTAAAAGTCAACTTTTAGTAATTACACAACTTTTTTTATTTTTCGTGTATATTAGTTCATGGATCTGGAGCCTCGGAGCAAACAAAATTTTGTTCAGAAAAAACTTTATGTGGACCTCCATAATAAATTAGAAAAGCATTACGTATAGTCCCATTATTTTTCAGGCATATTTTCGCCTTTACAATCTGCTTTTTAGGAATTACGCGACTTTCTTGGTTTCCATGTTTATTAGCCCATGGATCTAGCGACTCGGAGTGCCCAAAAGTTTTTTCTGAAAAAACTTTATAAGGACCTCGGTAATGAGTTGGGGAAGCGTTTACGTATAGTCCCACCACCTTTTTTGAGAATATTTTTGCATTTACAAGCAAGTTTTAGGAATTACGCAACTTTCTTGGTTTTTCATGTGTATTAGCCCATGGATCTGGCGCGTTAGAGCACCCAAAATGTTTTCTGAAAAAACTTTATGAGAACCTCCGTAATGAGTTGAGGAAGCGTTACGTACAGTCCCACCTTTTTTATTAGGCATATTTTCGCATTTACAAGTCAACTTTTAGGAGTTATGCGACTTTCTTAGTTTTTCGTGTGTATTAGCCCATGGATCTCGCGCTTCGGACCACCCAAAAAAAATTTCTGAAAAAACTTTATGAGGACCTCCATAATGAGTTGGGGAAGCGTTACACACGGTCCCATCATTTTTTTCAGGCATATTTTCGCATTTACAAGCTAACTTTAGAAATTACGCGACTTTCGTATTTTTTTCGTGTGTATTATCCCATGTTTCTTGCGCCTCAGAGCACCCAAATTTTTTTTATGAAAAATCTTTATAAGGACCTCCATAATGAGTTGGGGAAGCATTACAAAATTTTTTTATGAAAAATATTTATAAGGACCTCCATAATGAGTTGGGGAAGCATTACATATAGTCCCACCGCTTTTTCCAAGCATATTTTCGCATTTACAAGTCAACTTTTAGAAATTATGCGACTTTCTTGGTTTTCGTGTGTATTAGACCATGGATCTGGCACCTCGGAGCACCCAAAAAAATTCTGAAAAAACTCTATGAGAACCTCCGTAATGAGTTGGGAAAGCATTACGTACAGTCCACAATTTGTTTCAAGCATACTTTCCTATTTACGAACCAACTTTTAGAAATTATGCGAGTTTCTTGGTTTTTTGTGTGTATTAGTCCATGGATCTGGTGCCTCGGAGCAACAAAAAAAAAATTCCTAGAAAACTTTATGAGGAACTGCGTAATGAGTTGGGGAAGCATTACTTACAGTCCTGCAATTTTTTCAGGCATATTTTCGCATTCACGAGTCAATTTTTAGGAATTACGCGACTTTCTTGGTTTTTCGTGTGTATTAGCCAATGGATCTGGCGCCTCTGAGTATCTGAAAAAAACCTTATGAGGACCTCTGTAATTAGTTGGGAAAGTGTTACGTACAGACCTACCATTTTTCAGGCATATTTTCACATTTACAAGCTAACTTTTAAAAATTACGCGAGTTTCTTGGTTTTTCGTGTGCATTAGGCCATGAATCTGGCGCCCCGAAGCACCATAATTTTTTTTCTAAAAAATACTTTATAAGGACCTTCGTAATGAGTTGGGGAAGCATTACGTACAGTCTCACCGCTTTTTTCAAGCATATTTTCTCATTTACAAGCCGCTTTTAAGAATTACACGACTTTCTTGGTTTTTCGTGTGTATTAGCCCATGGATCTGGCGCCTCAGCGCACCCAAAATTATTTTCTGGAAAAATTTTATGATGACCTCCGTAATGAGTTGGGGAAACGCTACCTAACGTCTAACCATTTTTTTAAGCATATATTCGCATTTACTGGCCAACTTTTAGAAATTACGTGAGTTTCTTGGTTTTCGTGTGTATTAGCCTATAAATATGGCGGCTCGGAGCACCCAAATTTTTTATCTGAAAAAACTTTATGAGAACCTCCATAATGAGCTGGGAAAGCGTTACGTACAGTCACATCATTTGTTTCATTCATATTTTTACATTTACAACCCACTTTTAGGAATTACGCGACTTTCTTGGTTATTCTTGTGTATTAGCCCATGGATTTGGCCCCTCAGAGCACCAAAAAAAATTTTCTTAAAAAACTTTATAATGACCCCCGTAATGAGTTTGGGAAGCGTTACGTACAATCCAACCGCTTTTATCAGGCATATTTTCGCACTTACAAGCCAATATTTAGGAATTACGCGATTTTCTTGATTCTTTGTATGTATTAGCCCATAGATTTGGCGTCTCAGAGGACCCAAATTTTTTTTTGAAAAAACTTTCTAAGCACCTTCGTAATGAGTTGAGGAAGTGTTACATATAGTTCCACCGCTTTTTCCAAGCACATTTTCGCATTTATTAGCCAATTTTTAGGAATTATGCGACCTTCTTAATTTTCGTGTGTATTAGCCCATGGATCTGGCGCCTAGGAGCACCCAAAACTTTTATCTGAAAAAACATTATGAGGATCTCCAAAATGAGTTGTGAAAGCATTACGTACAATCCCACTATTTTTTTCAGGCATATTTTCATATTTACGAGCCAACTTTTAGGAATTACATGATTTGGTTTTTCGTGTGTATTAACCCCATAGGTCTGGCGCCTCGGCGCACCCAAATTTTTTCTCTAAAAAACTTTATGAGAACCTCTGTATTGAGTTAGGAAAGCGCTACGTACAGTCCCACCATTTTTTTCAGACATATTTTCGCATTTACAAGCCAACTTTAAGAAATTACGCGACTTTCTTGGTTTTTCGTGTGTATTATCCCATGGATCTGGAGCTTCGGAGCACCTAAAATATTTTTCTTAATAAACTTAATAAGGACCTCCATAATGAGTTGGGGGAGTGTTACATACAGTCCCATCATTTTTTTCAGATATATTTCAGTATTTACAAGCCAACTTTTAGAAATTACGCGACTTTCTTGATTTTTCGTGTGTATTAGCCCATGGATCTGGCGTTTCGGAGCACCCAAAATTTTTTCTGAAAAAGTTACCTCCGTAATGAGTTGGGGAAGCGTTACGTATAGTCCCACCACTTTTTTCAGGCATATTTTCACATTTACAAGCCACTTTTAGGAATTACGCGACTTTCTTAGTTTTTTGTGTGTATTATTAGTCCATGGATATGGCGCCTTGGAACACCCAAAAACAATTTCTGAAAAAACTTTATGAGGACTTCTGTAATGAGTTGGGGAAGCGTTACGTACAGTCCCACCATTTTTAAGGCATGTTTTCAAATTTATAAGCCAACTTTTAAAAATTACGCGACTTTCTTAGTTTTTCGTGTGTATTTGCCCCTGGATCTGGCGCTTCGAAACACCCAAAAAAAATTTCTGAAAAAACTTTTTGAGGACCTCTGTAATGAGTTGGGAAAGCGTTACGAATAATTCCACCGTTTTTTTTTGTCAAAAGGTAAGATTTCATTAAACCAAATTGCAAATATATACAGCTAGTCCTTTTGGACTCAAGGACCAGTCCCAGAGTTCAGACCACTAGTACTGCTTTTATCTATACAAAACGATTAAAACTATTACTAACTACACCTTCATGGGTATCCTCTCATGGTCTCTAGTATGTGTTTCCATCTCCTTTGCTTTTGGCCAGCTATATGTAGTTCTATGGCAATCTCTTTTAGAACTACAGTTGGTGGTCTACATATTTGTTGGAACCTGCAATTGTTTCTCTCCATCCAAGTATGGTAGATAATAACAGCATACAGGAATCCTAGGATAGTGTTTTTGGGCGATCTGTTGCTAACAGCTTTCAACAGCCACATGACCTCTTCTTCCCACGAGTGCTCCAGTCTTCTTATCCCTATCCAATTCAAAAGTCTACACCATATCTGAGTGGAAAAGTTGCACTCAAACATCATGTGTGATAGGGTTTCAACAGCCTGGGTATTGCACAGGACACAAGCAACATCAACTTGAATACCCCATGTTGTTAATCTGTCAACTATTGTTAATTTCTTTTGTAGCGCTAGCCATAAAATGAACTGATGTTTTGGGATCAGTCCCTTTGCCATAGTAAGTTTCTTCCAGGAGACTTTAGGCAGTTGTGGGAGAAATGACTTATAGGCTTTCTTGATGCCGAACCCACCTTTATCAACAAAACTATCAAGGGCAGTTTGGCAGGGGTTCCCATAGTCAACCAAGATCTTGCATCCAATATTTTCCTAACCACCCAACTCGCTTGCTTAGGTGTAGGAACATTGTCTATAGAGTTTCCTTTTATATAGAACGTATGGACCCATTGAACCCATAGCTTTTCTTTCTTCTTTGCTATAGCCCATAGTAATTTGAGTACTGCAACTTTGATCCAGTGTGAAAAGTTCAATATATTGAGCCTCCCGTGGACTTGGGAAGACATAATGTATCCCATGCCACAAGAGCTCTCTTAGTGTATTCCCCACTCCCTGTCCATAGGAAGTTTCTGCAAATCCCAGTCACTAAGTTAATAATCTTCTTTGGCAGGAGGAATACCTAGGCCCAATATGTTTGTATTTCGAATAGCACACTTTTTATCAATTGAACTCTGCCACTATAGGATAACAATTTTGAGATCCAACATCTCACTCGAGCAGCTATTTTCTCAACAAGCTAACTTTTAGGAATTACGCGACTTTCTTGGTTTTTCGTGTGTATTAATTAGCCCATGGATCTGGCGCCTCGGAGCACCCAATTTTTTTTTTCTGAAGGCCTCGTTTGAACTTGAAAATGCCAATTTTTGCCCCTACGAACTAGCGTACGCCATTAAATAGGTCGTCACGAATGCCCACAAAAAATTTTGGCTAAAAAAAATCGGGCGCACATATCACCCAAAATCTATGGACTATAACACACGAAAAATGGAAAAATCTCTATTTCCCGTTCCAGACCTCGTTTGAACTAGAAAATGTTGACGTTTGCCCTTCGAACCAACACATACCATTATATAGTTCGTCACGGATGCCCAAAAAAATTTCAGCCAAAAAATCACTGGGCACACATATCACCCAAAATTCATGGACTATAGCACACGAAAAATGGAAAAAACTCTATTTCCCGTTTCGAGCCTCGTTTGAACTTGAAAATATTGACGTTTGCCCCTCCTAACCAACGCACGTCATTGAATCGATCGTCACGGGCACCCACAAAAAATTTCGGTCAAAAAATCATCGGGCGCACATATCACCCAAAATCCATAGACTAGCACATGAAAAATGAAAAAAATCTCTATTTCCCATTCCGGACCTCATTTGAACTTGAAAATGTCGAGGTTTGCCCCTCTGAACCAACACGTGTTACTAAATAGGTCGTCATGAATGCCCATAAAACATTTCGGCCAAAAAACTGCCGAGCACACATATCACTCAAAATCTATGAACTATAACACATGAAAAATGGAAAAATCCCTATTTTTCGTTTCAGGCCTCGTTTGAACTTAAAAATACTGACTTTGCCCCTCTGAACCAACGCACACCATTAAATAGGCCATGACGAACGCCCACAAAAAAATTTGGCTAAAAAACTGTCGAGTGCATCACAAAAAATTCATGGACTATAGCACATGGAAAAATGAAAAAAAATCCCTATTTCCCGTTCCAAGCCTCGTTTGAACTTGAAAATGCTGACATTTGCCCATCCGAACCAACGCACGCCATTAAATAGGTCATCACTCCCGCCCACAAAAAATTTTGACCAAAAAACCGCTAGACGCTCATATTATTCAAAATCCATGGACTATAGCACAGGGAAAATGGAAAAATCCTTTTTCCAGTTTCGGGCCTCGTTTGAACTTGAAAATACTGATGTTTGCCCCCTTCGAACCCACACACATCACTAAATAGGTTGTCACGGACGCCCACAAAAAATTTTGGCCAAAAAATCGCAGGGCGCACATATCACTCGATCCATGACCCTCACCAAATCCAAAGCCAGCACCAAATCCATCATCACTACCTCCACCACCGCCGCCGCCGCCGCCACCAAGACCTCCTAAACTTTGGTCGAATCCACTACGAAGTTAGGTAAATTGGGTAATAATGGATTGTCAAGAAGCTTCCTTCCCAAAACAGCAAGAGGCATCAACTTGCATCTCATATTTGTACCTAATGTTAGTAGTGCACACAAAAATACATAACTTCAATTAGTGATGGAACTAGGAATTCTATTAATTCTAGCGAGAGAATTCAAAAAAAAATGTTTTACTTGAAATTTGAATTGAGGCATAAACTAATTTTTAAACCACCTTTACTAGAACATTAAAAGTTTCCTTATATAATTTGTATATACACAAAATTATTCTATCTTATATACTCAATATTATTTCTCAACGAAAAAGATTCAATTAAACCCCTTTCAATAGCTCCACTTTTAACAACCATAACAAGAAATGAAATTTAAGTGACGACTTTTTTTAGCATGGTTAGTGACTATTAATTGAAGTACAATTAATTAATCTATAAATGTTTGCAAACCGTAAAAAAATAAAAAGAAAATTGAAGTGAATGTGCTAATTAATTATGGTCTATTTGTTGCTAATTATACCCATTGGATTGGATTTCTCCCTTGGGCGGACTCCATATTGGGATGACTTGTTACTTGTAAAGTCCAAAAATGAATGCTTATTAAGGAATCGGTAAGCTGATGAGCCATTACTGGGTTCCTTCCTCTGGCAATTATCGACTGGGGAATGAACGAAGTCGCTTCACTTCAAAGTAGAGTTTTGTGGTAACGGTGGACTGACTGATCAGCTCCAAGGCCTGAGTGCCTAGGTTGCAGTGGTAAGAGTCGCTGCCGATGAGTTCCAGCTGCCAGAGTCTTCGGTTAGTTGTATATATATATGTCATTTACTCCTAAATTCATATAGTTGGTTGGATTTCTAAGCCCATCCGCAAGTCGGCCCATTTTGCAAGTCCAGTCCGCAATTCTAACCAACCTGCCTAGAAGACAGAAACTTCTCTAAGCCCTTCATTCTCTGCTGCTAACTAGGGTTTTTGCTTCCGATAAGCTATCGTCGTTGAGTTGTGCGTCCTTAGCAATCCTCAGTCATGGCGGAGCAGGTCCGTCTATCACTGTATCTCTATCTCATATTCGCTGTACATTATTATCTATTATAGAGAAAATCTAATGGATTTACTTTGTGCTGCAGACAGAGAAGGCGTTTTTGAAGCAGCCAGGTGTTTTTCTAAGGTGAGCATCCTGACAAATGCTGTATGCATTTACTGTTGAAGGAATTTGAGACTTAGATTTGTGTTTTGTTTTTTAATCTGATCTCGGCAGCTCTAAGAAGACGGGGAAGGGAAAGAGGCCAGGAAAGGGAGGAAATAGATACTTTAAGAGTATCGGTTTAGGATTCAAAACTCCTCGTGAAGCTACTGAAGGTACGAATTCATTTCGTCTAATTGTATTTCATTTGTTTTCGATTAAATTCTAAAAGCCTAGTTTTTGATTTCCACTTTCGATCTATGCAAATACATATATATATTGTCTTGATGTATTGAGTGCCAACTAGTTTAGGATGAAGGTCGATGTAAATATCGTTCATGCCTTGAGCAATGTTCCTATTTGCTGCAAATGGCTAAAAACTCACGTGTATTAATTGGCATATGATAAATCTTCTTTATAAGAAGTTAAAGTTTTTTTGCAATGTGGTTGGCACTTGGTAAATCTTTCTATTACGTTACAGTTTTTCCATTGTAGTTTCAATTTGGTAAATCTTTCTTTCTATAATGAAGTTATTTGCCATGCGTCTAAATTGCATGAAATGTGGTTTAATGCAATTTGAGTACATAAGGGGAAACACGATATACTTGTTGTAGAACTTCTTATCAGCTGGGAACTCGGGTTATTAAGATTTAAGATGATGTGAGGTGAAAGTTTTATCCATCTGAGTACATAACGGGAAACACGATATACTTGTTGTAGAACTTCTTATTAGCTGGGAACTCGGGTTATTAAGATGGCGTGGGGTGAAAGTTATTCATCTGTGTTAAGGTACTGTCTTGCTTTGACCAGTCATGTGGCCATCTCTCGATTTTCTTTTAAATCTTCTACAGAATTTCTGACAAAGCCAAAGAATTTATGATTGAAGCACTTCTGTTCTTCTCTGTAGCTTCTTCTCTGGAAGCACTTTTTTCTGGCGTTGTTTCACATAAACCAGATACTAGTTCTCCAAATATTAAACCTTTGACAGAACTAGGCTTCTGGGATTATGGGCCAAGTTGAAACTTTTTTACTTGAAGAACTTTAGCTGTCCCAATTATCAAACAGAAAAAAAAAGCTTCATGTCACCAGCGTTTGTTTACATTTATGGAGCTTACATAGGATATGATACTGTGGATAAAACCCTTCACATTACTGTCATTTGGTGATATGTATGGATCTCAATAGCATATGGTTATGATGTTTATGATGTGGATGACCTTAATATATCAAAAAAGTACTGAATCAAAGTGGTGGTATAATTTCGGAGGAGAACAGCAGTGGATGAGATTTTGGCTTATTTATTCCTTTTTGTTTCCTACTTCAACCTGACTAGACTAAGATCAATAGCAAGTGATAAATTTCTTATGTGGGCATTCCTAGAGACTGGCATTTACTTACATTTAAGTAAAACTAGTAAATAAAAGAAACCTCCTAAATAGCTATTTGTGTGACCTTTACTTTATGTGGACATGTTGCTTGCTAGCTAGATTGTTTTCTAGACGTAGGATAGTTAAGAATGACTTTAAGAACAAAGTTTTTCTCAGATTTCAAGTCATCTTTTGTATCTGTTGCACGAGATATCGTTTGATTATTTCATGGATTTCCTTAATTTCACCTTGTTTTGTGGTCTAACCTTATGTTTGGTCTATTTAAATTTAGGTACGTATATTGACAAGAAATGTCCATTCACTGGCAATGTTTCTATCCGAGGTCGTATCCTTGCTGGTACATGCCACAGTGCTAAGATGAACAGGACCATCATTGTTCGACGCAATTACCTACATTATGTCAAGAAGTACCAGAGGCAAGGCTTGTCACTTATTCTATGTTGGCTGCTTCACTTCTTCTTTTGTTAGTTTTAACACGCAAGTTATTTCAGATATGAGAAGAGGCACTCGAATATTCCAGCTCACATATCACCATGCTTCCGTGTGAAAGAGGGAGATCATGTTACTATTGGACAGTGCAGGTTAGGACCACAGTATTTTGATTTTTCTGTAGTAATTTTTTCATTATTTGCTGTTGTTGTACTTGATAACATTTTCTGCTTCACAGACCTTTATCCAAAACCGTGAGGTTCAATGTCTTAAAGGTGATTCCAGCTGGTTCTGGTGGTGGCGGGAAAAAAGCTTTTACCGGAATGTGAGCTTGGTGCTTCCATTTAAATTGTTACTTCTAGGAATCATGACCATGCTTCTCTGCTTTTATGGGATTGTTGTCTTTGTTGATTTTCCTTTGAGCTTCAAATTTTGAAACTTAATGCTAGCAGCAAGTTTTTTTTCCTCTTAAGCCTATGGATCTGTTGGTTCTTTGCCACAATCGATAACTTTAATACCATTCTCAATGTTCTATAAATGAGCGCAAAAGGTACTACGCTTGTGATGCTTGTTAGAAGGTTGGTCGAAATAGCTAATCGTATTTCTCTACTATCAATGGTTTGCGTTTGCTTGAGTGTTTTGTGTTTATTTTTCATTGTGTAACTATGTTTCAATCCCAAATAGTTGGTCAATTATATGATCGACAATGTTTTCTAACTAAATAAATTATAAGCTTTTATCTAATAAAATAGTGCAATATAAGTCCATCGTATTGTAGATAGAGTATATAGTGACCAAAAGAGTTTTCACTTTTTTTCCAAGTATGTATTAAGTGTGTACTGTATGAATTCTTATGCTTCTATTTAGTGATAGAGGTATACAAAAGATTATTAATAATAAGATTACATTAATCATTTCAGATTAAGGTGGATGGTATGGAGGTAGTTTAATGGTTTGATCAAAAGTAGAGATTATGCTAGGAGTTAATTACATTTGTTTAGAGTAAAGTAAATACATTTTACAATAGTTTTTGTATTTTTAGTGAGCTATACATAAAGGTCTCTGGCTGTGTTCACTATGAAAAAAAATGTTTTTCTTTGGAAAATAGTTTTTTACTTATTTTTTTTAGTGTTCGTTATGTAAATTAAAAAGTATATTATAAAAATATTTGTATATAATCAAGACAATACAATAAAAGGTGAAGTGATGGAGTTGGAGGCCACTATGGTGGAGGTTGAAATAGGTGGGTTGGAAGGTGGAAGGATCCGGTCAATGTGTAATTTCACTTATGATTTTTTTTTCTTTAGAAGTTTTTTTCATTTTTAAAGAAAATATTTTAAAAAAATTAACCAACAAAACATATGAAAATTGCTGCTTTTTTTTTTTTAAAAAAAAAAGTATTTTCCTGGTAGCATAGTCCACTATAAAATATATTCATGAATTTCAAACCCAAAACCCAAAAAAAAGAGAAGGAATTCAAATAAATAGCATTAAAAAGTGCAACTTTGATCATACTCTGAGCAGCATGTACTCTCTGCTTCTTCAACCTATAATCCCTCTTTATATTTTCCAGAGTATAAAGCGAATTTTAATTTTCGTTCATATTTTTATCTTCACCGCCATTTAAACTCCGAAAAAAGTGAAATAGTGAGAATTTCAAAATTCAAATTTGATTTACAAGTTATTCGATTCTCCATCTTGTAATTCCAATTATTTTCCCAAAAATTCGATGATTGTTTCTCCTTAAGCAATTAACACATTGATATACACTTGAACTCCTTCAATAACGAGTTTATAGCCCTGGCATTCCAATTATTGATTCATTGATAAATATAATTCATGATATATGGAATCTAAACGTCGCATAATTACTTTTGAAGTCTTAAATTTATTTATTTTTCTTTAATAATATTAAAAAAATGAATGTTAAGATTAGAATGTCAAATATTAATATAAATGTAAGCAAAAAATGAGTGAATGACTATGTTACATTCTATATTTACTATGTTACATCTTTTAATTAATTACACAAGTCATTAATTAACAAAAAACTTTAAGATAAAATAGATTAATTACTGAGTCAACAATTTTATCATGACACAATAGTGTTATATATTATCGGTGTAGATAATAAATACACATTAAAATTGAGAATACCCACAAAAAGAATAAAATTTCTAATAACATCAAAGGGAATATACCATACTTGAAGCTTGCCTTTTTTTTTTTTTTAATTATAATTGATTTTAAAATCTAAAATATTAAATTTTTTAATATAATTCAAATAACAAAGGACTTAAGAAGTACAATTTTAGTTAATTTAAAGTATTAAATATTATAAATTGTTGTTCTATTAGTACTCTTTTCCCGAATAATTTGATAAATATTTCATTAAGTGAATAACATTGTTTAAGGGAAACAACAAATATTCTGTTTCTTCTCTTTTTTTACCTCTTAGAAATAAATAAAAATTAGGAAGGATTCTTATAAGGTAAAGAATTATTTTATTTTAAAGTTCTTTTTATTTTTAGGACTTTCTAGTTTCTACCTAGGGTTTTTCATGGTTATGGTTAAAAAATCAAATCGAACCGTAATCCGAACCAAACTGATTAAAAAAACCAATATTTGGTGTGGTTTGGTTTTAAATTTTGAAAATCGACACTATTTGGTTTGATTTTTGGTTTTACTAAAAAAAATCGCAAAAACAACCAAACCGAAACAAGAAATAATATATGTAAATTTTATAATTATTTATATATTATTCATATATAAAATATAAATATTTTTTTAAATTTTAATCAACTTAAGTCTTAACTTTACCATTTTCTCAAGCTCAACACTTAAATTTTAGCCCAACTATTAAAATTCTAAGACCAAGTCCATCAAAATCCATGACTTTAATCTTTACCTATCCTACGTCACATTAGATAGTCACACTATCTTTGAATTGAATCACTTTATTTGTTTAATAATAACTCTAGTATTGCTTAATTGAATTCACCATAATTTTTTTATGGATTTTTCATGTATTAGGTCTCTGTGTCTATCGAGATGCGTATACTCTCAACAAATTTAATTTATTACTTTCAAACAGAAAAAAAAACCAAAAAATCCGAACCAAACCGATAGTTATTTATTTCGTTTGGTTTGATTTTAGAAATTTAAAAATCGATTAAATTGGTTTGGTTTTGATTTTAACCAATAACCGATCCAAACCGAACCATGAACACCCCTATTTCTACCTAGGTCAAATAAGAAAAAATTTAATAATTAGAATTTTAGTTGATTTTAAAGTCCTAAATATGGTAAAGATAATTAAATAATAATTTGAGGAAAGTAGTAAATAACAATTTTATTTATTATAGTGTTTTTAATGAGTTAAAATAATGGTATAATAATTGAAGTAAAATTGTGAATTTTTTTTTTTTTATTTGAAGTGGAGTCTTTTGACAAAGGGCAAAAAGTTCAAATAACATTTCTAAGCTCTTCATGCTTTTAATATAGTACAGATAGATATAGTAGTATATTGACATAATACATAAATATGTTTTTTAACTTGACCTCATTTTACATTTATATCCTCCAACTTTGAGTATATACAAGTAGACACTTTAGCTTGTATAAAGTTGAATAAGCAGACACATGGATCCTACGTGGTAAAGTACAGGCTAAGTACAAATAGAACACCACGTAGGATGAAAATTATTATGTAGAATGCAATTACACATGTAAGACGTGTGTGTCTATTTGTTCAATTTTATACAAATTTAAATGTTTATTTGTTCATATTCAAAATTAAAGGACATAAATCAAAATAAAAGCTAAGTTAAATGATATATTTATGTATTATGCCGTAGTATATTTGAGTGAGATCAAAACGGTTCATTTTTTAACAAACTTAAAAAATTGAACATGTTGTAAACACAAGGGAACTATTCTTTCGCTTTTATTGAAGAAAACCATGAGCTCGCCACAATTTATGGCTTTCTCCAATTGTTCCACAAGTTATAAGCATTTTGAAGAAAAAGAAAGAAATTTTGACAGGAAATTGCTGAGAGAGGAATCGAAAACACGTACGATCATCATCTTATAAACCAAGGAACATTTAATAGTCGTTCGTAAAAATGGTGCGCTTTAATTGTTGATATTTTTTAAAGTTACTGATTAATAGTATGTGTTAGTTTCAATATTTTGATTTAATTGTTATTTGCTTTGCAGAACAAGCTAGGGTTTGCGCGCAAGGAGAAAGTTCAGCAATTCATGTCTGTTACTGGGGCAAGGTACCTTAGTCGTGTAACTCTAAATCTCAGTGAATCTAAATATTTGCTTCTCATTATACATGGTAGAGGTAGAGATTTTCTGTGCTTTCCTTTGGATATTAGAAGTTATTTGGTGGGATTTATAATGTATAATAACTCCAGATTATTTTATAGTGCTTTTGGTTGAAGGTATTAGATAGTCGTGAGATTGCTTATCCCACCATTTATACTATAGTGATGGGATTATCCCATATACATATTGAGATAACTTATCCCGAGATAACATAACTTATTCCCAACCAAACGACTTAGAGTTATCATAATTGGTTGTGGAGTGAGGTTGTGTTTGAGAAATTGCATTATTTGTCTGTACGAGTTTTAGTATTTGTAGATCTAAACTCAACAAGTTTACATGATACTTTATAGTCCCTCTGCCCCATTTATGGGACATAATTTGATATAGTTTGGAGTTTCACTAGTTAATTAGCAGTGTATACTTCTCTAATGTGTCTATACCATACAACAACTACAAATGTTTTGGTTATTTAGGAAGAGTTGCATAAAAGAAAATGGATGCTATGATTCCTTTTCTAAATTTCTTCCACCTATTGATGACCTCTTTCTCGGTGAAGACGGCAGATTATTTTATTTACGCAGTAACTTAAGCCGAGTAATATGGCGATGTGAACTGTAAACCTGATATACTCAACTCCAAAAATGATGGAGAGGAAAACATATGTTGTAGCGAAAGAAAGGTCGGTTGAACTCATCAAGCTACATGATAATTCTCCTGTTTCTGGTACAAATTTATTGAGAGAAGAACGTGGATTAACTGATCAAAACAGCATATGCAAGATTCTGTATTGGTGGGAGGGGCATTTCTACCTAACAATGTTAGGGTTGTTTCCTTGGGGAGGAATGGTGTGTGTCCTCTGTGCAATAGCTCCGTTAATTGGATTTGATAGCAGTTTCTTGACTTTTCATGCTTTAGGAAAAGTTTGTAGTCAAGCAACTTTTCAATTCAGATTAGCAAAAGCAATGTCTGTATTCTTTGTCAAAGATTGTAGAATCTCTATTTGTTGGAGTCAGCTCAAAGTCCAGCGAAGATTTTGACTAAAACCACTTTTCTACTGTGTTTATAACTTTTTTAAGTTATGCAATAGAAGGGGCGCTTGCGCTTGAATTGAAGCAGAGCCTCTGGAATATGAGTAGGACTCCTAAGCGGGCGTGGTCATGGAGGAAAACCGGAGGAAGAGAAAAGGGAAAGTTGGGTGCTTGTGGGGCGAGGCCCACTAGATAGGTTATCCAATTTGTCACTCAGTTGATCCAGGTCAGAAAGGGTGGAGGTATTATCAAATAAGTCAGTTATAGGCGGTGTTTTCGAAAGCAAAAAAAGCGTAAAAAAGACCTGTAAGGTCCATTGGGGTTTTAAGCGCAAAGGGAAAATAAAGTGTGAAAGGCGCAAAGGGAAAAAAAATACAAATACATATGTTTAGTCCAAGACTAAAAATTATAAGCATGATTGACAAATATATGAATAAAGAAATTGAAAAAAATTTGCGTTAAAGTGATCAATTGTTTAGTGTCGCCTCTTTCAATAAGCTCATTGACAAGGAAAAGTCTGTCTTAGAACCTTCATGATGATACTGAAGTGCACATTAAGCAAGATGAAGCACTCAACACGTTTTAAGCCTTCTTTAGGTTAAGCACGCCTTTGACAACATCGGTTATAAGTGGTCTTGCTCTTGCTACCGGAATCTTGGCAGCAATAAAACACAGTTCACCTTTAACTGGATTGCAGTTTTGAAGCACGAACATCCCTAAAGTACTATTCCATGTCCCAGAGGTATTCGAGGCTTGACATTTAGAATCTAGGTGAGACATTTACTGCGCTACTGGGAACAACATGAGATTTCATCTAATAGAGTTCAATTTCCATTCTCAACTGATGGGGAATATGAATTCGACACTTCTTTCCTATTTACCCCTTCCCTCCCCCTTTGTGTATATATATATATATATATATATATGTATGCATAGCTATTTAGTTGCCTGTTTCATTATGAAAAGACTCCCAATGATTACTCCACAATGTTAATTTCCTGAATTGGGAAAAAATGGAAACATTTGAAATTCAAGTTTCAGGGAAATTGCCAACATGTTTTGATGATCTACGAAACTTTTTCTACGGAGCAAATTGCTTTAGTCCCTTTGTGCCTATAACTGGAATAAAAGTCACTTTTCATTTAGTTTGTCTCAGGATCCTCTAAGAGAATGTCCTTAAGCATTTTTAAATATTTTTGCTCAAAAGTTATGTGGATACATTTAAGAGGCCCTAGTTTGCATAGCTGACCTCTCTTGATCCTTAAATTTATACACAGTGAGAAATCCGCTATTCAGACTATGAAGACCAATGATTGGTGTCTTGAAGGAGCATTAGAAGCATACTACAACCAGGAACATGTTAAGGCAGCTACAGAGAAAAACCAATGGGAGGTGCTTTTCAATAAATACAAAGGTCAGGACTGTCTCCTAAAACCTTGCAAACTAAATATTATTGATCTTTTTGACAGTTAACTTATTAATCCTTGCTTATATGTCTTTTCTGAATATAATAATCTATATATGCTCTGTTAATAAACAAAAGTGTCTGGCTGAACTTGGTTTAAGCTTTAAAATAGCTCAGTTACAATCATGCTTATTTCTTGATCCCGAAAGAAGCTGAGATGGAAAAGAATGAAGAATAAACATACTTAGCACCCTCCTAATGGAAGCTTCTGTAGAAGGGTTTCTTCAAATGAAGCTCAAGTAATAGACAACCTTAGTTGGATTGATCATATTAAGATTTAAAACATTCGAGGCCGTTGGGGTTTACCATGACTTACTGCTTGCCTATTTATTTGGTTATGTTAGACTTTGAACATCCGAGAAGATTGATTATGTCGAGTACAGTCTGTTCGAGTGTAGCATGCTTTGACCTGAACTTGTAGAAGACTAATTAAAAGTTACTGTCACAATGTCAAGTTTAATTATTCTGTACATTCTGGCTTTATCCAGACTTATAGGCAAGCATGCTGCAACTTATGAAGCTGTCAATTGTCATGCACTATTAACTTTGTTATTTAATCGATCAATGAAATTTTGATGGGATATCAACTCCTTCATACTCACTAAAAGGCTAGATGTCTTTTGTGGTTATATAGTTGGCATAACCTGGCACCTGTAAATTGCCCTATCAACTTTTCAGACTTCGTCAGCTACTTAGCTTTAGCCTACTTTCTTTTGTTTCTAGGGTTGACCCTGTCTTTATTCTCTTCTTTTCTACTACTTGCATCTTCTTGATGTCTTAATGAAATTTCTTTCATAAAAAAAAGGTGATCAATGAAAAGTTGCTCAAACTTAATTCTGGTTAGCGTATATATCCTTTTGAAGACATAAGTTTGAAATAATCACTAATTTTTTATCATGTTCATGCAAATAAGTGATCCAATGGCTAAGAGCTTTATAAACTTTTACCAAAATTTGTCAGCTGACTCTGAGGTAGAGGTAAGGTTTGCGTACACTCTACTCTTCCGAGACCCCACTTTGTGGGACTACGCTGGGTATGTTGTTGTCACCTGTTTTGCCTGTAGAGTGGGCCAACCATTAGTATTTTCTAAAAGAAAATGCTCCTATCATAGTAAAATAGTGAGATGCCAAGTAGAATCCTTTTTCCCTCATAACAAATTTTCCCCGTAGAAGTCATTGAAACTGTGAACTCTCCATCAGATGTTCCTTCACCCTTTTGCAACCTTGCCCAGGCAACCCATCCCACCAACTACCAACTCCTCGGATCTTTCATATCTCTTAGGCAACCCCTTTCCTCCAAAAATGGGAGATGAGTTGGTTCTGGAAGAAGGAATAGCATGCGTATTTTGTATTCTTTTCCAAATCAATGGGGATATCTTTTACCATCATAAATACTGACCAACTAATTATCCAATTACCTTTAACAGACAATTGGAAACACCTGAAGTAGATGAGAGACATGATTTACTTGATGCTACAGTAAACAATTGTGATGGGAAAAAGCTTAAGAGTTGTTACCCTTTTAGTAAAAGCTAAAGTAGCTCCGCATTCAAAGACATATTTATTGAGATGATACTATTGAACATCTACGTAGTCAAAAAACTTGCATTATATTATTAGATCTCTTTTACATGGGAGTCTCTATGCGTGTGTGTATAAACAAATATAATTTTCTTTTCCATTTTGCAGACCCGAACGTTGACATGATTATGGCTGATGGTATTAGCAATCTCTGCAATGATCTTCAGGTGCTTTACCTCAATTGGTTGATCTGATGAGTCAAGCATTATATTCCATGATTAGAATTTCAAGAGGAGAGTTGTTAGGTGTTGTGTATTGTACACAGGTTTTTGTAGTTTGTCTTTCCCATCTTGATTTAACACTTTCAATAGTACACATACTGTTGTATATTGTATATTTCGTTGTGTCTTCTTCCTAGATTCCTGATAATTTCTTGGTGATAATGCCTGAGTAACGTAAACCTTTTTGTTTTCTTGTCAGGTTGATTCTCAGGATATAGTTATGGTATGTGCAATTAGCCTCTCGTCTACTTTTCTATTTGTCTCTCTGCCTCTTTCAGAGACTTGTTTTGAAGGTGGGGGAGCACCAGGAGTGATGCAAAAAGGATTTAATCGGCTATATTTCTCTTAGGAAGTTAATTAAAGAAAAACTTCTATTTAACTCTTACAGTCAATTTGGATAACCTTTCCTGAGCTCTGAATAACTACAAAAAATGACCTTATGTCACAGTAAAATTTAAGCCATACCAATGAAGTGGAGCAATCCTTGGAGATGATTTCTTTAATAGTGTCAAAAAACACTAGGTGATTTCTTCCCATCTATCTAAGACTTGGTGGGCAGAGTTACCCGGTGTCTGTGCTGGAGGGAGGTAGCAAGTATCCGGTGGAATAGTTGAGGTGCACGCAAGTCAGCCCAGATAACACTGTTATCGACATAAAATTAGGTCACACCAATCTGGTTAAATCTTTTGCAGCTTGCAAAAAAATGAGTTTTCACTTGGAAAAGCATACAGGGCTTCTGTGATCTTTGATTCACTTACAATTGCATTCAATTACAGTTGGTACTTTCATGGGAATTGAGAGCTGCGGCCATTTGTGAATTCTCCAAGCAGGAGTTCATTGGTGGAGTACAATCTCTTGAGTAAACCTACATTAAGGCCTTTTCCCTCTATAGTTGAATTTCTTTTACTGTGGCAACTATAATATTTAGATGTCTAATGTCTAAATGATGAAGCTGTATCTTGAATGGCAGGATAGATTCATTGGAGAAATTCAAGAAAAAAATCCCTCATTTGCGATCTCAGTTGAAAGATGAAGGTTTGTCCTGTCATGGAATTCCTCATTGTTGGTCAAAGAAGTTCCATCGTTCTTCGATATTTTCGTATTTGAAATTTGAACATGGATACCATATCTTTCTTTAACTGTTAATTTTATCTTACTACAGGAAAATATTCCTTACCTTGACTTTCGTTTTATCTTTTTCCAGATACTTTCCGTGATATTTACAACTTTACTTTTGATTGGGCAAAGGAGAAGGTGGGTGCTAAATTACTGATCCTTGAGTACTCTTTTTCTTTCAATAGTTCTAATGTTGTCTTGGGTTTGCATTTTTTTTCATTTAATTAATTCTAAAGGATTGCTATATATTTTAAGCTTCAGATGCTTCTTCATTTGTTTGGCTCTTGTCTTTCATGTATTCATTTGACCAGTCAGATACTAGCATGTTAAGAATGCGTGTCAGCGACAAGTCAGTTGGTTCTCCTTTTCCCCCATTACCAGATAAGCCTCTGATGAATTCCAAAGCTATCCCGTGTTTACTATTTAGTCTATCAGAATAATTCATACACCGGAAGCTACTTAGCTTGTACCAAAAACACTTAAAAGCTGAGTTTTCAGTGCAGGTTCATTGTCAGAAGACAATCTACAGCCAAATGAACCACCTTTAATTGGGATGTTACAGTAACTTATTGAAGTTATTCAATAGATTTGAGCAGCAAAAGAAACATTTAATTAGTTGCAACAAGTTATTAGTTATAAGAACCTATATTCAAAAGAAAACACCCTCAGAGGACAAGGTTTCTTTGTGTCGACAGTACCGCAAAAACTGTCTGCAGCAGCTCACTACAAAGTAGCCTGAGACACAGCAAGGGAGAAATGTTTGATTTTGGGTTTAATCTTAAAGTGAGGAAACCAAGATACTGTATGAATGGTTTCTTACTTGGGAACTGGGAAGTAACCTGTAGAATCTAGAATTCACAGAAAGACGTCAAAAAAGGGGTGGAATTCATTAGACAACTCAGTTGTCTATTGTCTATGACTGCCTTTGTGGTGTTCGTGCTGGAGATGTTTGAGGTGTCCAAGGTTTAGACAATGCAGTGTCCCTTTGTTAAAGCTCATTTTAATACTCTTCAGGAGATAATATCTCAAATGGTCACTCAACTTTGAGTTTTTCTCTTAGAAAGGTTTAGACAATGCAGTGCCTCTTTGTTATAGATCTCAAGTAAACATGTGCATGAAGATTTCCATATATTCATCATTATACATTGGTGCAAAACATATACGCTCTCTCTGAGTTTCCTCTACTGCACTAGATATAACTATATCCACATCATTTTCAGGGTCAGAAAGCTTTGGCCTTGGAAACAGCACTTGCGTTGTGGCAGTTGCTGTTTGCAGAATTGGAGTGGCCATTGATTGATCAGTGGTGTCAGTTTATCCAGGTAATTGAACGGAAAATTCTTGGGTAGCCGTCTTTTAAGTTATCTATGTACAGGCAGCTGACTAAGCTTGTTAGGTTTGAAATTCGGTTTATCTGCTTAATGAAAATCACAACGTGCCGTGTTATGCTGGATGATCATTGGTTTCTGTTTACTTGATGTGATTTCATGCTTGACAATTCTCCATACCTTTTGATCTGTGTCTATTTAAATGTGCACATCATTCAGCATTTACTTGACTCTTATTTTCGCATAACAACTATAGTGTTGCAAGTGTTTCGCAGTTATTGAGGATTCTATAACTCACCCCTGTTCTTTCTTTCTTCTTGTGGTATCGTTCTGCTACCACCTGATTCAGGAACGGCATAACAAGACTATCTCACGTGATGTTTGGTTACAGCTACTGGAATTTGCAAAGGTAAGTTATGACTCATCACTTTAGCATATTAGCTTCCAAGCACACCCTCTATAACCTTTTACCTCACACTTGCTCCATTTCAAGTTTTTTATTTCAAAAGTACATTATAGTGGTATCTACGACTTGTTACGCAGACTGTGGACGCGACATTATCAAACTATGATGCTGAAGGAGCTTGGCCTTGTCTTCTTGATGAATTTGTTGAATACTCCATCGAAAATGGTACTTGTGCTAAAAAGTCAGATGAGTGATGGGAGCTAGAAATACCCATGCTATCTGAAAACACACAACAAAGATTAATCAACACATGTTTTTAGTCCACAAGGATGATGAAAGCATCTCAGTTACAACAACAGATAAGAGGTCTAATAGGGAGTCCAAGGTCGATCAAATTACAGCCAGCGATCTGCTGTCAATAGACGCGTAGACTTTAGCAATGAAACGAACCATATTTGCCATGTTTAACGCATGATTCACTATCCTAGAGTTTAAATTCTAGAGCACATTTATTAATGTAGGATCAAATGATCATATTCTTATAATTTGTATTCTGTTATCAATTGAAATTCAAAGATACCAATTGGACTCAATCCATACCACAAGGACCATTCCGCAGGAATGGAAGGAAGTGAGACGATTCCATAGCCTCCTGAAGATTAAATATAGACGTCAACACAACAATCCTCAACACTCTATTCGATATTTGATCTTGTACTAGGAGACCGATAACCTGGGTTGTGATACCAAATTGTCACGATCTAATCCACTGGGTTGTGCGAACACTTACTCTAAGACCTAGATAATAGAACCCTTATCACTCAATTTTAAAACAGGCAATGTGAAATTAATAAAACATAAGAAATCTCTTTAATAATTTGAAATAATCATGAAATTGAGGTATAAGAATAATTTCTTTTACAATTAACTGAAAAATCCTTCCAAGGAACTAGTTTAAACAGGTACTAGAGCTATTAAGAAAGTATAATGTATGAAAGTAAGATATAACTCCCACCAAAAGGAAAGAAATAGTAGAAGCTGTTGGAGATCATCTTCGTCTTCACCTAAGAAGCATCACAGATCTTGCAACCAGATTATGTCAAATGACATAGCAAGAGTAGTATCAATACTGGTAGGCATCATCGGTTGACCCAAATCCACCACCTAATATAAAGTAGACAGTCAAAAGAAAACATGCAATATGAAGGTTACACCACCCCAAGTATTTATTCACATATTTTTACCATCCCAAGAATCATGTCCATGAACTAGTAAACTTTGATCCCAACTTCCTACCTCATTCCACTACCAACTCTACCATTAAACATTCGACCCTCTTGTCACTCTAAGGCTTCCCAAGCTTAGTTGTATACCACTCTAAGGCTTCCTAAGCCTATCTTGATTAGATATACCCTAAACCACTTTACCATACACACCTTCCACGTAAATCAACTAAGAATAAGATTTTTGGTCATCCACCTGACCTAATCAAATATATGAAACATGTCCCACACAATCATACACAAATTCATATTTGAATTCAACTCACCTTTCAAGTAATCCGAACCACTCAAGGAACCCTAAGACATCATCTACAGTGTTTAACATGCAATCCCGATCTATACAAGAATTATCCCAACATTTAAATACAAATCTCGATCACTCATGGACCCACATGCAATAATCACATTATAAAAAAGTAAACCTAGTTCACTCATGGAATCAACACACAAATTGTTAGTGTTCTGGCATCGTACCATATAGGGGTGTGTATCGGTCGGTTCGATTTTATGTATTATCGGTTCGGTTTATCGATTTTTGATTTTTAAATAAGCTAAACCAATAAGATATTTTTTATCGGTTTTCGGTTAATCAGTTTTGGTCCTTAACGGTTCGATTTTTGATTAAACCAATAAGAAAAATGCTGATAAAATAAATATATGATTTCTCTAATACATTTGATGCGACAAGACAATAATGTAACCTTACAAATGCTCATAAAATAGAAACAATAATAACAAACATGAAAAGAACTATACAAGTGTAACACAAAGAGAAATTAAGATGAATATTGTTCTTACTTTAGGTTTTGACATTTTGTATAATGTGAAGTTGTGAACTCAAAGTCACTGTGAAGTGTGTATATTGAGATTAATATTTACTTAAATTAGTCTTAATGGGTTATCGGTTTACCCAATAAATCAATATTAAAAACCAATACTGAACCGATAACCCGATATATATTTTTTATAAAACCATTAAAAATCCGTTAATCCAATAACCCAATAACAATAAACCAATAGCACTTTTTTTGGTTCGATTTATCGGTCGGTTCGGTTTTTGCACACCCCTAGTACCAGAGCCAACCATTGTTAGTACATACCATGCGTGGTATTCGAGTCAACTGTTAGTATCTTCTACCGATGTGATATCTGAGTCAATCATCAATCACAAATAGCATGTACAATCGCAATGAACAACCACACTTGAAATCACAAGTAAATAAACATGTTCATTGCATGAGATTATCAATATGATGTCAATTAGCCTTTAAGTTTTCCTCACATGGATTTCACAAGTAATACTATACATCAGTTAACATGCATACATTACATAACTCGAAAAACAAACAATTATTGTCTACATATATCAATAACCTAATACTGGATCCCATTATGAGTACACATTCGTTCCTAAGAATTACCTCACTATACCTATGAATTAATACTCTTCCCACTCCTTCTATTTTCCCTCGATTACCACAAGTCCTAGAAATGACTGTAACCCAGCATTTTCGTAATACTTAACCTTACAACTACCACAAAACCACCACAACAAGAAAACTCAAGGTTAACAATCAAGAACTAGAGAACCACCCCTTAGTCATTATCTTTTCCCGCCTTAATAATAATACACAACAACCTTTAACCATTCATACTCCGTGCCCGGAGGCCTAGGCATGAAACCTCCTATCAATCTATAAAATATCATGCAATTTGAAATAGGTCTAAACTACTCAGTTAAGAAAATCTAGTCTATCTGGATGCCAAACAACTGCTGAAGTACTCTAGATATGAACTTTTAGCTACATGGGGGCAAATTCTAACGAACGTAGATCAGGAATTCCTTGTTTTTAACCCTTCTTGCGTTGAAATCTCTTCCCTCCATGATTTCCAAGCTAACAGTGGCTTAGGAGAATTTTGGAGCAATCCTCATCTGTTTTCTTTGTGAAAAGTGGGAGAAAAAAAAATAAAAGACATCATTTTATCAAGGGTCTGAAACATCAACTCTGTTATAGCGGTCATGCAGGCGCTATAGCAGCGTCACTATACTGAGAGGCTTCCCACTGTAGCAGGCTGACGTCAGTCCGGATTAAAATAATTTTTTTAGTAAAAAATGCCATGCACTCAATTTTAAATTGACAATGCATTTTTAAAAATTTTGAGATTCTGCATGAGATGTCTTTGAGTAACGGCGGTTAAGGTCGTTACAATGAATGTTTATGAAATTTTTGTGGTGGAACTAGGAATGTCACTGTCTCTTCCTTCTAGATCAAAATGGTGAATTTCGAAACTTTATTCACAGTAAATTAGTAATCAGAAGCAGTGGCGAAGCTAGAAATTTTATCAAGGGTGTCCAAGAATAATGGTGTGTGGCTGCCAAAATAAAACAAGAAAACATTGTGTTGTTGGGGTTCAAACCCAGAACTTCTTAGTTCAAATGGACACCCATTACCACTACGTCAAAGGCATAACTTTTGCTAAGGGTGTCCAACTTTAAATATATATCCTATAAATGCAGAATTTGACATATATATACAACGTGATTTTCTGACGAGGGTGGCTATAGCTCCACTCTTCTGTAATGTTAGTCGTTCTAACTATTTTACGTTTTGATTGAATTGTTGTCTTTTTCCCCTCTTTTGAATAAATCATTTTTTTATTTTTTATGTATGGTTAATAGCCATAACTGAACCAAACCAAATTGAAATCGATTACAATCAATCCTAATTTTTTTCTAGGTTAAGACGAGGTTAATACAAAGAGAGATTAAAAATTGCACTAACACCTTTAACAATCGACAATACCATGGGAGTGAAGGGCTGAAATTGGGGTGAGAAAAGTATGTGGGTCTATTTGAACAAAGAGAATGAAATGAAATAGGAGGTTTTAGACTTTTAACATGTAATTTCCTATGTGTCAGTTTTAATTGACGCGGAATCAAGTGTAATACACGCACCCTTGAGTCATCCAAAAAAGGGGTTTAAAATGTTGTGTTTTAATGTGTTTAAAGATTCAGTTGGCAAAGTGGTGAGTAGAAAGGTTCAACTGACAAACGGAGCCAAGCACAGGAGTTTCCCAGGTCATTCTGCCCTTTTATTTTAAAAGGGAAAAATAATCTAATAAACCCTTGTACTTGTATGAATTTGTAGTTTGGACTTTCCTACTTAACTCTTTGTCAACGGGTTAAGTTCAAAAATGACCCTCATAAGGAATGATCTTGATATTTTGTCCCCACGTAAGAAAAGTCTTACAAAAATAACCAACATTCCTTTAATGAAATTTTTTTGGACAAAATTGCAATCCAAACCTAACAAAATAAAGAAAACTTATTTTGATAACTAAATGAAACTAAAAAAAAGTTGTATTTCTTTTCTTCTATTTTTTACTTCTCTCTATTTTTTTTCTCTCGTTTTGTCTTTTATTTTATATTTCTTTTCCCTCTTTTTTTTTCTTTATGTTTTTCTTAGGTTTTCTTTTCTTTTCCTTCTTTGTTTTTTCTTTTTGTTTTTCTTATGTTGTTTTTTTTCTTCCTTCCTTTTTCTTTCTTTCCTTTTTTTTTTACGTTTTTTTCTTTTGCTTCTATTTTTTACTTTTTTGTCTTTTTTTCTTGCTTATCTTTTATCTTTATCTTTTTCTTTTCGTTTTTTTCTTTTTGAATTATGGAACTAAAAATAACTTTCTATTTTGTACCTTTTTTAAAATAAAATTTATCCTTAGATTTAAGTGACAAGGTTCAAGATAATATTGTTTATATTTACTATTTTAAATTTAATGTCCAAAAAAATATTATATTAAGTCGAGGGTCTTTCGAAAACATTCTTTCTATCTCCATGAGATAATGACAAAGTTTGCATACATTCTATTCTCTCCGGACTCCACTTTGTATGATTTCACTGGGTATATTATTGTTTTTTTGTAAGACAATTGAAACTAAAATTCAAAAGTTAAATTACAAAAATAAATAAATTATTGATTGCATTTAATTTTTGTAACTATAACAACAACAATAACATAGTCATTATTATATCACAAATGAGTTTGAGGAAGGTAAAATGTACTAAGACCTTATCTCTGACTATCTTTGTGGGATAAATTTTTTGCGCAACAAAAAAAATAAATTCTCACTAATTTTTTTTGCTTAGTTAACAATACAAAACATATTTTCTTCTAAAAAAATAATAATATAAGAGAATAGACAAATATTAAGATAATATAGTAGAATTTATTTTTAATCATTTTATACTTTAGAATTGTTTGTAGCTAACTATGGTATTTGGAGTATATCAAAAAGTTATTTGATAATTTTCTGCCATTATTATTTTTTATTATTAAGTATATTGTATTGCAAAATAAGTTAATGATTAAGTATTTGTTACTTTAATATGATCTAACACATTTAAATAAATAAGATCACAATTATAATTTAATTTAATAATGTCCGCATATTGCTAATAATATACTAGTAACAATTTAATACAAGACATTAGGAACTATTTTTTCGCCTTTTATCTAAGAATACCATGAGCTCACCACAATTTATGGCTTTCTCCAATTGTTCAACAAGTTATAAGCATTTGGATACAAAAAAGAAAGAAATTGTGACTTGGAATTGCTGAAAGAGAAATCGAAAATACATTTAATCGTTGTTTCGTAAAAATGGTGCGTTCTAATTCTTCATTTTTTTTAATTTTTTTTTTTTTTGATTTAATTGCTATTTGCTTTGCAGCACAAGCTGGGGTTTGGGCGGAAGTTGCAAGTTCATAATTTCAGGTCTCTTACTGGCGCAGGTACCTTAGTCCTCAGTGAATTTTAAAATTTGCGTCTTATTTGAGTTCGCCTTAGTGGATAGAATTACCTATATGTTATTATGATAGGAGGTGGCAAAGCTTGCTTGACACTACCGTCATAAAAAAAGAAATTAATATTTCTAAAAACATTTGTGTTTTTTCACATATATTTGCTGATCTAAGAATAATTCCGCTGTTTCAATTCAAATTAGCAAAAGCAATGTCACTATTCTTTGTCAGGGATTGTAGAATCTCTTGCATGGATAACGACAGAAAATTTGGTGGAGTTGGCTCAATGTCCAGGGAGGATTTTGACTAAAAAAAAACTCTACGGTCTGTTGGGGGGTTTTAAGCGCAAAGCGCAAATAAAGCGCGAGCTTTAATGAAAAAAGGCGCAAAGGAAAAAAATACAAATATATATGTTTAGTGCGAGACTTAAAATTATAAGAATGAGTTACAAATATATGAACAAAAATATCCAAAAGAACTTGCGATAAAGTGAAGGATCAATCGTTTAGTGTCGCCTCTTTCAAGAATCTCAGTGGCAAGGAAAAATATGTCTTAGAACCTTGATGATGACACTGAAGCACACATTAAGCGAGGCGAAGTGCTCAACACGTTTTTAGCCTCGCTTCAGGGCTTAAGCACACCTTTGACAACACTGGTTATAAGTGGTCGTGCTCTTGCTACCGGAAGCTTGGCAGCAATAAAACACAGTTCACCCCTTACCACGTTGCACTTTTGAAGCATGAAAATTCTTAAAGTACTATTTCATGTTCCAGAGGTATTCGAGCCTAAGCATTTCAAATCTGAGCTACCGGAAACAACATAAGATTTGATCTAATAGAGTTCAATTTCCATCCTCAACTGACGACAAATATGAGCTCGAAACTTCTTTCGTAACTCCCAGAATTTCTTCACAGTGGGGTCTCCAGTCAATGGTTACTATCTAAAAGAGATTTTTGTGTCATCCATTGCACTTTACTACAACAATCATTCTGATAAATCAATGTATGCTGGTCAACTGACCAACCATTCAGAATGGAACAGATAGGGGAGATTGGATTCTTCTCTCGTCTTTCATAGAGTAGTCGATTTGATCTCAATGCAGGCGGCTAAAATACTTATAGATGTGGTAGGCTAGGGTAGCTTGCCGGCAAAAGGCGTGTATGGTAGTGTTTTGTAAAAATTCTTCATTAGACTTTGGATCCTTGATGGTGGCAAATTCATTACAGAGAGATCTAACTTAGCAAAATTAAATTAAACACCAATTGTGTTGGTGTTGGCATCAGAATTGAGGGCGGAGATGTTTGAGGCCATTGGAAGGGTGGGAGGACTATCAAAAAAAAAAAAAAAGGGACTTGTGAGAGTTAATATGGATCTTGATACCATATGAAGTATATGACTCAAGACAGAATGAAAGGAGAGAGTTTATCTTTATTGATTGTATGCTGAGTATGTAAAGAGTTTATAAAAGCTGTACAACAACTTAACCAACATAGAAAAGGATAAAACTGTCCAACTGAACCTAAATAGGAGGAGAAAGTTACAACAAAATCCTAAAACCTATAAACAGAAATGTAAAACTCTAAAACATTCACTACACCAAAAATTATCTTTAGCGTCAATTAGTTAACGACAATAGCTTAATTGTCGCAAAATATGTTTTTGTAGAGACAATTAGCACTCTTTATAAATGTCCCTAAAGCCTATAGCGACATTGCATCCAATGACGATTAACTAATGCCGGTAAATGTTTTAACACTCTTTGTTAATGTGCATATTTTTTACCTCTAAAAGTTGTTTTTGTTGTAGCGATAGGAATAAGGTAACTAATAGGTGATCTTTTGTTATCACTGTGCAAATTTGATGTTACCTTTAGTTCTTAGGAGGTTCATTTACTGCATAAATCTGTCATAAAAATATATTGTGTAAAATATAGTATTAAACAATGCCACTAATAAAGAGAAAAACCGATGGGAGGTTTTTCTCTGTATTGTTATCACTTCAATATAGAGCCCAATATTGAAATTCAGCAGCTTTTATGCATCTTAAATATAAGGCAAAATGAGCATCTATTTACCTGGTTTTTTCTTTTATGCTACTATTTTCTGGGACATGTTGAAGTATCAGATTGATTCATATTTGTTGGTTATTAAACATAAGTTTAGGTTGTTATTCACTGGTTCTTTATTAGGTGGAATAATGACTTTTAGTATATGTCAAATGGGGATCCAAAGTAACCCAACTAGTCGGCTACCTGAACTTCCAATTTGGTTGTAGGGATACGATTCCCCACCTTGTAACCCTCTTTCCCATTTACCCCTTCCCTCTCCCTTTGTATGGTACATATATATATGTATATATAGCTATTAAGTTGTCTGTTTCATTATGAAAAGACTCCCAATGATTACTCCACAATGTTAATTTCCTGAATTGGGAAAAATGGAAACATTTGAAATTCAAGTTTCAGGGAAATTGGCGACATATTTCATGATCTACGAAACTTTTTCTACGAAGCAAATTGCTTTAGTCCCTCTGTGCGTGTAACTGGAATAAAAGTCACTTTTCATTTATTTTGTCACATGATCCTCTAAGAGAATTTCCTTAAGCATTTTTAAATATTTGCTCAAAAGTTATGTGGATTACTTTGAGAGGCCCTTGTTTGCATACTTACCTCCCTTGATCCTTAAATTTCTACACAGTGAGAAATCTGCTATTCAGACTCTGAGGACCAATGAATGGCAAAGTCACAAAGCATTAGAAGCATACAACAGCCAGGAACATGTTAAGGAAGCTACAGAGGAAAACCGATGCTTTTCAATAAATACAAAGGTCAGGACAGTCTCCTAAAACTTTGTAAACTAAAGACTATTTATCTTTTTGACAGTTTACTTATTTAATCCTTGGTTATAATTCTTTTCTGTATATAATAATCTATATATGCTCTGTTAATAAACAAAAGTGTCTGGCTGAACTTGGTTTAAACTTTAAAATAGCTCAGTTACAATCATACTTATTTCTTGATCCGAAAGAAGCTGAGATGGAAAAGAATGAAGAATAAACATACTTAGCACCCTCCTAATGGAAGCTTCTGTAGAAGGGTTTCTTCAAATTGAAGCTCAAGTTACAGACAACCTAAGTTGGATTGATCATATTAAAATTTAAAGCATTCGAGGCTGTTGGGGTTTACCATGAATTACTGCTTTCCTAGTTTCTTGGTTCTGTTAGACTTGAACATCAGAGAAGATTGACTATGTCTAGTACAGTCTGTTTGAGTCTAGCATGATTTGACTTGAACTTGCAGAATAATTAAAAGTTAAAGTCACAATATCAAGTTACATTGTTCTGAACAATCTGGCATTATCCAGACTTATAGGCAGGCATGTTGCAACTTATGAAGCTGCCAAGCACTATTAACTTTGTTATTTAATTGATCAATGAAATTTTGATGGGATATCAACTCCTTCATACTCACTTAAGGCCAGGTGTCTTTTGTGATTATATAGTTGGCATAACCTAGCACATGTAAATTGCCCTATCAACTTTTCGGACTTCGTCAGCTACTTAGCTTTAGCCTACTTTCTTTTGTTTCTAGGGTTGATCCTGTCTTTATTCACTCTTCTTTTCTTCTTTCATCAAAAAAAAGGTGGTCAATGAAAATTTGCTGAAACTTAATTTTGGTTAGTGTATATATCCTTTTGAAGACATAAGTTTGAAATATTCACTAATTTTTATCATGTTTCTTACAAATAAGTGATCAAATGGCTAAGAGCTTTATAAACTTTTAGCAAAATTTGTCAGCTGACTCTGTGGTAGAGGTAAGGTCTGCGCATCCTGTACCCTCCCCAGATCCCACTTTGTGGGGCTACACTGGGTATGTTGTCTGAACTGGTTTAAATTTTAATATTGTAGTAGGGTTATCTTTTCCCCTTCACCTGGTTTGCCTGTATAGTGGTCCTACCATTAGAACTTTCTGAAAGAAAATGCTCCTATCATTTGTAAAATAGTGAGATGCCAAGTAGAATTCTTTTTCCCTCATAGAGATTTGCCCCATAGAAGTCATTGAAACAGTGAACTCTCCATCAGATGTTCCTTCACCCTTTGCAACCTTGTCCAGGCAACCCATCCCACCAACTACCAACTCCTCGGATCTTTCATATCTCTTAGGCAACCCCTTCTTTCTCTTCTTAATTCCTTTCCTCCAATAATGGGAGATGAGTTGGTTCTGGAAGAAGAAGTAGCATGCGTATTTTGTTTTCTTTTCCAAAGAAATGGGGATATCTTTTACCATCATAAATACTGACCAACTAATTATCCAATTACCTTTAGTAGACAATTGGAAACACCTGCAGTAGAGATGAAAGACATGATTTGCTTGATGCTACACTAAAAAATTGTGAATGGAAAGAGCTTAAGAGTTGTTACACTTATAGTGAAAGTTAAAGTAGCTCCACATTCAAAGACATATTATTGAGATGATACTATTGAACATCTACTTTGTCAAAAAAACTTGCATTATATTATTAAATCTCTTTTATATGGAAGTCTCTATGTGTGCGTGTGCGTGTGCGTGTGTGTGTGAACAAATATAATTTTCTTTTCCATTTTGCAGACCCAAATGTTGACATGATTATGGTTGATGGTATTAGCAATCTCTGCAATGATTTTCAGGTGCTTTACCTCAATTGGCTGATCTGATGAGTCAAGCATTACTAAGTTCCATGATTAGAATTTCAAGTGAAGGTTGTTAGGTGTTGTGTATCATACACAGTGTTTTGTAGTTTGTCTTTTCAATCTTGATTTAAAACTTTCAGTAGTACACATACTGTTGTATATTTCGTTTTGTCTACTTCCTAGATTCCTGATAATTTCTTGGTGATGATGCCTGAGTAATGTAAAACTTTTTGTTTTCTTGTCAGGTTGATCCTCAGGATATAGTTATGGTATGTGCAATTAGCCTCTCGTTTACTTTTCTATTTGTCTCTCTACGTTTTTCAGACTTCTACCCTCCCCAAACCCCACTTAGTGGGATTTCACTGGGTATGTTGTTATTACCTCTTTCAAAGACATTTTTTGAAGGTGGGGGGAGGACTAGGAGTGATGCAAAAAGGATTTAATTGGCTGTATTTGTCTTGGGAAAGTTAATTATAGAAAAACCTCCATTTAACTCTTACTTTCAATTTGGATAACCTTTCCTGAGCTCTGAGTAACTACAAAAAAATGACCTTATGTCACAGTAAAATTTAAGCCATACCAATGAAGTGGAGCAAGCCTTGGAGACGAGGGTTCAAATCCCAATACAGTCAGAAAACACTAGGTGATTTCTCCCCATCTATCTAAGACTTGGTGGGCAGAATTACCCGTTGTCCGTGCTGGTGGGAGGTAGCAAGTATCCGGTGGAATAGTCGAGGTGCACGCAGGCCAGCCTAAATAAAACCGTTATCGAATTAAAATTAAACCATACCAATCTGGTTGATTCTTTTGCAGCTTGCGAAAAAATGATTTCACTTGAAAGAATATTTTTAATTCTTGTTTACCGTATACTTGATAGCTCAAAAGTTCTCAGCTGAACAAAAGATGCTCTTAGGCCTAAGCCTAGATTATTAAAGAAGCTTGTAAATCTCAGAATTGCTTTTGATTGTAAGTTGATGGTCTTCTCAACTTCTACGCATCTACTTTGCATGCTACGCCAATTCATGAATTCCTGTAATGTTTTTACTAGAATATTTCCTAGAAATACTATAGGACTTCTGAAAAGCATATAGGGGTTCTGTGATCTTTGATTCACTTACAATTGCATTCAATTACAGTTGGTACTTTCACGGCAATTGAGAGCTGCGTCCATTGTGAATTCTCCAAGCAGGAGTTTATTGGTGGAGTACAGTCTCTTGAGTAAGTCTAGATTAAGGCCTTTTCCCCTCTATAGTTGAATTTCTTTTAATGTGGCAACTATAATAATTAGATGTCTAATGTCGAAGTGATGAAGCTGTATCTTGAATGGCAGAATAGATTCATTGGAGAAATTCAAGAATAAAATCCCATTTTTGCGATCTCAGCTGAAAGATGAAGGTTTGTCCTGTCATGGAATTCCTCATTGTTGGTCAAAGAAGTTCCATTGTTCTTCGATATTTACTTATTTGAAGTTTGAACATGGACACCATATCTTTAACTTTTAATTTTGTCTTACTACAGGAAAAGATTCCTTACCTGGACTTTCTTTTGATCTTTTTCCAGATACTTTCCGTGAAATTTACAACTTTACTTTTGATTGGGCAAAGGCGAAGGTGGGTACTTATAATTACTGATCCTTCAGTACTCTTTTTCTTTCTATAGTTCTAAGGTTGTCTTGGGTTAGCATTTTTTTTTTTTCATTTAATTAATTTTAAAGGATTGGTATATGTTTTAAGCTTCAGATGCGTTTTCATTTGTTTGGTTCTTGTCTTTATGTATTCATTTGATTAGTCAGATACTAGCATGTTGAGAATACGAGTTAGCAACAAGTCAGTTGGTTGCTGCCCATTCCAAAATGGAATTTCCTTTCCAAAGCTATCCCGTGTTTACTATTTAGTCTATCAGCATAGTTCATACGTTGGAAGCTACTTAGCTTGTACTGGAAAACACTTAAATGCTGGGTTTTCGGTGCAGGTTCATTGTCAGAAGACAATCTAAAACAAAATGAACCACCTTTAATTGGGATGTTGCAGTAAATTATTGAAGTTCTTCAATAGATTTGAACAGCAAAGGGAACATTTAATTAGTTACAAGAAGTTATTAGTTATAGGAACCTACATTCAAAAGAAAAGACCCTCGCAGTACAAGGTTTCTATTGTGTCGACAGTACCAAAAAAACTGTCTTGCAGCTCACTACAAAATAGCACGACACACAGCAAGGGAATAATGTTTGATTTTGGGTTTAATCTTAAATTGAGGAAACCAAGATACTGTATGAATGGTTTCTTACTTAGGAAGTAACCTCTAGAGTTCAGAACTCACAAAAAGACGTCAAAAAAGGGGTGAAATTCATTAGACAACTGGAGCCCAGTTGTCTTTGTCTACATTATCTGAAGTAGAGAGTGGAGCCCTGGACCCAGCAGAGACAATAAACACTAGGTGATTCTTCCCATCTATCCTAGCCTTGGTAGACAAAGTTATTTGGTACCTGTTGCTGGGCAGATATCCTGTGGAATTAGTGGAGGTGCGCGAAAGCTGCCCAGACATCACGGTCATCAGAAAAAAAAGAGGAAAAAGTGGAGCCCTGGATTGAATATTGAGGACTGCCTTTGTGGTGTTCGTGCAGGAGAAGTTGGAGGTGTCCAAAGTTTAGACAATGCAGTGTCCCTTTGTTAAAGCTCATTTTAGTACTCTTCAGTTATCGCTTTCTGGAGGAGTCTATGCTGCTACAATGTTTTGGTACATTTTTTGTGTGGATTTGAGATTACAAAGAGGTGAATACATGCAAATGAGATTTGCAGGTAGTCTAAAACGGTTAGTGTTGCATGTTAATAAATTTTGCTCTTAAGTTGAACAACGGTAAAGGAGAAAAAAAGGAAGGAACAGTGCTTTAGGCTGTTCTAATTGAGAAAAAAGAGAATCCTAGAAACCTATATTGTGCCCAAACTATTACTTAAAAGGAAATCAGATGAACTACTAACTCCTGTCCCGCGGGAATGACATAGTGGTTGAGGAACTGGAGTAACAACCTGGAGATCCCATGTTCGAGTTCCAATTAGAACACCTAAAGCACTGTTCTTTTCCCCCGTTATCATTGTTGGATATCCCATGTTTGAGTTCAGTTATAACACTTGGTGTGAGCCCATTCCCTCCAAAACTTTGTTAGATAGGATTACCTTGGCAACTTGTGTTTGTGCGCTGGATAAGCTACTCGGTACATTAGTCTAGGTGCACACAAGTTGGCTCAAACATCACCATTGTAAAACAAAACAGTACTAGTCCTATACATTGAAAGCAGGTGACTACACTTGGGAACAGAAGGGAAAAATCTTGAATCAACCCCTTGGACATTTTTTAAGAAGTTTGGAGAGAAAAGACTAGTAGAAACTTTGAAGATATTGAAAATCTGCTGTTCGAGGTTATAATTAGTTGATATTTTATTTACATTTTTTGTGTTACTAAAGTATGCTAGTTTGCATCTATACTTTGGCTTGATTGATTGGCTGATTTTTGTATATATTACTAAATGATATGTGTATATTAGGACTACTGATTTCTTGGTCTGATATCAAATATGTTGAGAATATCATTAACTAATAAAAGTGTGCTCTCTCAAACAGCTTAAGCTTTTAGATGAGATGGTCACACACTTCAATATGGTATCCTGGGATCGAATCTCACCGCCACCCAAATTAAAAAGAGTTTCCACGTGCTTGGCCCATGAAAAAGAATCAGGCCAGCACGTGAGGGGGTGTGTTCAGAATATCATTAACTACCATGAAAAAGAATCAGGCCAGCATGTGTTAACTACCATGAAAAAGAATCAGGTCAGCACGTGAGGGGGTGTGTTCAGAATATCATAACTAATAAAAGTGTGCTCTCTCTAACGGCTTAAGCTTTTAGATGAGATGGTCACACACTTCAACAAAATAATTACCTTTAAACCATCAAAACAAAAGTCTCCTATCTAATCAGAGTGAAGAAAATTCTACAGTATTTGCATGAACACCATCGAGCAGTAGATCCTTATGTTCTTTTTTGTTTTTGAGCTTTTAGATGAGATGGTCACACACTTCAACAAAATAATTACCTTTAAACCATCAAAACAAAAATCTCCTATCTAATCAGAGTGAAGAAAATTCTACAGTATTGCATGAACACTATCGAGCAGTAGATCCTTATGTTCTTTTTCGTTACTTTGTTGGGTTGTATTAGTTCTGCATGTTTTACTTACATTTTGCAGTTGGTTCCTTTTTGAAACCAGGAAGAGCTCAAGAGTACAGCTTGGATAGTAATACATTTTTTAACCCTTATGCCTAGATATTAGATAAAATTTTTGGCTGACAAACGCGATGCATGTAGTTTCAGCTGTATATGTCTATCTTACTTCGTTATATTAGGCAATGATAGTTTGTATGATAGTTTGTTTATAGATCTCTAGTAAACATGTGCATGAAAATTTCCATATATTTATCATTAAAAATTTTGCGGGTTAAGCTCAACCCGCCCCTGCCCTGCACCGCCCCATTGCCATCCCTATATACACTCTCTCTGAGCTTCCTCTACTGCACTAGAGATAACTATATCCACTTAATTTTCAGGGTGAGAAAACTTTGGCCTTGGAAACAGAACTTGCATTGTGGCAGTTGCTGTTTGCAGAATTGGAGTGGCCATTGATTGATCAATGGTGTCGGTTTATCCAGGTAATTGAACAGAAAATCCTTAGATAACCGTTTTTTAAGTTATCTATGTACAGGTAGCTGACTAAGTTTGTTAGGTTTGAAATTCAGTTTATCTGCCTAATGAAAATCACAACGTGCCTTGGTTTCTGTTTACTTGATGTGATCTCATGCTTGACGATATATTCTCCATCCCTTTTTATTTGTGTCTATCTTAAAGTGCACATGATTCAGCATTTACTTGGCCCTTATTCCACGTAACAACTAAAGTGTTTTCGCGGTTATTGAGGATGCTATAACTCACCCCCCTGTTCTTTCTTTCTTCTTGTGGTATCGTTCTGCTACCACCTGGTTCAGGAACGGCACAACGAGGATATCTCACATGATATTTGGTTACAGCTACTGGAATTTGCAAAGGTAAGTTATGACTCATCACTTTAGCGTATTAGTTTCCAGACACACCCTCTATAACCTTTTACCTCACACTTGCTCCATTTTGTTCTTAACTTTCAAGTTTTTTATTTTAAAAGTACATTATATTGGTATCTATGACTTGTTACGCAGACTGTGGACGCGACATTATCAAACTATGATGCTGAAGGAACTTGGCCTTGTCTTCTTGATAAATTTGTTGCATACTCTATCGAAAATGGTACTTGTGCTAAATAGTCAGATGAGTGATGGGAGACAGAAATACCCATGCTGTGCTGCAGTCACTTTCTATAATATGAGGCAAAGAACCACTTAGAATTGTAGATGAGTTTTGCGAGCTATTAATGTCATTGATGAATGAGTAAACGATTTATTCAGGTCCCGAGAAGTTAAAACAACAGTTAACAGATGTTTATCTCGTGGTCATTGTGGACTCGTACAAGAATATTGAGTAGACGGTTGATCAGCAATACTGACATTCATCAGCAATGTTGCATATAGTACAAGTCTGATCTGTTGTGATCCCCACTAGTGACAAAATAAAGAGCCATCTACGATTATCTGGATTTAGGATTTTCACTAAAGGGGTTTGAAAAATAAAAATGTAGTATCTAAGATTTGAACTTGGAACTTCAAAGGTAAATTTTTACCCCTAAAACACTAAGCCGACCTTTAGTCTTGTGTTTGTGGGATTCAAAATCTATATGTAAGAAATAATAATTACAAATTACCTTATATATACTGTGTAATTTTTTGCTAAAGAGGGTTTGGTTGAACACATTCCCTCCCCCTAGATCTGGCCCTTGGCTTCACATACATGTCATGAATAAGGAACATCTTCATATAAAAACTGTGAAATTTGAAAATGAAAAAGATAATATTTGTTTTCAAGTTAAAATTGTATTAGAAAATTAGAGTTGTGTATGAACGTAATATAAATTGAGTCAATATTCGTAGGATTATGATAGTCGCTGCACGCGTAATACATGTGCACAACTTTTGTCAATTGTGTTTGGGCATAAAATTGTGAAATTTGAAAAAGAAAAAAATAATATTTGTTTTCTAGTTGAAAGATATTCGAAAATTAGAGTTGTATATGAGCATAATATAAACGGAGAAGGGCCTAAAATGCCCCTCAACTATTTGATTATAATACAAAACTATTCTTCATCCATCTTTTGGTCCCCAAATACCCCTAACATCAACTTTTTGGATAAAAAATACCATCGTTATTAACCCTTTGATTCATATTTTTTCTTATTTTTAATAATTCCACTAAAGTAAAATCATTAAATATTTATTTATTATGTTGCCTAATTTGATTGGTGCAAATTAACCCTTTCTCAAATAAATAATAAAAATCACACATGATTCCTATTTTGACCTGATATGCTTGGAAAATATTCAAAATATTATTAATTTGATGACATCTTTCTATTATCTTATTTTAAATCAACCTCAATTTATTATAACTCAAATCATAATTGGGGATCAAACTAAAATCCGCGTCTGGTTGTCCATCTAAAAAAATATTATTATTTTTTATTAATATCAAATTTTCTATCAATTATCCAATTGTCTTGTTCATTCCCTTTTTATATTCTTTAATTTAATCTCTTATTCTTATTAAGATATCAGTGACTCAAACTTGAAATGAATTTACATGTTCATATTCTTTTAATTTATTATTATCATGGTGAGGATGGGATGGGGTGAAAAGATTATTTTCATTCTTTTATTTTGAATTTTGGATACACACAAAATAAAAATGCAGTATACGTACATAGTTGCTTAATTAAATTATCTTCTATTAAACTGATTATTTCTATATGAATATCGTCGTTATTTTCCTTCCTTTTTTCTCCCTTGTTTTGTCATAAGCTTAAAAAAAGTAAAATTAAAAATGGTGGACAAGATCTAAGAAGAAAAAAAGTGGAAGAGGGAGGAAGTGAAAGGGGGGGGGGGGGGTGATTTTACTATGGAACCCAAATCTAGCCAATAATATGAGTCCACATATTAAGTAATCATTTCAAATCATTTAATGAAGAAGGGTCTAAAATGCCCTTAAACGATGAGATTTGATATAATATTGTCCTCCATCCACCTTATGAGTGTATGCTATTACAAATAAGGGTATTCTTGAGCCAAAAGATTGACGTCAATGGTATTTGGGGGACAAAAGGTGGACGGAGGATAGTTTTGTACCAATTCAAATAATTGAGCAGTATTTTAGGTCATTCTCTGTAATATAAATTGAGTCAATATTCGTAGGGTTATGATAATCTCTATTTGAGACACGTAATACATGTGCACAACTTTTGTTAGTGGCGTTTGGACATAAAATTGTGAAATTTGAAAAAGGAAAAAAAAATGTTTTCTAGTTGAAAATGATATTCAAAAATTATAGTTGTGTATGAACATAATATAAATTGATTCACTATTAGTAGGATTATGATACTATCTATGTAACACACTCTTTACATATACACAACTTTTATTGTCACACTCCTTTTTCGATTGGAGGAAAGGATTTTCCAATTTAAGTGACGGTATTGATCAGGGATTATTTTAATTTTTCGGAGTCGCCACTTGGAATTGAGTTATGGTGTTCCAAGTCACCTTTTTTTATCCCTAATCAAAAGGAAATGACTCTTTATTTGGTCCGCGAACTAGAAATTCGGGTAAGGAATTCTGTTGACCGAGGGGAAGGTATTAGGCATCCCTCGAGTCCCGTGGTTCTAGCACGGTCGCTTTTATTAACTTATACTTAACTTAAATTATTTTTTGAATAAATTATGTTGCAGGCCATGATTTGCTCATATTTTTTATTTATTGAACTTTTATTCGCCTCAACCTAGATGCGTAACTGCATTCTTGGTCTTGACATTTAGAGACATAACTGCCTTCTTTCTCTCGAGTGCATCACACCTAATAACCTCTATTTACACCTCTAGATTTAAATTAAAGAAAGTTAATTATATTTTTGGACAAGCTGCATCACCGCATCCTTGAATCTTTTTTAATGTCTCAAGAAAAAGATGTGTAAACACATTCTTAATCGAAACAAATATTTTTAACGGGTCATATTCCTAATATTTACCTATTGCTAAAAAGTTTAAGCGTATTATTGGTGATTAAATTACTTTTTTTTTACTATTTATATTCATGAACACTATTTAAATAATAAGAGTCTAAAAAATCTTAAATTTCATATTCAAATTCGATATAGATGCATTTACATTTTTATTATACTTACAAGTTATGACAAAAGATGTCAAAAATTTAAAATAAAAAAAATAAAATATGTAACTCTTCAATCTCTTAATTTTTATAAAATAGACATTTTTAATTTTTGATAAATTTGACTAAACAAACTATTAGAATAATTCTTTCAGACATTTGGTTAATTTTGATTGAATATAAAAGGCACTTAATTGATAATAGCATATGGTACAAGATGGAAGATAACATAGAATAAAATAAAGAGAATATTTCAATATCATAGCATCAAAACTCAATACACATAAAATTTGGGCAACTTCATAACATTGGAATCAAGTCTTATATAATCATGAAATAAAACTATACAAAATAAAATAAAAATAAGTGTTACCTCTTGTGAAAATTATTTTACGAGAAGAAAGGACTACAATTAGGAACCACTAACTTGAAACCACGAAAGCAAACCTCAAACTCCACTTTTGTTTTTCTCCTTCGTTGTGTTGCTGCCTTTGTTTTTTTTTTTTCTTTTTCTGTACGTGTGTTTGATGTATATGGAGTGATTTTGGTAGTGTAGTTTTCTGATTGTGCTGGAGTAGTAATGTATGTAGGTATGTTGCTGGATTATAATAATCTCTATGTGGGACGCCAATACACGTGCACAAACTTTTATTAGATGTGTTTGAACATAAAAATTGTGAAATTTGAAAAAGAAAAAAAATAGTATTTATTTTCAAGTTGAAAATGATATTAAAAAATTAGAGTTGTGTATAAACATAGTATAAATTGAGTCAATATTAGTAGGATTACGATATTCTCTATGTGGAACACTCAATACACATCCAAACTTTTCTTACCGGCGTTTGGACATAAGAAATGTGAAATTTGAAAGAAATAAAAAATATTTATTTTTTAAGTTAAAAACGATATGCGAAAATTATAGTTGTGTATGAACATAATATAAATTGAGTCAATATTAGTAGGATTATTATACTATCTATGTGACACACTCTATACATCTGCACAACTTTTATAAGTGACGTTTGGACATAAAAGTTGTAAAAATGAAAAAAAATAGTTTTGTTTTCAAGTTGAAAATAATAATCAAAAATTAAATTTGTGGATTAACATAATATAAATTGAGTCAATATTAGTATGATTACAATAATCTCTATGTGGCATGTCCAATACACGTGCACAACTTTTGTTAGTGGCGTTTGGACATAAAAATTATAAAATTTGAAAGAGAAAAATATAGTATTTGTTTTCAAGTTGAGAATGATATTCGAAAATTAGAGTTGTGTATGAACATAATATAAATTGAATCAATATTCGTAGGATTACGATAATCTCTATGTGGCCCGCCCAATACACGTGCACATTCATTAGTTATGTTTGGATATAAAAATTGTAATATTTGAAAAAGAAAAAAAAAGTATTTGTATTCAAGATGAAAATGATATTCAAAAATTAGAGTTGTGTATGAACATAATATACATTGAACCAATATTAGTAGGATTACGATACTCTCTATGTGGAACACCTAATAAACGTGCAAACTTTTTGTGGTGGCGTTTGGATATAATACACAAAAGGTGTGCAATCTTGGAAGTCTTTAATGAATCGCCGGTAAAATCCTTCATGCCCCAAAAAACTACGGACTCCCTTTACAGAAATAGGTGGAGGTAGTTTCTCAATGACTTCGATTGTTGCTCTATCCACCTCTAAACCTTTCTCAGAAACTTTGTGGCCCAATACAATGCCCTCCTTGACCATGAAGTGGCACTTTCCCAGTTTAGAACCAAGTTTGCCTCTTCACACCTCTCTAGTGCCCTGCTAAGACTGAACAAATAATCATCTAAAGTGTCACCGACCAGGGAAAATTCATCCATGAATACCTCAAGAGTGTTTTCAACCATGTCATAAAAAATGGACATCATACCTCGCTAGAAAGTTGCAGGAGCATTACATAGTTTGAATGGCATGCGTTTGAATGCAAAGGTGCCATATGGACATGTGAAAATGGTCTTCTCCAGATATCCAGGCGCAATTGAAATCTAGTTGTAACCAGAGTACCCATCCAAGAAACAATACCACCCTTTTTCTGCCAACCTATCCAACACCTGATCCATGAAAGGCATCGGGAAGTGATCTTTCAAAGTCCACTTATTCAACTTCCGATAGTCCATGCAGACTCACCAATCTATGAATAGTCTTTGTGGAATCAACTCATTCTTGGCATTTGCCACTATAGTCATTCCACCCTTTTTGGGTACACACTACACTGGCTCACCCAATGGCTATCAGAAATGGGGTACACCACACGTGCATCTAACCATTTAATGATCTCTTTCTTCACTACCTCTTGCATCGGTGGATTCAACCTCCTTTGATGCTCTATACTCGGGCTACAATTTTCTTCCAGCTGAATTTTGTGAGTGCAGATACCAGGTGGTATCCCAATTATGTCAGTCCAAACAATTGCTTTCTTGAATCTTTTCAATATTTTCTCCAATGCTTGTACTTGCTCAGCATTAAGATCTACAGCCACAATAACTGGAAAATTGTTATTTTCACCTAAAAAGGCATACCTCAGATGACCAAGCAGTTGTTTCAATTCAAGCACATGTGGTTCTTCAATTGATGGCTTAGCCAGAGGGCTTGGCCTATTCTTCAGGTCTAGGTCTAGCTTTTTAGGGGAATATGAATGTGATCCCATTCCCTGTAGTGCATTTGACCCCATCCTCAGTTATATCAATTACGGACACCACACTCATATCTTGCGGTTGTTTCATCGATTTACACACTTTGAATTTAACCTCTTCATTATTTAGCCTAAACTTTAGCTCACTGCTCTCCACATCAACCAATGTTCTATCAGTGGCCAAAAATGGCCTTCCCAAAATTATGGGAACTTCGAAGTCCACATCGTAGTCCAAAATCACAAAGTCCATCGAAAAGATGAACCTTTCTCCTTTGACCAACACATCACAGAGAATGCCAACGAGCCTCTTAACTGACCTATCCGCCATCATTACTCTCATAGCAGTAGGCTTCGAAGTTTCTAAACTCAATTGCTTGTATATCGCCAGCGGCATGAGATTTATACTAGCTCTCAAGTCACATAGAGCTTTGGTGAACTCGAATGCACCAATTGTGCAAGGTATGGTAAGTGCACCTCGATCCTTTTTTTTGTACCAAGGACCTTGTAGCAATAGCACTACAATGGTGAACATTATCTGTAGGTTCAAAACTTGCCGCCCTCTTCTTGGTTACTAAGTCCTTCATGAACTTAGCTTAGCCTGGCATTTGTTCCAACGCTCCACTAATGGAATGTTGACTGATAACTGACGAAGCATAGATATAAACTTCAAGAACTTTCCATCTTCCGTTTTCTTCTTGAGTCTTTAAGGGAATGGAGGAGGAGTTCTGGGAATCTATTGTAAAGATTGTGACACCTCTACTGTAGACTTTTTAGCTTTACTTAAACTTTCAACGGCTACTGGCAATCTCTCAACCCTTCTAGCTACCTCTAAATCTTCTAAACCTTCCTCACTTGCATATTTTCCAACATCTATATCCACACTTTCTTCCTGCTCATACTTGCATGTGCAGGTAATTTACCACTCCTAGTGGTGATATCCATGCAGTACCCATCCTTCTTCGGGTTTTGAATGGTATCACTAGGCAATATCCCATTTTTTCTTTAGTTAAATGAGGTAGAGAGTTGCCCCAACTGTTGTTCTAACTGCTTGATGGAGGTTGTGTGTGAGTCTACTAGATGACTCATGCCGGAGAAATCATTTTTCAATTCCTTTACTCCTACATCAGGAGATTTAATTTTCTGTAATACCTTTGCTAGCATGTCCTCCATCTTGGACCCACTAGATCCACTACTTGATCGATCTCTATTTCCTGGAGGCACATACACACCACTTCGATCATTCTTGTACCCATCTCTACTTTGCCAATTACCTTGGTCTCTATTTCTGAGTCTGTCATACTGAACATCCCGTTGATAGTTCCTACCTTGATCCCAACATTATAGCCTTGGTTGCCCGAGTTATAATTCTAAAAACCCCCTGGTTGTTCAGGTATTTGGCTTCCTCATCAAAATCACAGTCCTAATCTTCATACCTGCCTGCAGCACCAATCGCATTTACCTTTTTTGGTCCAGCTTCTAAGAGATGTTTCGTGAGCAAGTCCATCTGCGTTTTCATATGGGCCATGATGTCTTGATCACGTTATTCCTCTCTCTTTCTTTGTTCTGTTGATAAGTCAAATGTGAATCAAAGATCTCTAATTTCTGCATCTCTGGTGTGCCAAGCTCTATTATTCTTTAATGCCTCATCCATAATCTCCACAATTTCTGAGAAAGGCTTTCTTATGAACGATCCACCACACACTACGTCCACCGGTTTAGTCACAAAATTTAATGACCTGTAGAATGCCTATTTTAAGTGACTCTCTGTGAGTTCATGATTTGGACACTTTTTTAGTTTTTGACTAAACCTCCAGCATGTATCATGCAATGCTTCTCCTAGTAGTTGCTTGTGAGATCTTATCTCATCTTTGATTTGTAGCTCTTTCTCTTTTAGGAAAAATCTCTCCATAAAAGCTTCTTTCAGTTCTGGCCAGGTTCTAATTGAGTCATGTGGCAACTCATTCAACCAATTCGTAGCTTCCCCGGTTAAAGATAATGGAAATAATCTCAGTCTCATTGCAATTTGGTTGACCCTAGGAATCTCAGCTGATTTGCAAATACCAACAAAGTTCATCAAGTGCTGATTGGCATCATCACCAGCTCTAGCTTTGAACAGCCCCTCAGGTTCAACAATTGGATCATGGTACTGGTGATGATAAATTTTACTCCCAGTGGCAATATTGGGAGTACTATAGCCCCAGTAGCTCCGATTCCATCTAGTTCTAAATCATCATCTTCAACAGGCAAATTCGCATGTTGTTAACCTCGAGCTTTAGGAGCTAATGGTTGTTGTGGCGGAGCTAATGGTCGTTGCTAAGGAGCTAACGATCGTTGCTGAGGAGCTAACGATCGTTGCTGAGGATCTAACTCATCTTCTTCTTCATCCTCATCATCTACCATGTTCGGGTTGTTGACAATGATGTTGGCACCTCTAGCTAGGGCCTCAGCATCTTGTCTTAGTCTCTGCCTTTGTACTTCAAGCTCTTGTGCATTCACCATTCTTCTGATGGTTCATCTTAGTTCAGGATCATAATGAATTAGAGGTCCTCCCATACTCCTTATGTTTGGCAAGCACTATTTAAATAACCTATATATACCAAAGACAAGAAACAAAACGTAAAATTAGGAAATACCACTACAACCGACATAATTGCTAGTAGAATATTTTAAAACCGAATTCCCCTGCAACGGCGCCAAAATTTGATATGTACAAACTTACATCTCAATTAAGAAGTATAAACGGTCAATGTCAATTTATAGAACTCAAATAGAGTTGAGGTCAATCCCACATGAAATTGTTGCAGAAATAATCCTACTAGTTTTTATATTCAGTTGCGGTTGATATTTCCAAAGTGTGAATTGCATAAAGTGAATATTGGATGTTTTTTGTCTAAGTAACTAATTTCAGTAAAACTGAATGTCAACAGTAACAGACGACAATTCCACGATTTGATATTAAATTAGAGTAGACTAGGATTGTGTTCCCCATGACCTTAAGACTACAACTTGAATCTTTGCACAAATAACAGTTTCTCGACAACTTCATACGTTCATAGCAAGCTACGTACATCTAAACGCTTTTTAGCCCTATCAGATGAATGTCACTCTTCTCTTTTCAGTCTTAGAGTGTTTGGAAATCGACCCTTGCTTACTTGTTAAATATACTATCCTCTCTCGAGCTCAAGTCTTTAAAACAAGTCAGTAGATTTCGTTTCTAGATTTTCCTAAATCATAACTTTTCTCTCGAACAAGAGATGAATACATGCATGATCTAATGTGTGCACCCATTAGAAAGCATTCAATATGAAAATAGAAATGATGTATGAAATCATCAATCAAAGGCTATTCATGTTCGACTCTAGCGTTGTGTTTTAGTCATGGTTTCCACAACCCTAGTTGTGGTGTTTAGCCGCTCATATTCTGAATGAAATAAGAAGTAGACATTAATGAAAGAATAACAAAGTAGACTTACAATGAATGAAAACCAAAAGCTTCTTGGTTATAAGCACAAAAGTACTGATCAAAAGTATCAACCAAATGTATCAAAAAGGAAACTATCGTTTCTCCACGAAGAACTTGTCTCAGGGTATCGACAATAATTCAAAAATAAACCCTAAAGGATTAAAAATAGTCTTAGAAAAGAGTCCTACACGAAGTAGGAAACATAACAGTCGAATCACTTCATGAGCAGGTTAGACGGTTCGTGAAGCTCTTCACGGCTCGTCAAAACCCCTCGTGACCAGGACTTAAACAAAAACTGTCGACTTCACTCACAACTGTTTCAAGAGCTCTTGAACGGCCCGTACAATGCACCGCGACCCGTGTAGGGCCTCTTTTTATCAGACTTCAACTTAATTTCTTCCATGTTATCTTCACGAGCTCTTGAACGGCCCGTACAATGCACCACGATCCGTGTAGACAGTCGTACAGTCTTGCATACTTCATTTTACTTCTTTCCTTCCACAGCCTAATTGAACGTATTTTACCTGTACATTAGCAAAAGAACCATCATATCCACATAAACATGCTCGACTCTTTGCACTAATCTTTTGTTTTGGGCATCAAATGTGTTATAAGTTCACGGCACATCATTGGTGAGTCCTCATGTTTCGAGGACTAAGACACTTTTACTTGCTTTATGTCTTTCTAGTTTTCGAATGATGTATGTGGCGTATGGGTTATGTCCCAACCATTTTTTTGATGTTTAGATGGCGGGTTGAAACTATGCTAGACTTTTGCTTTGTCGAACTCTTTTGGAATATGCAATGCTACTTTTGAAATCTCTATTTCTATTTTCTTGTATGATGTATGTTAAGTGGCTTGTGTATGGTCTTTCAGGGTTCTATACGTTATGTTATACCTGGGGTACACTTTGGGTTGTGACAGTGAATCTATTGTGGCTAAGAGAATCTATACAAATTGTCTTGTCTCTTTATCCCATAGAGTCACTCATGTTGATCTTGTAGAGCTTGATATGTTGGATTTCGATGTTATCCTTGGAATAGATTGGCTCCATTCTTGTTATGCTTCTGTTGATTGTAGAACCCGAGTGGTTAAGTTTCAGTTTCTAAATGAGTCTGTCCTAGAGTGGAAAGGGGAAAATTCTATACCTAAGGGCCAGTTTGTTTCTTGTCTTAAAGCTAGAAAAATGATTTCTAAGGGTTGCATATACCATCTTATTCGATTTAGGGATACGGATTTTGAAAGCCCTATTCTTGAGTTGGTCCCCGTTGTAAATGAGTTTCCGAAAGTGTTTTCTCATAATCTAATCGGTGTTCCTCCCGAAAGAGAAATACGCTTCGGTATTGACCTTCTCCTAGATACGTAACCTATCTCTATTCCTCCTTACCATATGGCTCTGGCAGAACTTAAGAAATTAAAGGATCAATTGAAAGATTTGTTGCATAAGGGTTTCATCCGATCAAGTATCTATCTATGGGGTGATCCAGTTTTGTTTGTCGTAAGAAGGATGGTTCACTTTACATGTATATTGATTACCAGCAATTAAACAAGGTTACCATTAAGAATAAGTATCCTCTTCCAAGGATTGATGATTTGTTTGATCAACTCTAAGGATCGAGTTACTTCTCTAAGATTGACCTCTGGTCGGGTTATCACCAATTGAGGGTGAAAGAAAGTGACATTCCGAAGATGGCTTTTTGAACTCGGTATGGTCATTATGAGTTTTTGGTAATGTCGTTTGGGTTGACTAATGCTCCGGACGTATTAATGGACTTAATGAATAAAGTGTTTAGACAATATCTTGATATGTTTGTGATTGTGTTTATCGATGACATCTTGATTTACTAGTGGAGTGAGGATGAGAATGCCAATAATTTGAGGATTGTGTTGCAAGTCCTCAAGGACCGACAACTATTTGCAAAGTTTAGTAAATGTGAGTTTTGTTGAGATTCGTGGCTTTTCTTGGTCACATTATTTTCCGGTAAGGGAATTAAGGTTGATTCTAAGAAGATGGAAGCGGTTAAGAATTGGCCTAGACCTTTATCCCCTTCAGATATTTGAAGTTTCTTAGGTTTGGCGCGGATATTATAGAGGGTTTGTGGAAGGGTTTTCGTCAATTGCCTCTCCATTGACTGCATTGACCCAAAAGAAGGTTAAGTTATTATGGTCGGAAGCATGTGAGAAGAGTTTTCAAGAATTGAAAGATAGACTTACATTCACTCAGGTGTTGACTTTACTAGAAGGCTTCGATGGGTTTGTTGTTTATTGTGATGCTTCAAGGACTGGATTAGGGTGTGTTCTTATGCAAAATGGGAAAGTTATTGCCTATGCCTCAAGGCAACTTAAGATTCATGAAAAGAACTATCCTACCCATGATTTGGAGCTAGCGGCTGTTGTTTTTGCCTTAAAGATTTGGAGGCATTACTTGTATGGTGTCCATGTGGGTGTCTTCACTGACCACAAAAGTTTGCAATATGTATTCAAGCAAAAGGATCTAAATCTTCACCAACGTAGATGGCTAGAACTCTTGAAAGACTATGACATAAGTGTCCTTTATTACCCGGGCAAAGCCAATGTGGTGGCCGATGCCTTAAGTCGGTTGTCGATGAGTAGTATTGCACATGTTGAAGATGCTAAGAAAGAATTGGTTCGTGATGTTCATAGACTAGTTGGCTAGGTGTTCATTTGGTAAATTCCTATGAGGGTGGTGGTGTTGTTCAAAATGGTTCGACATCGTCTTTTGTGTCAGATGTGAAAGCCAAGAAAAGTTTTTATCTAATTTTTGTTGATTTGAAGGAAGCGGTACTTAAAAAGTCCATAAAGGCTTTCTCCCAACGGGGAAATGATATGCTTCGATATCAAGGTCATTTGTGTGTTTCTGATATTGATGATTTGAGAGAGAAAATTTTATCAGAAGCTCATAGTTCTCGGTATTCTATTCACTCGGGAGCCACCAAGATGTACTATGACTTACATGAGGTCTATTTGTGGAATGGGATGAAGAAGGATATTGTGGAATTTCTGGCTAAGTGTCCTAATTGTCAACAAGTGAAAGTTGAACATCAAAGGGACGTTTATTTCAAGATATTAGCATTCCTACTTGGAAGTGGAAGATTTGAATATGGACTTTATTGTTGGTTTATCCCACACCCGGAGGCAACATGACTCGATTTGGATTATTGTGGATCGTATGACGAAGTCGGCTCATTTCATTCCCGTCAAGGTTTCTTATTCGGTGGAAGATAATGATAAGTTGTATCTAAAGGAAATGGTTAGGTTGCATGGGGTGCCCCTATCCATTATCTCTGATCATGGTACCCAATTTACTTCTCAATTTTGGAAGTCTTTCCAAAAGGGTCTTAGTACCGGTGTCAAGCTTAGTACGGCCTTTCATCCTCAAACCGATGGGCAAGCGGAGCATACAATCCAAACTTTGGAAGATATGTTGAGAGCTTATGTAATTGACTTCAAGGGTGATTGGGATGATCATTTGCTTTTGATTGAGTTTGCTTATAATAATAGCTATCATTTAAGTATTGGTATGGATCCATTTGAGGCTCTTTATGGTAGGAGGTGTAGATCTCCTATAGGTTAGTTTGAAGTTGGTGAGGTTGCTTTGATAGGGCCCGAGTTGGTTCATGAGGCTATGGAAAAGGTTCGACTTATTAGAGAAAGGTTGAAAACTGCTCAAAGTCAACAAAAGTCCTATCTCGATGTTAGAAGAAGCGATCTTGAGTTTGATATTGATGATTGGGTTTACTTGAAGATTTTCACGTATCATGAGGTTTGGTAAGAAAGGGAAGCTTAGTCCCCGTTATGTTGGTCCTTATCAAGTGTTGAGACGGATAGGCAAGGTGGCTTATGAATTAGATTTGCCCTCTAAATTATCGTCGGTACATCTGGTATTCCATATGTCCTTATTGAAGAAATGTATTGGTGATCCGATATCTATTGCACCGTTAGAGAATCTTGGTATGAAGGAAAGCCTTTCGTATGAAGAAGTTCCGGTTAAGATTTTGGATCGGCAAGTTCGAAAGTTGTGGAACAAATTAAAGAAGTTGCATCATAAAGGTGTTGCGGAGGAAACAATTGGTTGAGGGTGCTACTTGGGAGGCCGAGGCCGATATGATGTCCCGATATCTTCATCTATTTCCTCTGATCCTACTCTACCTTGAGGTATTTAGTCCCTCATGGTTCATTCTTTCGGATTCATGTGTCTTAGTCATTCTCATGTTTCTATATGCATGCAGGTATGTTTTATGAAATGATGTTTTAGCATGTTGTAGCTTGGAGTCGATTTTTCTCCTTGGTTATGTGCATTTTGATGAAAATTTGCATTCATGTTGGGTTTTTAGTTTCTCTCCTATTCTATTCATGCTAGTTTGAGTATCATTCAAGGACGAATGTTCTCAGGAGGAGATACTGTAACACCTTAGAATTTGGTGAGTTTGGTTGGGAAAATGTAAGGTGGGTTTAACGGGCAGGTTCACGGACTATGAAGGGTCCACGACCTGTTAGCCCATCCGTGAACCCTTCACGGATGCCTAAACTATCCGTGGATGCCTAAACGGTCCGTTCACGGGGCGTTCAAAATTTCCCCTCTTGTTCACGACCACTTTCGCGGACCGTGAAGTGGTAAACAATGTGTGAAGGCCTCCATGGGTCCTGTCAGCTTTTTGAGTCGGGGCTATTTTAGTCTTTTCCTATGCGTCTAGTACCTAAGCTATGTCGTTTTGACAACTATTCTAAGCCCTATATAAGTGCTTTAATTCCTAAAACTATCCATTCTAAAATAATTCTTGTAAATCCCAAATTCCCTCCAAGTTCTTCCCCAAATTTCTCTCTCAAGCAAAGGAAGAAGAAGTTAGGGTTTCACTTCAAGATCTCCAATTCACATAGCTTTTGGGATTTGATCACTGAGGTATGTTAGTATTAACCTATGGATTCCTTTCCTCCATTGGGTCCCTAAAGATCCCAATTCTACAATTTCAATTCTCAATTTAAAGATAGGATTTTATTCAATCTTCATGGGTTCTTTTCAATTATGAATCAATTGTTTACTTTCTATCTTCTATTGCATGAATTAAAGTAATTGCTTATGAACTATGAACTATGAATTTATAAAGATATGCATGCTTTTATGAAATTGATGTGTATGACTTGAGGATGCTTTTAGATGAAAGTATCAATGAAATTGTGAAAGGTTTTCTCACATAAGGATTCATAAGGTTGAAAGGTTTTCTCATCTAAGTTGAATCAAGATTTAAGGAGTTATTCTAAATTACTTTAGCTTGGATTGGTAGCTTAATTGTGTCTTTCCGTGGATGATGAAATGAATATAATTAATGACTATTCCGTGGGATTTTAGTTAGCACCGAGAGGATATTGAGATGGAGGCTCTCCCGTTAGTAGAGGTTGAGTCTCTAGTAGCAATCTCGTAGTCCCTAACTATGTGCCCCTATAGGATGTCTTAGCTAGTGGATCCACGTAAGCTAGAAGTTATGGTCCTTATCTAGGCAAGTAGAACATCTCTTTTTGGTGTGGGATAGACACCGGATTCCATGTTTCAGCTTACATGGTCTATGTCGGTTAATGGTAAACATCCCACAATAATGAACTAGGTTACTTTCGAGTATCTCACAAAGTGTTTTAATATGTTAAGCTTGCATTGACCATGCTTATGACTTGTGTTTTCTAACATCTTATCTTATGCCTTAGCTTGGTCATTGCATGTCATATAAAGTCCTTTTAGCATGATTTCATATCGTTTATGCATTGCTATCATACTTGGTACATTCCATGTACTAATGTATACTTGTGTCTATATTGTTTCACTAATGTAGGCGGCGCTCCTACCTCGAATACTTGTGGCTAGTTGATCTCACTTGTCGATTCGAAGATTGGTGAGTCCTCATGTTCCGAGGACCAAGACACTTTTATAATTTTTCCTTATTTCAGTTTTCAGATATTGTACGTGGTGTATGGGTTACGTCCCAACTACTTCTTTTGATGTATTAGTTGGCTTGTTGAGACTAAGTTAGACTTCCGCTTTGCCAGACTCTTATGATATGAGAATGCTTCTTTTGAAATCTTTATTTCTATTATCTTGTATGATGTATGTTAAGTGGCTTGTGTAGGCCCTTTCGGGGTCCTATACGTCATTTTACACCTAGGGTATACTTTGAGTCATGACAATAACCTTTAATCTTGTCGATCCAGCAGATTAAAAACGTCCAAAAAAAACTAGTTTTTCTTAGTATTTTTTAAAATCCTTGCATCAAAAATTGTATACCCATACCATGTCATTAAGTCGTGTTATCAAAATATCGTGATGAAGTTACATGTGTATGAAGTTTGAATACGATATATAGTGAAATTAGTCCGACATGACCTTTTAGTTTCACATATGCTCTTCATTTCTAGAGAAGAAAAACAAAAGAAAAGTACAAATTTGTACTTGGAACTTTGCAAAATTAGTCATTCATGCCTATAAATATCTTATTTTAAAGAAAACTTTATCCCATTCAAGAGCTCCTAGAGACATAGGAAACTCAACTGTACATTTGTGAACTGAAAATCTGAGAATGTAGTGTTCTAAACAGAGTCTCTACAGAAGTAAAATCAATGTCAAAACCATAACTCTTCCCCCCATACTGCAGATAAAGGTACCCTTTAGAGGACAAAGGTGGAGGTAAAATTTCAGATATCTCTAAAAACTCTCCTGTTGTAGGAGGCACAGGTGTCTCTCTCTTCTTCGAGTAATAAACATCAGCAAGAAGAAGCCAAATAAGATCAGGATCTATTGAAGCCAGTCCAGCAAGGGCATTAATAGATGCATCTCGAAGGCCTACAACACCGCTGCATGCTATCCCAACAACAAGACCACTGACCTTTTTCAGAACTGCTTCCAGTGCTGAAGCGCTATGTTTATTCCGAGCAAGATCTGCAAGCATGTTCAGCACTGCAGCCTGTACCTTTAGATCAGAAATCTCAGCTGCTGAATCTCCTGAAGATGCAGAACCACCTCGGTATGGAAGCTTCAAGTGAGTCTCCTCTAAAGACCCTGGGGCTCTCTTTTGAAATGGTGAAGTACTTAAAAAGCTCCAGAAGTGTTTCCCATCTGTATGGAAACGCCGAGTAAAGAAGTCGCCTCCACATATTCGCACGATATTACTAATTGTAAGTGTACATCTTCGAACCGCCTGCTTATCAGTGAACAAGAAACCACTAATCAGATAACAATTTTACTGGTGATACTACTACCATGAAAAAAACTTCTAATTCTTGCTTTACCAGTTCTTTTCATTTCATTGGGTGGGGATGGGGAAAGGGTGTAGCAAGGACCAAAGGTTGGTACAACCAAGAAATATAAATTGGAGGGGTGTATCTACAATCCCTCCCAATCTGAAAAAATTCTATTTACTTCGTCCTACTACAGATTTCATTGTCTGAATGTCGAATGATAATCAAATTTCACCTTCAGATATCTTGAGGACTCTAATGGTCGCCTATAAAACTGTAGTCGTACTCGTGCAACAAAGAGAACAGTGGAACCTTAGTCATTGGACATAGATTTGCCTATTGCTACCAACATCCGATCCATGCATGAAAGCTCAAATAGGACATATTGGATTTATGCACTCGTCCATCCATTATGTATTCAGTTATTTCATGTTAACTACTCATCATCTGCATCCCCCTAATCCAAACCATAATAGGAACTTCTAAAATTCTATTGATTTCCAGTCGTGCTTCCCCAGCACATCTCATAATTATAGTTAATAGTCAAATAAAAAAAGAAAAAGTTATCAAGTAGTGTGGATTAGTAGGTTTCCAGAAAATAAATATGTTGAAAAATCACTCACCAATGGACTTTTATTTCGAAGACAAGCAACCAAAAAAGGCCACACTTTATTGGCTGCAGGGAGCAGTCTGTTCTCGGTAGTTTCATCAGCATCAACATCTAAAGCATCCTTAAGACTATTAAAAGAACACATATGAGCCACATGTTCAATTGCCTCTTTGATTTCCTTCTCATGCTTGTAGGCATCCTCCACTTTGGTTACTGTCAAAAATACATCCTAAAGACATTTGGAACAAAATGAATCAAAGGAAACTTCTATAACAATATTTCAGTAATTAAATAAACAGCTGTTCCTCTAGTAAGAAAAAAAAGGCAGTGGTTCTTTCAAGGAATTACAATATGTGCAGAGCATTCAATAAAATATGGGGGTGGATAGATGAGAAAACCATGAAAAATTGAGAGAAAAGTGTATAATGAATCCTCAGACCTCAACTTAGACCTTCAGTCAGAAGAGTCAATAAAATATCTATAAAAACAAGACTGATGGACTAAGACAAGTTATAGTAGGAGAAAAGGAAAGTGGTGTAAGAGGGACTGGGCAGTAAAGTTATCTTATCACGAATAGGCATGATCTTATTTTTACTGAGCAGGGATGAGATGGAGTTTGGGATTTCCTAAGGCCCATGCAGTCCTAACTGCAGATGCAACTGAATATATCTGGAAGAAATGGATAATATGTTTTTGCATTAGGATAGAATGTTCAGCATTTTAAGAACTTATCTAGTATTGTAACCTTTTCGTTGTGAAGTTTCTTAATTGCGACACAGAGAGTAAAGATCAAAAACATACATCAACTATATCAAGTGCTACCAAGGATGCTGCTTGATTCGCTGAAGCAAGTAATGGAGTTGCAGCTGTTAAACATGAACCTGCAATAGATCCAACTGTTTGTCTAAACCTTCTAAAGTCATTCATTTTGAACAGCATAGTCTCCCACTCTATTTGCATATGAACATCACTAGTGTAGATCTGCATCCCTATTAAAAGAAGAATACCAACATCAGATGCCCAAGGCAGTCACTTGGGTAAATAGGGATATGAACTCCAAATAAGGCAAACGACCCCGAAGTTTCAACATTATATACGGAGTGTTCTTCAAACATGATTCAACACCAAAAAAAATTGATACTCGAGAATAAGATATCACCATAATTCAGGTCAGCATCATGGAGTCAAACAGAAATTACTAATATTATTATGTTTCCATCATTGCTTGCGATTGGTAATCTCAAAATTTTATTAAGATAAATACAGCTGTTTAAGCACTCCATAATAAGCTTTATCCTAAAATCTCCTTCTGGATGCGATAAATAAAAGAAAACTTTTACTATTCTCCTATTTCAAGTATACTTTTGTGAGAGCAGAATACTTTAAGTATAATCTTTTTGTCAAAGATCCCCTTGTTGTCTGTAAAGTGCCTTATCTGCGTGTTTTACTGAGCCACAAAGAGAGCTGTTCTGGTCAGACAAGCACAACTAGACATCCAGTACACTGAAAAGTTAAGTGGCCAGATTGATAATTGGAATGGACAGGATAAAATCATGCCGGCTCTAATAAAAAACACCCTCTTACATGGGAAAACACTGTATCAGATAGAGATTGCAGTAAATTTTGAGCACTGCAACTATTTCATACAAGCAGCAAATAATATTTATGTTTTATTGGCTAATCAACAACTATAGGTGAAGCAAAATTAATATCTTTTTTTTTGTCACACCGATCCTCAAAAGAAATTTACTTTTATTCACAATAATATATTTCCCTATCAATCCATGTGAACTTTCTTTGTATATGCAATTGTTGTTGCAAATGCCTTCTCATAATTATATCATTATACATTTAAACCTGTTAAACAATGATCTAATTATACACACAAAACCAGTTAAGCAACTACTAAACCCAATAATAACATTGACTTACAAGATATGAAGATATAGCTCATTAGCCTTGCAACAATTAAGTTTAGCAATTAAGGTCTTTCATAATTTTACTAACAGGAATCAGATTAAAGTTCAATTTTGGTAGCCTTAATACAAATGATAGAGTAATAGACGTGGTTGGTTGAACAGTTCCAAATCCAACACTATCACATGTTGATCCATCAGGCACAGTAATTGGAGAGGGTTCTTTGTGTGATCGAAAGTTAGAAAAAAATATTAGGATTTCCTGTCAGTGACGTAATCCAACACTGGAGTGCAAATCAGTGACGTAACGCATGAAATGGTGGTGGAAGTAAAGATCGATACACAAGTCATACCCAAGAAAGGAAGTTTCAAGTATCTTGAGTCTGTAACCAAGGAAATGAGAATGACGATGATGTCGCACATAACATTGGAGCAGGGTGGGTGAAATGGAGGTTGGTATCCAAGGTACTCTGGTAAGAATGTGTCACCAAGGCTTAAAGGTAAATTCTACGGATTGGTGTTTAGACCTACTTTGTTGTATGGGGCAGAATGTTGATCAATCAAGAACGTACACGTTTAGAAGATCAAGGTAGCTGAGATGAGGATGCTCAAATGGATGTGCGGGCATACTAGGAGAAATAGGATCAGGAACGAAGTGATACAAGATAAGGTGGGAGTGGCCTTCATGGGGGACTAGATGAGAGAAGCGAGGTTGAAATGATTTGCTCATGTGAAGAGGAGTGTCATGGATGCACCTGTAAGGAGGTGTTTGAGACTGGTTGTAGCAGAATTTAGGAGAGATAGAGGTAGGCCAAAAAAGAACTGGGTGGAGGTAATTAGACTAGACATGGCACATCTTCAACTTACTAATGACATGACCCTAAATAGGAAGGTATGGAGGTCCAGGATTAGGGTAAAAGGTAGTAGATAGCCAATTGTTGTAGTACTTCTGTCAGGGAGAGGCAGGGGGTAGTCACCTATTTTCCCATCTTCTCCGTATTTAGTAGTATTAGTTAGTATTTGTGTAGTATCCTATTCTTCAATTTTTACAACTATATGTTGCTTCATTTTCTTTGTTTATCTTGATAGTTTGTTGTCATTATTTTCCTTTCTTTGAGTCGAGGATCTACCGAAAACAACTTCTCTACCCCACAGATAAGGGTGCGTACATTCTACCCTCTCGACCCCACTTGAGAGATTACACTTGGTATGTTGTTCGTTGTTGTTGTTGTTGTGTGTGTGTGTGTGTGTGTGTGTATATATTATCCAATTGTAGCATGATTCAATGGGTACATACCAGATTCTGACGACCTCTTGCCAACATTTTCATCACTATATGAACCTGAATCATCAAAAAGCTTTTCTTTCCTCTTCTCCAGGTTCAGCTTTCTAGATTTCACATCCTCACAATATGACTTTGTTTGATCCAGCAAAGCATTAGCCTCCTGCTTTGATGCCTTAACTATTTCTGCCATTGCCTGAAGAATAGAGGAAGATTATAACCAGACAACTGAATAGAGGAGAGCACCACATCTAATTATCAGAATTTCAAGAAATCTAATACTAGCACAACTCGCAACAAATTGGCACTAAAGCATCAGATTAATGTAATTTCAAAAGGTCTGATGCAGAGACTCATGAAGTAAGTGAGCTTCCTTTCCAGGCAAGACAAAAGGAAATGAACTTTTTAATTTTAAGACACTGAATATGACTAAAGACGACTGACTGCTATCCTTCCGCTATATCTATCAACAGCAAGTGCTTATCAAATTAGAGTACAGCAAGCAAATGTAAGAAATGACCTTCAAGAAGGGAATGGTCAAATCAGGATGTTGATGCCTTCCAAGAATTTCAAGCTCCACGGAAACAGCACGCATCTGCACAAATCACAATGTCATTTGTGAGTTATTGCATCTTAAACTAAAAAATAAACATACATCCGACCACATCCATATATGCAGACACAATAAAACATACAACGAGAACTACAACAACAATTATGCCTCGTTTCAGAACTAGTTAAGTTTGAAGACATAACAAAACAGAACGAGTTAGGAAAAAAAGGGTCTTTTGTTGATTCCAATTTCCAAGATATCATTGTCGAGACATACTGGCTCTTCCAATAAAGGCAATATACTGTGACCCACTCCTATGTACGAAAGCATGGCAGCTAATACATTTGGTACATCCGGGTTAAGCTCCAGTGAGCGCAGCTGCCTGCATATTGAATCAATTATATAGTCTGAATTTTCTATAACCAAGTGTCCAACCTGCAAGAAGATACATAATTAGTCGATAACCTTCAGAAGACACAAAAAGTAAGAAAGCCATGGCTTCTGCTTACTGTTGGATAGCCATGCATTGTGGCAATAATGTGTAAGACAGCGTCAGATGCACTTCGAATTTGGAAGTGAGAGCAAATAAGATTGTGAAGCAACATATAAAGAGATGAATGAAGAAATCCTGATGAAGAAAAATCTCTCCCAACGCATATAGAAAAGATGCCAATTCCATCAATAATAACCTGTTTGACAATAGCAAAACAAATATCAATATGATATCCAGCCACTAGCAAAGACGTTGATAAGATAAATAACACATGAAACCACAATCACAACAAGAGATGGAAAAGATGAATTTCCTGGTGCAACATCACATTGTCATTAAAGAAGTGTGAGCTAATGTTTGCATCCTCACAATCATATTGTTGTAAAGCAGCTGTATGCTCAACTGGCAGATTCCATATTTCAGGGGATAGGTATTCATGTAATATACTGCCAATGCAGTCAACTAAATGACTCCTTTCTCCCTTAACTTGGCAAATCTTCCAATCAGATCCCTTTGTTGTAGATTGTTTAATTTTCTGATGTTGACTTGCATCTTCTTGATATTTCTTATTTTCTTGTGGTTCCATTACACATGCTCTAAACATTCTGTTAAAGTCATCAATTGCTTGATCTGACAAACCAAATATCAACTCATTCAGGATACACACAGCTGTACTGGCCTGACGTACTAATTGTCCTGAAGTAATCCTGCTGTACCAAGATTGCCAACTTTCTTCACTGTATTCCTTCATCCGTATTTCAGAAACCAATTTCCGCAGGTTCTCCAATGGCAAGTCAATGATGACAGAGAGAGGCCCTTCACTTCGAGGGTCTAGTCAAAAGCAACGCAACCGAAAAAGTTACAAGTTTAGGTCTGGAAGGAAGTAACTATTCAGTAAAAGTTGAGAAAGGAAAAACAACCTGCAAATAAAGATAAACCTACAAGTCGAAGGATCCCAGCTACAGAATGGTACAGCTTCTGGCTGCCAACATAAACAAACCAAGGCGGCAAGCGCGGCAGCTGATGCTCATTCTTTATACTTTCTGTGGCATGTACTCTTCTATTTTGATTCTTTCTACTTCCTAGATTGTCAGAGTCAGCAGCTCTAACAGCTCTTATCTCTGCTATGGAATGCATGAACCCTGATGAGGAACGCTTTGCTGCATTCTTCTCAAGGGGACCAGCAAAAACTGAATTTTGACTCAGACAGAGGGCTAAAACATCCAAGAATTGAGCAGTTCTCACCTACACATTCCACTGAAAGGCTTTACACTTAACATACAATCAAAAGAGCTAATGATTAGCACTATTGTTAGAAAGGAAAGTATCGCAGTGACATTAACATGATAAAGCACACGGGTTAGAAAGGTAAATATTGCAGTGACAGTAGCATGATAAAGTACACAAAGAACACAGTATTGAAGCAGTTATGACTATCATGAAGTTCCGGGTCTCAAGAGATGTTTATAGATATGAAACAGCATTCTCTCAAAGAACCATGAAAAAACTGCCTCAATATGAAAGAATAGGCAGGAGTGGAAGGACTGAGACGGCTTCCCCTGGTATCGTTGTACTGAGGCAAAGAAATTAAGTGGTTCTAGATGACACCCTCATAATCAAAGGCTGAAAAATCTAACAGTCAAAAGAAGATGGTAGAAGTAGGTGACCATTTCCATGAGAGAGGGACGAGCGAGTGACAAATTGGGAAAAAATATAGGCAGGCCTTCGAAGCACCAGACAGATAGACAAATGGGCAATCTGATAGATAGATTACGGTTTCATCATTATCCGCAAGCTCTCACAGGCGGGGGAGGGGTACCAAGCAGGGCACAGATAGCAGCATAGGATCCGATTTGGCATCAGCGGCTTCGTGCCACACTGGAGTAATCCAATATGTGGTTACGCAAGGTACTGTATGAACATATGAAATAAAGCCAGGCAGTATAAGCCCTTCTCCAGCCTGGGAAATGTAGCGAACTCTATGATACGGGGATAACCAATCAGACACATATTAGAGTACGCAAATGAGGGCTTATGAAGCGCAAGGAAGCATGAGGAACTGATGAATGAAAGGAAAAACATTCCACATATAAAGACAAGAACTAGGTGATGTACCTTAATACTGTGATATATATTTCTCTTTTCTTTTCTCTTAGATGAGTAAAGAAGCAGTTTTAATGGAACGGAAGATTAAAGGGGAAAGAGGACAAGTGCTGCTCTCAATAAACTAAAAAAATGGAAAAGAAGAGACAAAAAGTTCTTGCTTATCATCTAAATATATTTTTGTGATGTACCTGGCAAACAAAAGCCATTTGACGCCCTAGGTTAAAGAAACTACTGCAGTGCTAGATCCGAAAATGAATTTACGTGTTCAAAAGAAATAACAAATATCTTCCTCATTTTTCCTATGAATGACACCAACCAAAGCAAATCGTGAAAACAGACCTGAATGAAATGCTTTTGTGGCACTTTTTAGACTACAAATCAGAAAACAAAGACTGACTAATCAACAGATCATCCATGAGACAATCAGAAAACCTATTTCCTATCTCCTGTTGAATAAGTTAACTGACCAAGATAGATCTGTGAAATGAAATTAAATTCCAAAAATCGTGTCTAACATAATCCCATTCAGTTTTGTTGTAGGCTTACCTGCTCTGTGTCACCCGTTGATGTACGGAATCTGATTCAAAGGGAATCTCCCCAACCAATACTTCATGTTTTTATTAGGAGGTTATCATAGTAACACTACTTGATTAGTATGAATCCCACATGTACTTCTGATGAAAGAGATAGCCACAAATTAGAATGAGCTTGAAAAGGTTAAGAATCACAATGCTATCTGACTCTTGGTAGCAAATGTTTTTTTTATAACTGGGGTGTACGGGCCTAGATTGTGCGCACCTCGACTAATTCCACGGCATACCTGTCATTAACAGGTACTAGGTAACTCTGTCCACCAAGACTAGGACCTCAAAATTATTTTCTACACATTTTTTGTCCAATATAATGTACCAGATAAGTGCTTTGTTCCCATATCTGTCACCGCTTTTTTTAAGCTTGTGGATTAGATGGCATTGCTCTCATAATTTGAAGATATAGGTTTTTTTGTCATAATAGGTAATTAGGCAGAACTCCATTGTGTTTGTATATGGGGTATTGTTTTAATTTGTGTACATAAGTATTCTGACCTGAATGCAGGATGATGCAAGAAAAGAAAAAATTCTATGACAACAAATACTGGTAAGTCAGAGCAGCTCCACGGAAGTTCATTGATAAGTAAGAAAGCAGGAGAGTAGTAGACCATGCCATACATCCACTCAGCCCCCTCCCCTCCAAGCAAAAGAGAACCCATAAAGAAAAGGACAAGGACCCTCAAGCAAAGAATTGATAGCTCAGCATCATGACAAAAGATTCTAACTTTAAAGGATAGAAACAAAGAAAACACTAGGCCTGTTGCACCTACAGGTGACTGAAGGAGGTAGTCTGCCACGAGTTGTGGCCCTGAAAAATAGATCAGTACTAGCAGTTTCTGGGAATGTGCAATTGCATGTAATTCATCAGTTCCAAGGACCACCTTTGGAAGCTTTTCAACAAGCCTGTGAAGAAGATGTAAAATCCATTAAATCACTTCTAGTGCATAAGCCACTACCAACTACATATGTTTCAACATAGAAAAAATAGGACTATAAAGACCTGTTAAAAATCTCTTCAACATCATGTTTTACGTGAAGCTTCCCATGTGATGAGAGCAAATGTCCAAAGAACAACTGTGAAGCTGAGGACACCTCCTCGGAGTCATCACATGCCAAAACACATAGACTTTCCTGCATTTTTCAAGAGCCAAGAATACATTCAGAATAAATTATTAGGTAACTGAAAAATAAGAAATACTCCTATGAAATCATGTACTTCAAAGAAGCTTCCAGACTGCTAATAAAAGGCCCAATGGCACCAGAATGTAAAACCAAAGAAATCCAATTCACTTATCTATACAAGAATTTCAATGCATTCCACTTTGCATATTTATAATTGTACCAATTCATCAAAAATCATGGCATCGCAAGCTAGCAAGTATTACTAAACAAAGATTTAAAAGGAGCAGATATTTATCAGAAACTAAATTAATTGCCAATTACAGTATTGCACACTGTCAATGACTAAGGTAAGGAAACATTTTCGTTGCGATAGTGATTTATGTACCATTTTGACAGACTGTAGCAGGCTAGCAGCAATCAAAATCTAGTGCATCAAGTTCCATGAGAGGAAAGCACAAGAAGAAACTGGTATATCAAAATAGGTTATGTAAGTGGCTCAGCCAATCAGATACAGTTCACGTCTGTTAGAATACCATGTTTTAATGTTAGAATTGTTTTGTTAAGTTAGTCAACTTAGATATGGTCCCACAAGGTAAGAATATGAGTAATTCACACCTATGAATAAGTATGAATTGTAGTTGATTCCAATCAAGTCACTAATACATATCTTCTTCTCTCATCTTTGTGATATGGTGTCGAAGGTTCTACCATCATGGTAGAGATCAACTTCCACATATCAAAGTTTAGCCCTATGCCGCCCACCTGAACAAAGTGTTTCACTTTTCATAATATACTATTCTAGCATCACCAGAGATACCCCGATAGTATCTCTCCTATTCTAGTGACTGTTCCAACAGCACCATGCCCGTCTCTTATGATCATTCCTAGGGTACCAAGTACCATACCTCTATTCAGTAATCCTTCCTGTGGTACTAAGATTATTTTTGGTAACTTTTCATTTGGCACAATGCCTCTTTTCCAATGATCATTCTAGCATCAAACGCTGTCTGGCCAATATTCCAACCACTTCTCCAGCACTATATCTGACAAGATTCCAGTGACTTCCAGCAAGGTTCCCCATAGCTGTTCCAGCAACAATAGTCAAGCAATTTTTCCATTCATCCACTAATCTTAAAATTGTTAACTTTTCTGCATGTTCAAACTAAGTAATGTCAAGTGGTTTTCGTTTTCCTCACGTTGATTTTGATGAGGTGAGTTAGAAAATACTAAGTTGTTAGGTTTGATATTGTCCTACAATGGATAAATCTCATATGTGTAGTACATGTCTTAAATTCAATATTACCTATGCCATAAATACATCTCTTACTCTCACCCCCAGATTTTGGTCTAGTGGTAAGAGCACACTATGTGATGCGTGGGTGAGGCGCACGTCACAAGTTCGAACCTACCGAAAAACAAGAGCATGGTATTTAAGTGGAGAAGGGCAAAGGGTGCCCATTATCCACCGAGTCTCGAATTGTGCATCATTTGTCCTGGAGATTCCTAATTATTAAAAAAAATACATGTTTATGTCTCCCATGTCTTACAATGTCGATCTTTGTGAATCAATTTGGCTGTGAGCTAGAAGCACATGCACAAGCCAACACAACTTGGGAAGTTCGAATTTTTCAGGATATTGCAATGGATTATGTATGTTTGACATCTCAGGGAATAGTACTGTGAGATTCCACTTCTAAGGGCACTATGACAGAAAGAGCCAATTTAAACTACTACATAAGACCAAAGTGCAAATAGAATTGGTCCACAACACCAGCTAAACAGGTCATTAATTTATTTTCCCTTCTTAAGTCATGTGAAGTCCGAAATGATATGAAACAGCTTTCTCCATAATAATAGACATAATATGACATGAGTGCATATTACTTCTCACAAGAATAAAATATGATTTGCATATAAGCAGGAACTTTGTTTCACAATTAATAATCCCATCCAACAAAATCCGCTAAAATAAGCAAAAGTTAACTGATGAAAACTGCAAAATATACTTCTGTACGCACAATAGCTTCAACTCCCTCAATTCCAAAATGGACCGTCTTACTTTCCTTTTTTATTCTGTTTGAAACTTCTCTCAAGAGGGAATTTTGCCCTTTACTGCTCAAAAGCCAATGGTCCTGTGTCTATTCTTATTAATCTTTAACTTATCAAAAGGTAATCTCTCTACCTACTTTTGACCCATTATGATTTAAACTACAATTCAAATGACCCATTATGATTTAAACTACAATTCAAATGACCCATTATGATTTAAACTACAATTCAAATCAGCGCTACTCTGAAAGTTCGAGCAGACAGAAAGAGTATCTCAGTGCCTGAGACAATTCAAATCAAAAGAAGAATAAGGAGAGAATTGAAAACTTGACATGAAAGAGAAATCCATCTTGGGCTGGTATCCATCATAAAATTCACATTGATACATTAATTATTGGATACCCAAATATGATAAGGGTATAAGTTCCAGTTTGGAACTCACCAAAAGCATCAATCTGCTTCCATTCAACACACAACTGGTTTTTGATAAGAGTCCCTGTATTGCCGCCAAGAGTCCTCGTCTCACTTTTCTGCTTGGATGCAAGCAAAGCTAGGAACACGATATTCAAATATTAGTTTACATTGTTTCTCAAAAAAATATATAAGGGAATTATAAATTTAAACTGACTTGATATAAAATCTTCTAAATTCAAGTGCCACTGAGAAACTTTTTATAACCTACGTGGGGATAAGTTGCACATAACAGCTTATCAACATGCGACGAGGTATCAACAATCCAGTCTTTTGTACGAATTACACGCAAAGATCCGGTCACGTTTCTAGGATTAACAGGTTCCCCCTCTGTGGAGCTAAGTACAATGGTGCCCCTGTCAACAACCTCACTCAAATTTTGATCATGCATAGTAGAGGGCAACTGACGAAGTGCCTCCAGAAATGACACTGATGATTTGTCTTTCTTGACGTCATCAAGGAGCATACCAAGAAAAGGCAAGTTCAAATTGTCTTCGAGAACTATCATAAGAAATTCAGCCAAGCTTCTAATTGCTTGGTCCAAAGCTTCGGCACTCCCAGCAGCCCCACTAATGAACGTTTTTGAAATATGCATAACTTTGCCAATTTGACTAACAACTCCAGGCAAAAAGAAAGCTAAAGCATCTGCAGTGCCAACCTGCCAAACATCAATATAAAATTGTAAAGATGTAACTTATATGAACCTGAACAGCAATACTACCTAAGATTGACTGCTAGAATAACAAACTGGAAGTAGTAAAAATAACAAACCTCTGACAAGAGTGTAGGCATACGATATATATTTTGACAAAGAACTCCTGGAGATATATCATTGTATCACATGGATAAAAGATACCTTGGTAAACAATGAACTTAACTTCATAAATTTTCATGTATTTCTACTTTCTTTGACCATGTCTGACTCATTTTATGGGCAAATTTCTAGCATTAATTGGAGTAAGGAAATTATATATTTATCAAAGACACGGCCTCACAGGAGTAAAGTCATTGAACCTATGAAGGAATAACTGAGAACTCCAAAAGTCAATAACAATAGAGCCCGCAAAGGGGGAAAGTAGCCAGAAAGGAGAGAAGAGGAACCTTAGCAACAAGTACTCTCAGAGTGGAAAAGGCTTCTATCCGAAGGCTTACACTGCCTAGTTGTCCTCGTGCTGCCTCAGCATCTGCTACCTGTGAATGCCATGAACAATCTCAAAAGTAAAATTAGAACAATACTATGAAGAATGGTAAGGAAATATGTCTGCCTCGAGGAGACTGGAGAAAAAAAACATATCGTCAGTCCACAGAGGGACGACCGGAAAACAAAATATATACCTTCAGCAGAAGTGATAGCCAATGTCCAACAGCAACAGAAGCAGTTTCAGACTGTAGAAATGCAACTAAACACTCTTCTTCCTTGAATTTAAGCTTTGAAACAGGTGGAGAGTGCAAACTTTTTCTTTCCAGAAGCAAAGGGCAACCGCTTATTTGTTTGCATGGGCAGGACTCACTGGAACAGCAATGCAGATTAAGCAACAGTGCTTTGAAACACCTTATCACTCCTTCACGGAACTCTTCTGAAGCCTCCATAGGAGAGAGCAACGCCCCGCGAGTCAATTTCTTTGTTAATACAATGAACTGCAAAAGCAAACCATGGGTTCTTGAGAACAGTCCCTATCAAACATCAACTAACAATTCCAGTGAAAGGCTTACTAAACGACTTTCCAAGCAGAATATTCAACTATAAGATAATAGCACACACCACCAACACACACACACAGTGTATGGACTATTTGACCCTCAACAATAATTTCTAGAACTACTTGAACAGTGAATGGACTGTATTTCTGGGAAGGTTAAAAAAACTAAAAAGACCAATTTCACTGTTCAATCCATTAAAGAGTGGACGGCAAGTGATTGTACAACTGTTAGTTTAAAAGCTTGCCTGAACGACAATATTAGCCTGAGAAACATGCAGAAGTTTATAGCTTCAAATGATATTTATTAGTGCTGTTCACTAGAAAAACATCCAATAGGTAAGCATGCTCAAGTTCTAGAAGACATATTTTCCAATTTTATCAGTTCCGCTAGAGTGCTTGTTCATTCAGACACTTCCTAAGTTTCACTAGGAATTGTGTAAGTGTAGAGTCCATTCACTATTCCAGTGTCACATATTCCTACTTGGCGAAACTTCTTTCTAAAGGATTATGGTTACTGTCACATGTATTTTTGTAGTATCACATGTAAGAAAGTAAGTAACCAGTGGGCAAACGTGAGTGTGGGGCCTCAGGTAACACTAGGGGATCTATATGATCCAAGTAGACATCAAATCCATGTTTCCAAATTCTCTAACCCTTTGGGCATGGAAAATGGTATTAGAGAAAGAAGAGACAGCTAAAAGCAGGAGACAGAATACCCCGAGAAACAAACCCCATAAACATAACGGGCGATATTTTTGAATTCTGCACAGGTAGGCCATCAAACCCAAGTGTTAAAATATTAAGACAGGATGAGATTGTGAACATCAACATCTAGTTTATCTGCTACTGGTATTTGTCGAACGAAGAAAAGAGGTTATCTGCTATTGGTGATAGGAAAAGGGAAAAGGCTTAAATATGCCATCGAACTTTGAGAAAAGGTTCATCTATGCCATCCATTAAAAGTTGGGCTCATCTATGCAATTTCCGTTAAAGGTTCCAAATAGCATCTACTAATATTGCAGAAAATATTGTTCCAGAAGTCTAAACTGCTTATAGCTTCCACCAATTCTAAAATACTTTTATTTATGGGCTATTTGAAAGAGAATTTTGTAATTTCTTTTGTAAAATTCTTTCTAACTCAACAAATTAGTTTGACAACTCATAGGTTATTGAGTGCAGAACCAAATAATATGTATAGTTAGCAAAATGACGTATTATTAAAGAACCATTATGAAATAAATATGGTTGTATTATTTATAACTAGGACCATCAGAAATTTAGAACAAAAAGACTAGTCAATAAAACCTGAATCAAAAACTTAAATCTGCATGTTTCTTTGATCAGAAATTAAAAATAGTTTTAAAATTGACTGACATTATCTTTTCCACTTGATTTTTTTTTTAACTCCTTTCTTCATATAATTCTTGGTTTGTATCATTTAAATATTTTTTCTTGAAAAACAAATGCATTTTTATTTATATTCTTAGTCATCTATTTTTTTTGAGAGAAGGGTAACTTTATATTCATACCAAAAATTCATCATCCAAAAAATGATGAATTGGAACTTACATCCCACCCATGGGTATACTTTATAAGTTTCCTATAAAATCAACTAAATCTGCTATATCCCCTACCAGATTCTATTTACACCAAAAAAACAAAAGGCTTATACAATTCATTCTAATCTTCTGTAAGTTAGTCTTTTGTCCCTCAAAACTTCTTAAATTTCTTTCTTTCCAGAGAGACCACCATATGCAAGCAGGGATAGTTCTCCACCAGTGTTCATTTCTTCCTCTATTCCCAATACCTTTCCAGCAATTTAGTAGTCCCTTTGTTGTGCTAGGCATCACCCATTTAACTCCCAAAAAAGCCAAAAACATGTTCCATAGGCTCATAGCTGCCTTCTAATGAAGGAACAGATGGTCATTAGTTTCTGCTTCCTGCTCACACATGACACATCTTGAACAAAATTGCCATCCCCTTTTCTGTAATGCCTCATGTGTTAAACAAGCCTTACTACATACCAACCAACAAAAACAAGCTACCTTTGGGGGGCATTTGGTCTTCCAGATTAGCTTACAAGGCCAAATGTCTACCATTGACTGCCTTGTGTTAAGGTTCCAGTAACATGAGATTTCACTGTGAACTCACCCTTGTTATGTAATTTCCATCTAGGTTTGTCAGGTCTCATAGATAAAGCTAGGTGTGAGTTACTTCCAATAGGTTGGCAACCTCCTCAATTTCCCAGTCATTTAGTGCTCTTCTAAAAACGAGGTCCCATCCCTGCTGACTCCAAGCTTGGGATACAGAGACATTCCTATGCAAACTCAAAGTGTAAAGGTGTGGAAAGGAGTTTCTAAGACTGTCTTCTCCAATCCACACCTCATTCCAGAAATCAGTTTTCAAACCATTTCCAACAGTGATTTGTTGTTGAAATGGGGCCATAATCTTCTTATTCCAAACACTACACCCGAAGGTTCCCACAACCTCCTCAGTTGTCCAGTGATTGAAGTAAACCATACTTTCCTGCTATGAATCTTCTCCAAATGGCCCCTCTCTTCTGAGGAGAACCTCCAAAGCCATTTCTGCAATAGAGAGGTGTTTTGTTTGCTGAGGTTCTTCAAGTTGAGCCCCCCTTGTTGAGTGTTGAGAGTCAGTTCATCCCATTTCACAAGGTTATAACCTCTCTTCTCCTTGTTTCCTTGCCATAGAAAGGCTCTCCTAACTCTATTGAGTTTTTTTCCAACTATTCTTAGTCATCTATTTATTTCTTAACACGCACTTAAGGCCAAGCTGAGAAACTTCAGGATATAAGAAACTACATTAAGTTTGATATATAATAATCCAAAAAAAGAAAAGCATGACAAAGCTATTGGCCCAATGCATGTGAGACCACATAACAAGCAACACAATCACGAACAGAAGCTAAGATCTAAGTTCAGTGACTTTAAAAGGCACCAAACCACAAAGTATTTAGAGAGGGAGTAAAGGAAAGTTTATTAACCTAATAGTCTAGCGAGAAACAATTCCCAAATAACTTCCCTGCCAAATTTGGGAAAAAGAAAGGTAGCAAGGTTTTTCTTCAACTATCCCTAACCATTGGTAACTGAAATAGGGAATACATCTATTGCATTTAAGAAGAAAGTCTAAATACCTGATCCACAGACCCTAAACAGCACTTCTTCAGAAGTTCCTCAAGACAATGAAGAGCACCTTCCATCACAATATCACTCAATGTATTAGGCATCATAAATCTTTCATTAGAACCAACATTGGGTGGTGATTTGCTATCAACAGCGACATCCAGTAGAAGCAGTAAAGGAAACAATGTATAGCTGGAAAAGAAAAATAATCACATATCTTCCCATCGAGGAATTAAGAGACAAAAGAACGAAAGAGGGAAATACATAAGAAATAATCTCAACATAACTAATGCAAGCATAACTAATACAAGCATTACTAATACACTATGTCTGTCACAGCTTTCCTGAAATCTTTCATATTATCATTGTGATGCGAGTATCACTTAGTAAACAAAAGTATTATGCTGCACAATTAAGCTTGCTGAACCATGTTATATCACTGTACTATATGTTTATAAGCTTATGAAATATATAGAACTGAAATAGCAAATGTGCTAAATTCTAGAAGTCAAGATTTTATCACTTCTTCATTGTCATCTGACAATGAAACAAAATAAAAGAATAAAAGGACTATTGCAACATTTTTGTGTGAAGGTTTTACAGCAATAAGATAGACCATAGCAAAATGGAATTGATTATATAGGTACTTTTGGAGACCCTTCGGGGTGGCCCAGTGGTCTGGGCTTGGGACTTTCATGTTGGAGGTCTCATGTTTGAAATCCCTTGCCAGCGAAAGCAAGGGTTTGCCTTCTAGGTCGAGCTCGTCGCACCGGGCTTGCGTAGTGCGGGTTACCTCTCCTGTGTGGTTTGCTAGCTATTCCATAGGAGCGGGGGTTTTACCCTGTGCGCACCCAAAGGGTAGCGGCTGTGGGTTTCCCTTGTCATCAAAAAAATATATAGGTACTTTTGGAATTCTTCTGTTGTTTTTGGGCGTGTTATTAATAATGTCTTTTATTAATAACAGTTCCATAACTTAGTCTAGTGGTGAAATACAGTTAGGAGTCTTAGCTAATTCCCTGCCACACCCAAGGCGTATTATATGGACAACTACAGGTAGGAGTCTTAGCTAATTCCCTGCCACACCCAGGGCGTATTCTATGGACAAATAAGTAGTGTGTTAAGACTTAAGAGCATTAAATTTCCAGATATTATCTTCCTAATCACAAAAATTCTTCATTTGATACAAAAATTACGCCAGATTGTTTCTCGAAGTTGCAAGAATATTAACAGCAAAGGCAAGTTGGAACTTTGCATTTTTCTCTCTTTAGACCAGAAATGTAATAAAATTGCGCAAAAACAATATAATGGAGTGTCAAAATGAATGATACATGGGAAAACAATCGAACAATCTAAAGAAAAATTAAACAAGTTCCATAGCAAAATTTAGTTAGAAACAACAGGAATTGTTGATATAGCAAGAGAAAATAAAGAGTAAAGAGGTAGGAACATACTCGAATAAGGATTGAAGATCATCAGGAGAAGAGCGGCGAAGAAATTGAAGAAGATGAGTGAGGGTTGAGGGGTTTTTCTTAGGGTTTTGGTGGAGCTCGAGTAGTTCAATGCAGTAATGTTTGAGTTCAGAAAACATAGCGCTGCTTCCACCATCTTCGTCGCCTCTACGTCCTTCCATTTGAAGAGGGAAATAAGAGAAAGAAGGGGTATCATGAGGTTAATATATGAAATTTCTTATTTTTTTCGATTTTAATTTATTTGTGTTTTTTTTAGTTTGTTTGTTATAAATAAATATAAAATATAAAAAATTGTCAAAATGGGTCAGCCCTATACAACAAGTCTCGCAACTCAAGAAATTTGAAGGGTTGGGATGAATCGGTCATTCATTTGAAAATGCTTTAAAATGATCGATCTAACTCAACCTTATAAGAGTCGTAAGCTGGTTCTTCTTTTTCTTTCTTTGTTATAATTTTATTTTTTATTAAGTTTTTAACATGTTTAACAAAACTATAAGAAAGTAAATAATAATATAATTAAATATATATTATACTTATGATTACTGATTAGTGATGTTTTAAATCACAATCTCACATCCGGAATAGTTAACATCAACAAAATGTGATGATTTTCAAATCAAATATGGTAAATTGTGATGTTATTTTAATAATTCTAGATAAAAATGTAGCAAAACATATTTAAAATAATAACAATAATCTTTTTTGAATTTTGACAATAAATAAGTAAAGAAAATTTAAAAGAAAAAAATAAATTTATAAACTAAAAAATATATACATCTTAAAATTTCAGTTATTTTAATTCAAATTAAATATAACATTTTTGGCCCATGAGCCTACCTCACGAAGTCTCAAGAGACAAGGGCATATATGAATCGAACTAAAAAATGGCAGTTTTAAATATATATAATAAAACAATTAGTTTATAATAAATATAGTCATGTTTTATTTATATTTAAAAAAATAAAAAATTATAGGAAATATATAGTGACTATACAATATAGTTTGTCAAAAGCTATAGAGAGTATACATTGACTATACAATATAGCTTATTTATACATAAGTTATACATTAACTAGATACACTCAAAAAACTAAATATAGCTTACTTATACATGAAATATCCATTGAGTATGCATAAAGTATACACCGACTATTCAATCTAGATCTATTCAAAATCACCTCCAAATGGTACCAAATTTTAGATATGAAATCTTCTCGACATTTCGAATTTTTTGATATATAATTCGCACGAAATGATTCATATTTGTGGTACATAGATTTTTTTAAAAGAAGAAAAAAAACTGGAAGAAGAACTGAAAGAAGAATCTGAAAAAGAAGCTGAAACTGGAAGAAGAAGAAGAAGAATTGAAAGAAAAAAATTGGAAGAAAAAACTGGCGAAGACGACGAAGATGGATAAGAAATTGTCTATTCTTTTGGGAATCAAATTGACCGAATGGTCATTTGATGTAATTATCCCACTAAAAACCCCTAATTTTATATGGGTTTAAAAAATCCTATTCCCAATAAGGGGTTAGATTGAGTTGACCCGTGAGCTAAGCACGTATTGACAACCTTATTTATATAAAAAAAAAAAATTATGTAAAAAAATACTATTATTATTATATAGAAATAGCCAAAAATTGACATATCTTGCTTGAGAGTATTTATGAAATTTCAATACTTTTTTTGTTTTAATTTATTTATTCTATTTTTTTAATGTTATATATTTGAAAATTTATGTAAAAATATTATAAATTATAATAATTAACAACTTAAATTACTACTTTATAGAAGTTGTCAGAAGCAGAGGCGTTTGTTGGTGTGTCTGCCTCAAGTCGGGCGTATTTTATGAAAAAATTGTACTTTCTCTATATTTATTTGTTTGTCTTATCTTTCCTTTTAATCTGTTATGTATTTGAAAATTATGTAAAAAAAATTATAAATCAACTTAAAATATTTAAAAGACATATGAATTCATTTATCAATATTAGCCCATTGATCAAGCTTTACTTGAGTCGAGGAATCCACTTTCATAAGATAAGGCTAAGATTGTGCACAATATCATTTTCTTCAAATCCCACTTATAAAATCACAGTAAATATATTATTGTTATTGTTCTTATAATAATCCATTGACTAGGTCATGGAGAATTTATCATCAATAACTTCTTATTAGTTAAATTGATCTCTTTTACTAATAAATCTCCTAAATTATTGTATTATTTTATTTTGTTTACGGCTAAGATCATATCATATGCTTTTAGTAATGCAATATATAATATTGTCTAGCTAGAATGTCCATGTTTTGTGAGGTATGTGTCTATGTACTAAGCAAAATATTAACTTACTTATCAAAACACACGAATCATAAAGTGAGGGAAAATAAAATTTCAATATGTTCGTAGCTCAGAAAAAGTGAAGCTACTTAAGTTCAGAGAAATTAATTCTGCCATTACAATTCAAGACACATAAATATATATTATTTAATTAATATATCGATGACTAGCAAAATACATTTTTTTTGCACCATAAATTTAGACATATATTGAATATCTAGAGCTCCAGATGACTCATGTAGCCTACATACGTTTTTTATGGGACATATTATGAACATTATTTTGAAATAATTAATTTATTGATATTTTTAATACGTGCTAATTTTGGTTATTATAATTCAAGAACGTGAATGTATAATATTTAGTTGTAAGGTGTCGATAATTAGCAAAATATGTTTTTTTTTCCACCTAAATATTTAGACAAATATCAAATATCTAATGAGCATGAGGTGATTTATGTAGTCTTTACATATATCTCATGATTTATGTAGTCTTTATATATATATATATATATATATATATATATTATAATAATATACATGGCTTTAATTTGTTGTATCTTGTGCATTACGTGGTTGTACTTTTAAATCCTCTAACTAATCCCTTCTAGGACTCTCTCTGGCCCTTTTTTATTGGTCCTCCAGCACGTGGGCAGCTCCATATTGGCGTCAACTAGCTATTGCCTTTGCATATTATTAGAGTTAATTTATTCTGTACACATATTGTAATTTACTTATTCTTGTGTACCACTTATGTAATACTTATGTAATATTTGTCAATATATAATATTCTCTACCTCCACATTGGGAGTTAGGTTTTCCACCCTAACATGGTATCAGCCTAAGTAGTAAACCCTACCATTCAATCTCTCTCTTCCTGGTTACCTCCTCTCCTCCTCTTCTTCTTCTTTCGATTATACCCTCTCCCATCCCACTCGATTCTGATTTCCGTTTCTCGCCTCTATTTTCTCCACACTGATCATGGCTGCCTCCTCCACCAGTGCCGACACTCTTCCAATTGCCATTGTTTTGCACATGCTCACGATTAAGCTCTCTTCCAACAATTATCTCTATTGGAAAAATCAGATGTTACCACTACTTTCTTATCAACGCTTATTGGATCATGTTGATGGGTCCTCCATGGCTCCTCCAGCGCTACTTCTTGTGGATGACAAAGAGGTTCCGAACCCTCTTTACGCTGCCTGGCTTGCCTCTGATCAGCGAGCTGTCATCATCCTTCATTCTTCTCTTACGGAAGAGGCGGTCTCTGAAATTTTGGGTCTCACTACAGCCCGTCAAATCTGGGTTGATCTCGAATTTGCTTATAGCAATTCTTCCGTTGAACGCGTTCATAATCTGGGGGATCAACTTCGTCAAACTGTCAAAGGTACCTTTTCCGTTGCTGATTATAGCCGTAAATTTAAATCCATCTGTGATCAGTTGGCTGCCATTGGTCAGTCTGTTGATGATATCGATAAACTACATTGGTTTTTATGCGGCTTAGGAGCCTCCTTTGAGACTTTTTCGACTGCTATTCGTGCCACCAAACCAGCGCCTACCTTTCGCGACTTACTATCATAGGCTGAGAGTCATGAACTCTTCCTCAAGTCACTTCATGGTGCATCACCATCACCGCCTGCTGCTTTCACGGCCCAGTCGAATCGGCCATCCTCTAACAACAGTGGTCATGGTCGATCTAATAGGGGCAGTGGATCGGGTGGTCGAGGTCGTGATCGTAGGCCACCCCACTGCCAGTTATGTCGAACAGATGGCCATTATGCTAGCGCTTGTCCTACTCTTGCTACCTATGCCACTCAAGCTTCTTCTTGTGACGCAAACTTGGCTCAAGCATTTAATGCCCAATGTCATGCCACTACTTCTGCCCCTGATTGGTATGTTGATTCCGGGGCCACTGATCACATGACTCGTCTTCAACAAGTGTTCATCATACTTCTCCATATTTGGGCACTGCTAACGTGACATTTGGAAATGGTACTACTCTTCCTATCACTCATACAGGTTCCTCTACTGTTTCTAAAAATTTACATTTGCGTGATGTTTTGGTTATTCCAAACCTTGCCAAGAATCTTTTGTCCATTGGTAAATTAACAAGTGATAATTCGGTGGATGTTTTGTTCTCTCAATCATTTTTTCAGATTCAGGACAGAAAAACGAAGCAGGTTCTAGCTCGAGGCAAATGTGAGAATGGGCTATATGTTTTGCATAATGAGCATCAAGCTTTGGCGGCTATTACAAATTCAAGTTTGAAGGCATCTTATGAACTTTGGCATAGTCGGTTAGGGCATGTTGCCTGTGATACTGTTTTACTTTTGCATAAGTTGGGATGTTTGTCTGTTACTTCTATTTTACCTAAACCGGTCATTTGCTCTTCTTGTCAACTATCTAAAGGACACCATTTGTCGTTTGATTTAAATACTAAACGATCTTTGTATCCTTTGGACTTGATACATTGTGATTTGTGGGGCCCTGCGCCTATTACATCTACTGATACCTATAGGTATTATGTGGCTTTTGTTGAGGACTACTCTCGCTTCACTTGGTTTTATCCTCTCCAAACCAAGTATGGGTTTGCATCTGTTTTGTCTGTTTTCATGAAGTTTGTGCAAACTCAGTTCTATCGGAAAATTAATGTTTTTCAAAGTGATGGAGGCACAGAGTTTGTTAATCACACTGTTCGCCGATTATTTGAAGACAATGGCACTTTCCATAGGTTATCTTGCCCGTATACGCCACAGCAAAACGGCAGAGTTGAAAGAAAACACAATCACATAGTGGAAACTGGTTTAGCTATGCTTTTCAATGCAAATGTTCCTACCTCTTATTGGGTAGATGCGTTCAGTTCAGCCGTTTACATCATCAATCGTCTACCTACAAAGGTGTTGGACAACAAGTCTCCTTTAGAACTCCTGTTTTCTGAGAGGCCCAATTATCATAACTTCAAGGTCTATGGGTGCCAAGTATTTCCATATCTTCGTGACTATGCGGATCACAAGTTAACTCCTAGAAGTCTTCCGTGCATTTTTATCGGTTATAGCTCTCAATACAAAGGTTATAGGTGTCTTGATCCGGCAACATCTCGAATCTGTGTCACTCACCATGCTCGTTTTGATGAACATTCCTTGCCTTTTTCGGGAGCTACTTCATCTAAGGACTTAAACTCCTTGAAACTCGCAACTTTTTTGGAGCCTTTTTCCATGCCTCAAGAATCATCAACACTCACTGGTCCTTCTCCTCCGTCGGCCCTACCAAACTTACCTTCTCTGTGTCCTCCTTGTTTTTATGATTATCATGGTGATATCCCAACTCCACCGCAGCCCTTACATGCTGATTTGTCTGCTGTTTCAATCACTGAGGAGCAGCAAGTTCGTGTTACTTCCTCACCTTGCCGGGTCGAAGTTCCATCCCAGCAATCTGCTGCCTCGCCTCAGCAGCTCCCGCCGGACGTTTTGGGTGATTCTTTGGCTCCAAATCAGCTTACTGAATCAGTGTCCTCTCCAACAGTTCACCCCATGGTAACTCAGGCCAAAGCGGGCATTTTTAAACCTTCCACTCGTCATCAAGCCAACTTAGCTCATCTTGAAACTCATCGCCTTTTTACAGCTTTATTTGCTTCCTCTGAACCACGAGGGTTCAAGTCGGCTGCTAAGAACCCACAGTGGATGGCCGCAATGCATGAGGAAATGACAGCTCTTACTCAAAATGCTACGTGGACCTTGGTGCCTCGTCCACAAACTAGCAATGTTGTTGGTTCCAAATGGGTTTTTCGCACTAAGTACAACTCAGATGGGTCTGTTGAACGTCTCAAAGCGAGACTTGTGGCTCAGGGATTCACTCAAATTCTCGGCTTAGATTATTCCCACACTTTTAGTCCGGTGGTTAAGGCCTCTACGGTAAGAATTGTTTTATCTCTTGCTGTCATTAACAATTGGAAGCTTCATCAGCTTAATGTCAAGAATGAATTCTTGCATGGTCATCTGAATGAAATTGTTCATATGGAACAACCACCTGGCTTTGGAGACTCCCGGTTTCCTGATCATGTGTGTCGTTTGAACAAAGCCTTGTATGGCCTCAAGCAAGCACCACGTGCTTGGTTTCAGCGATTAAGTTCCTTTCTTCTCAACAATGGCTTTACGTGCAGTCGATCCGATACCTCTCTGTTTGTTTTCAAACGTGCCTCCTGCATTATGTACCTGCTCGTATATGTTGATGATTTAATCCTAACTGGCAACCGAACAGACATCATGGCTGCGTTTATCTCTCGTTTAAACCAAGAGTTTGCAATTAAAGATCTTGGAGATCTCAATTATTTTCTTGGCCTTGAAGTGACCTACACTGATAATGGTTTATTTCTCAACCAGTCCAAGTATGCTCGTGATATCCTTGAACGAGCAGATTTACTTGATTCTAAGCCTGTGCAGACTCCCTTAGCTCCTCATGAGTCATTCCTCACCACTGGTGATCCCTTTCAAGATCCAACACGGTATCGTTCTCTAGTTGGTGCATTGCAGTATCTCACAATTACTCGCCCGGATCTTTCATATGCAGTGAATCAGGTTAGTCAGTTCTTACAGACACCGATTGTTTCTCATTTTCAGTGTGTCAAGCGAATACTTCGGTATGTTAAAGGCACACTTGCCTATGGCCTGTTGTTCACCAAGCCGAAGGATGTCTCCATTCTTGGTTACTTGGATGCTGATAGGCCTAGATGTCTAGAAACTCGCCGATCTACTTATGGATACTCCATTTTTCTTGGTGGAAACTTAGTATCCTGGAGTGCCAAGAAACAACCAACTGTCTCCCGTTCAAGTTGTGAATCGGAGAATCGAGCCATGGCAAATACTGCGGCCGAAATTGTTTGGATAACTCACTTACTTCGAGAACTTCATGCTTTGCCTCCTGATCGTCCCACGTTGTTATGTGACAATCGAAGTGCGCTCTTCCTCACACAGAATCATGTGTCTCATAAAAGGGCAAAACACATTGACCTGGATTATCACTTCATTCGGGAGCTTGTGTCGTCTGGTAAACTATACACTAAATTTGTCCCGACCACGCTTCAGGTGGCTGACATCTTCACTAAGAGTCTTCCTAGGCCTCAGTTTGAGTATTTGCGCGCAATGCTTCGTCTTAGTCCGCCACCGTTTCGCTTGAAGGGGGGTATTAGAGTTACTTAATTTATTCTGTACACATATTGTAATTTACTTATTCTTGTGTACCACTTATGTAATACTTATGTAATATTTGTCAATATATAATATTCTCTACCTCCACATTGGGAGTTAGGTTTTCCACTCTAACACATATATTACCAGAATTCTTTGTTGTTTGTTCTCTCATGTTTCGCCTCTATTTACAGTCAGAAATATAATTTTTGGTCTTTTTGTTTGTTCTGCTCAGGCAGACATTGTTGTTTCTTCTATGTGTTTTGTTAGTTGTGCTCATTCACACTTCTTTGTTGTTTGTTATTGGATGTTTCAGCTCTGTTTTTTGTTCTTTCATATTTCACTTTCTTACAGGAATTACAGTGCTAAATATATTTTTGTCTCCTCTGCTCTTGCTTTCATTTGTTAATTCCTTAGTTTCTATTGCATGTTACTGTTACTATCGTTTCTCCTCTATATTGTACACAAGTTGTTTTGCCTGTATATTGTACTGAAATGTGTGTCCTTCTTGAACAGTACATTGTACTGAAATTTGTGTCCTTCTTGAACAGTACATTCATGGAGATTGTTGAGTTCAAAAATTTACAGCGTTTAATTTGGCATGCGCGCCTTACCATTACGAAAAGTTTATGAATTCTAAAGAAATGTAATTGTAACTGTTGTTTCTTCTGTGTCTTTTCTTAGTTTTGCTCATGCACACTTCTTTGTTGTTTGTTTTTGGATGTTTGAGCTATTTTTTTGCTCTTCCATATCTCAATTTCTTTCAAGAATTATAGTGCTAAATATATTTGCATGTCTTTTGCTCTTGCTTTCAATTTTTTATTTGTTAGTTTCTATTGCATGTTGTTGTGAATTTTGTCTTCATCCTGAACAGTACACTCATGGAGATTGTAGAGTTCAAAAATTTACAGCGTTTAATTTGGCATGCGCGCCTTACCATTACGAAAAGTTTATGAATTCTAAAGAAATGTAATTGTAACTGTTGTTTCTTCTGTGTCTTTTCTAAGTTTTGCTCATGCACCCTTCTATGTTGTTTGTTTTTGGATGTTTGAGCTATTTTTTTGTTCTTTCATATCTCAGTTTCTTTCAAGAATTACAGTGCTAAATATATTTGCATATCTTTTGCTCTTGCTTTCAATTTTTTATTTGTTAGTTTCTATTGCATGTTGTTGTGAATTTTGTCTTCATCCTGAACAGTACACTCATGGAGATTGTAGAGTTCCAAAATTTAGAGCGTTTAATTTGGCATGCACGCCTTACCATTACGAAAAGTTTATGAATTCAAAAGAAATTTAATTGTTGCTACTGTTATTCTGAAGATAACAACAAATGGTATCAAGATTGAATATTGACGGAATAGCAATTGACACTCCCGACTGAACTTGTAAAGTTCAGATTGTGGACATGAGTCAAGACAGACTGAGTTTGGAGAGAAAATTCCGATTTCAAAATGTGATTCTGGAAGAAGAGCAGGTGCTCTTGGTCATTTTTGTTGCGGGTCAGCCTCTTAGCATAATTATAATATTTATATGAATCTTACAAAGTTGTCTCGCTTTACAGAAACAACAAATTAGGGCGACTATATATGGTGATGATATGGACTACTATGCAGATAAGCTCACATTGTTAGATAGGTATCTAATATCTACTGCCTGGGTGAAACTTTCGTTGCCTTCTTATGGAAGAATGATAAACAAATTTTATTGGGTGCTTGACAAAGAAACTGTAATTGAACATATTAAAGTGGATAACGAGCTCGAGAGGCCACTGCTGCCACAACTATAACTTTTGCCAGTGTTGCTGAAATGACTCCTGCTCCTAATGTAGAAATATGTAGATCCCTCCTGTAAACCATTACAAAGCTTACATCTTTGACCCGCACATGTACAATCCTGATATTTCTTCATTTCTAACAGATATTGTGGGAGTTGTTCTCTGTTGTGGCCCTTCAAAATACGCGGGGCGGACTAAAAATAGGTGTCGTGAGGTTACTATTGCTGATGATCAGTAAGTACAATGTTACATGTCTTTATACATTGCTATTTACATTTCTAAATTTTCAGATAATCATACTATAGACTTGAGGGAAAAATGGTACTCATGTATTCCTCCGGCTTTCAGGCGAAATCAATTTCTTCTCAATCTGTGTGATGACTTTGGAGAGATTGAAGGGGCTGAATTGGAAGGTCAAATGGAAAAGGGTAAAGAGTTCCCGATAATCCTAGCAAGAAACATTGGAACCTCTGCTTATCAGGGTATGTGTGAGTTACATTGCTTTACTGTAATCTTACATTTTCGTACGATAGACTATAACACAATAATTTCATATGTGCAGGTTTATCCTTGCAAACGCGTTTCAACTCAACAATACGCATAAAACCTACTTATCCACAAGCATTACATCTGATCAGTTGGTATTAACTTCTTACCGTGCATGTTCTGCTTTACTGTACGACCAAAACAATTTTTTACATTTTCGTGTTGTCGTGATAGGGCAAAGGCAAACAAAGACGTCCTTTTGGCCAATGTGTCAGGCAATTTCGCAAGATCATCCACTGTTGTTGCCCTCAATCCTGTTCATCGACAAATAGTTTCTATCATTGATATTACATCAGCAGCCTCAGTAAGTTTCGCAAATATTGACATTTACTGAAATTATTGATGGAATTGAGTTAGGCATACAATTTTTGCTGACCATTACAGGTTGGTGTGTTCTGCATTGAGGCTGAAATGTCGATATCAAATGACCTGCAAAAGTTTTGCGTTCTTCAATGTTCGGGTTGCAAACAGAAAAAACGCACAAAAGAGAAGAAGCAGTTTGATTGCGCAAAGTGTCAAAGAAAGACAACATTAGTGCTTCGGTATTATGCTACTATTATACACGTAAATTTAGCTCCTTAAAATATCGCATATACAACTAACACTTCAGCTATGTGCCTTCTAAATTGATCTAATCGATGGCACTGGTTCAACAACTGCCTTCATTTCAGGAGATCCTGCTGAGAAGCTCCTCTCGATGAAGGCGGATGACATATTTGACACAACTTGCGTCAAGGTTAGGCCTAACTTACATGTCTTAATATCTGTGTTTGCATGCACTTAACATATACTTATGCAACTGCTTTCTTTTTGGCACAGAACCAACTTCTCCGTGTCGATCACACCAAAGAAATGTTGTCGAAGAAGCTATTTCAGTTTCAAGTAAGGAAGTCATCCTGGACAAACTCTAATGTCACTCAGTCGAGTCTAACAATTCTCTCCTACACGGGAAAAGAACATGTTTGTCTACCAAGCACTGCTGAGAGAAACACTAAAAAACCTAAGTCGGTTGACCCAAGCCAAGTGCAGATGACGCCGACAATTCTCGAATCTGAATCTTCCAGCACCGATACCTCAATTGATCCACTCACTCCCCTGAAGAAGTTGTGAAAGGTTAGTCAACCAGTATATAATATATTCACATCAAACACTTGGTATAACACCAAGAAAATAGTTCTTTCTGTTGTGTACGATCTTGAGTTGAGGTTTACAATTATTAAGGTGCTACAGCCTTGCTTAAATAGGTAACTGTGAGAATCTATTCAAGCCTGAAAGCTACGGGTTCATAACAACACGTGATTTTCCCCCTAATGATCAGTAATAACGAATTAGGCGAAATTAAGAGGACCAAAAGAACAGTCTATACCTGATAGAACCAACCACAAAGGCTGGAACAGAAACTCATACTGACTTTGTCTACAAAATTCCATTGTTTTCTGTTACGTTTTACACTGCTTCGTTCAGTCAAACAGCAAGCCAAGTATTCCATAGGTACTCTATTTGTGTACTTCAATGCTTCTCATGTCTATTTAATCATTGTCATGTGCACGACTTATTGCTGTCTCTCCCTTACTATTTGACATGTCTTCAATAAATGTTAAAGGTTTGAGTTCTCCTCTAACGTGGCTTACACTTGCATCTGTGTGTTTGTTCATATTTTGCAGGAATATTCATTTGTAGATATTTAAGTTTTACTGCTTCTTTATTTGTTTACTTTAATGCATAGGTTTACCTGTTTACAATTGTCACACGCTGCTCATTGCGCTTAAATGTTGATAGATTTTACAAACATTTTTTCGTGTCTGCCATATAACAATGATTACTCTAGCGATTAAAATTGCTATGCTTACGTTTACATACAAGAAGTGTCTTCCTCCTTTTGGTACTTTTGGTTAGTAGAAAAGAATGACTTTTGAGAATCTGAAAGTGCACGGCCTCAATTGATATTAAGAAGAAGATATTACCAGTTAGGGAGAAGGAAGTGACAAAGATGGTTAACAACTTTTGAAAGGTTTTGCGCTGGCTCAGTTATATAGATTTCGCATCAAGTGGATACGCTCCAGTGACATAGGTATGTTATGTTGCACCTTTGTGTGTGTCAATGTGGATATAATTAGATGTCCATACTTTTCTCGCATGAATCTACCTCTAACAAGTAAAGGTCGCATTCCAACAAAAGCATTCAATCTCCGTGGGTCTTTATTTTCAAGTACCTATTGGATTGTGTTGTGTCTCTGCATTGACATTGATCAGTAGGAAGTTGTTGACTGGAATGCATTCAACAGCAAGAACAGCGGCAGATTAAGGGCTTAAAATACTGTTCTTTCTTTCACAACACATGAGTTTTACTTATGTGTAATTTTTTTAAGACATGCCCGTCTTACAGTTCACGTCAAAGATGCATTCAAACGTTTGAAAGTCGAAGAATTCATAATTTGGGTAGGCAATAATGACATATGTAAGCCTGTGAAGCAAGTTGAGTCAAATGTAGGAAAACCCCAAATTTGATGGTTCAACTAAAGAAGAAAGACTCTTATGATGCCTGTTGTATTATGTTGTCAATCGATATATAGATTTCGTATTTCCTGCCCCTTTTCCTTATATTATAATGTCCTTAAGGTATTCAGAATTATAACTGCTACAATGTTTGCTATAGGTGCGTCGACATGTTGCTATGGCTAGAATTGGGCAAGTAGATAAGTTTAGTTGCACTCCAAATCTGGCATGTAGTTGTTCTAAATTAAGATACCATCATTCTGTAATTGAAAACTCCCAACAAATCTACTTTTGTGCCTGTAATATCGTTGCTTCTGCAACAACGCTTGCGAGCAGTCTATCCAGCTGACACACTTGTGTCTATTGTGAATATTCTGAAGCTTATATTTAATAGTATGATATTATGCTTATAGTCGTGTAGTCTTGATACTATCCTTTGTGATCAAATGACTATGCAAATCATCAAAAAGTTGACAGTGGCTGAAAATATAAAATGTTGGACCTCTATTGAGCACACAACAGAGAAACAAAGGTTACTATATATTTTATGATTTCATATATTTTGATCAGCCACAATACTACTGCTGAAGAAAAATGTGCTTGTAGTTTCTATATACAACAAGAAGCTCATATAATCACGTGTGAAAATCTACCATAAATTCTTTTTTTTTTTTTATAGATTTTACTTGAATTATTCTCTACTCAAGAATGGGTTTGATTCTGCTCATGGCACTTGGCAGATGAAGTGTTAGGATGAGCTATGAGGTTTCTTTTCAAAGTATGGATAAGAGTAGTTGTAATACTTTAAACATCAATTGTAAAGGTTGTAGTGCTTTTACATTGTTTTTACCTAAGGAATTTCTCAGTTTTATTTAGTTGGAATTAATGTGTTTACTTTTGGCAACTCCTAAATTCCTACTTTGTGCTGCTCTTCTCAAAATTGTTGTCATTGTTTTAATTTTACTAATCATTAATTGTAAGAGCTACTGTTGGGCAATGAATCATTAATTGTAAGAGCTACTTTTGGCCGCAAAATACAACAAAGTTGCTTCAGACAGCGATGGATGCTGCATATCCTTTGGTTTGTTCTTTCGCCATTTCTTTGTTCATTCTTCTTCTGTCCACCTACTGTGTTATTTGTTCTGCTTATGCGTATTTCCTTTTTGGTCTTTCTTTGATGTTGCACGTTGTACAGGTTATTTCCTTCAAACTTCAAATTGCTGCTTTATCTGCTTCCAGGTTTTATGATCCCTTTTTTTTCTTTATGTATCCCTGAGATGATATAATGGGAAAAATAGACAATGATTTATTTTGGTTATTTAACGTGCTTTGTTTTTGTACATTTCTTCTGCTTGATTGATGATACTGTGTTGCCAAAATATTATAGAAGGTCAAAAGTAGGCGGATCAGTTGATGATCTTGCCATAACAATTAGATCTATCTCTATATATTATGCATCATTTTGTAATAAAATTCGGTCTTCTGTTAGTGATTGTAAAAGAAATTACACATTGATCTAGGTATTGCTATTGGTGTTGTTGCTATACAAAATGCAGAGATATACATGTTTGATGGGCCCTCGAGTTACCTTGATGTGAAGCAGAGGCTTAAAGCTGCCTAAGTAGTCAGATCCTTGATTCGACCAAATAGGTTTTAATTCATTCACGTATGACATTTCAACAATCAAGATTTCTAATTATTAGTCACATACTGAAATATTCTCGATGTTTCAGCTATGTCGTCGTTGTGGAGCATGATCTTAGTGTGCGTGATTATTTGTCGGATTTCATTTGCTGCTTATATGGGAAGCCTGGTGCATAATCGGGTTGTGACCCTACCCTTCTCAGTCAGGGAAAAAATTAATATATTTTTTTTGGCTGGATTTGTTCCTACAGAAAATCTACGTTTCCGTGATGAGTCTCTTACTTTTAAGGTAAAACTCAGATTCTTGTGTCACCCCACACGTCATGGCAAAACTATTATCTGAACGTTAACATTTTTCCATAGGTTGTTGAGACCCCACAAAAGGCCGTTGAGGAAATTCTATCAGATGCACGTTACATATATCCAACCATGACTAAGACTCAGCGTAGTTTGAAGCTTAAGGTTGCTGAGGGTGAATTTACTGATTCACAGATTGTTGTGATTCTTGGTGAGAATGGGACTGGGAAGACAACCTTCATTCGCATGCTGGTATGCTTTGCTTTACAAATATGTCATGTCTGAAATGACTGTTGTTTCCAGTCTTCTGCGTTATAAAGACTCTTCCACTTGTGTTTCTGTATACTACAGGCTATGCTATTAAATCCGGATATGGTCGAAGGCTCTAATGTTGAGATACCAGAGTTTAATGTTTCATACAAGCCACAGAAAATTAGTCCAAAATTTCAATCCACCATGAGGCATTTGCTACATCCGAAAATACGAGTTTCTTATATGCACCCTCAGTTTTGTTCAGGTGTGATGAAGCCTCTCCAAATTAAGCAATTGATGGACCAAGAAGTTGTGAATCTTTCTGGTGGTGAGTTGCAAAGAGTTGCCTTAGCCCTGTGCCTTGGAAATGTAATTTTTCTCCCACTTCGTACAAATGTTGCTGCTTTGGTTGTTTTGTACATTGATCTGGTAGATGTCTTGGTCAAATCAAACAGAATCTGCAATCTTTTTTCTTTTTTGGCTCTCAATCACAGATACCACATTTCTTTCTTTCTATCCTTCTCTTAGTTTTATTTTATTGTATCCTACTTTTGCCAAATGACCTTGCAAATGTTCGCTATCAGACCCTAATTTAGAATATTTGGATGTATTGGAGATGAAACTATAACAGCTTTGTTGATGTTCTTTTCTGTATTTTGCAGTACCTTCTTGGTACTCTATATTAATGAAATTTCCTCTTAACTTAGAAGGTTCACTTTTCCCTTCAATTTTACTGCAGATACGACAACATGACTATGAAAATTATTAGACATGCAGTTATCATTTCTTGGCTGACTAAACTCGGCCATTGACATTACCCAACCCCATGCTTGGCGGGGCAACCCGCTATTGCCTATAATTTAGACACATTCTGCAGAACTCACATATGCAATCGTGTATTGCAGCCATGGCGTGGCTGGAAAAAGGTCAAATTTATCCCTTTACTATGCACAAGAGGCAATATGTTTCCCATAATTAATGTGCCGGATATGGAATCCATGCCCTTCTGATTTGCAGTTTTACTGCTTCTCATTCACAATGTATCTCCAGTTTTTGATAAACAGGTCAAGAATGAGGCATTTGAATGAAATGTTCGATTTTTTAGGGCGGGTTGCCTTCCTTCTCTGGCAAGCCCTGATTTTTTTTCAAGTTTAGCATTTATTTTGAGGAGTTACTTCTCAATAGGTATTCAATGGAAAGATGGTGTGTTATTCTTGAAGGCCCCACTCGCACAACTGTAATTATATATTTTCTGATTTTTGTTAATGTTTTCAGGGTCAATACATGGGCTACTAAGAATATGGCAAGTGAATGGTGAGGTTCTTTAATGAATTCTTATGTTCCTTCATTTCCGACTTCTGATGATGAGAACATATGCTTTATATGAAAATGATACACCTTTTCCCCTCAACATAGAACTTTTTTAAGTGTTCAATTGTCATCATAGCAGATTACTTTTTGATATAATATTGCATTGTTCTGCCTCCATCCTACCAATTGCAAGAATCCTTTACGCTTTATCAATTTGTACAACAATGTTATCTCGTTAGCTTCTGACGCTCCTCCTTTAACTCAAACAGATTTTTCATATATGTCTACTCATTCACTAATTCAACACAATTTTTTAGGTGTACATTGTATGAGGAAAAATTCAATGGGAATACACAAGGGCTCCGCCAGCAAAATTCTCAGAGGTTGGTACTCTATGGAAGGCCAGAGTCATTTTTGGCGATTTTCCTCCCCTTTTTTCCTCTGCAAATTTGTTACAATCATAATTTTGCATTGTTCTGGTATAAACTCATTGCCCGTTGGGGTTTACTATCTTGACATATGAGTTGGACTGTTCAAGCAGGAGCAAATTCACTCGCATGCGTTGCTGGTCTCACTCTATCAATGACTCTCTTCATTTGCAAACCCATGCACAGGATGATACAACAATTGCTGACAATGTTACAACTCCTTCCAATACATCTAAGTCATGAAACTTAACAGTTGGGAGATATATTTACTAAAGAAAAATTATTGCGTGCCATGTTTTTGTTCAGAAAACTCAACAGTTGGGAGATATATTTAGTTTTAACAATTTTCTGTTTATAACTAAAGATACATACAAAATCTTTAATTTCTAATAACGTTGTAATTTTTTTAGATTTTGATAACCAGAGTATTATGTTGCCCCGTGCATTGCACGGGCTAGGCCAGCTAGTATATATATATATTTGATGAATTTATAGTATGAACATTGCTCTAGAATAATGCACATGCTAATTTTGACTCTAATTTTGCTCTAGAATATATAATATTTAATTATTGTTTAATCGGTATATCGCTAATTAACTAAATGCATTTTTTGCATTAAAAAATTTAGACAAATATTAGGTATTTAATGAGCTTGAAATGACTTATGATAATCTATACATATTATTGATGAAACTCATGCTACAAACATTACTTTACAATAATTGTCATTCATATTTTAAGCATGTGTTAATTTTGATCATTACAATTCAAGAAATATGAATGTATAATATTTAATTATTTATATAATCGATGTGTTGATAATTCATAAAATGCATTCTTTTGTAGTAAAAAATTTAGACAAATATTGAATATCTAATGAATTTGAGGTGACTTATATAGTCTATACACATTTATTATATTATGAACATTGCTTCAAAATAATTGATTATTATCAACATCGATTATTTTTATTTTCAACACGTGCTAACTTTAGCCATTATAATTCAAGACAGACGAATGTATATTATTTAATTGATGTGTTGACAATTCGCAAAATGCATTTTTTCATAATAAAAAATTTAAACAAATGTTGAATATCTAACTCATGAACTTGAGGTGATTTATACACATTTATTGATAAACTTAAATTACTTATAATGCTCCAAAACAATTGGTTATTGTTATTTTCAGCATATGCTAATTTTGACCATTACAATTCGAGACACATGAATATGTAATATTTAATTATTATTTAACTGATGTGTTATAAATAGTAAAATGTAATTCTTTGCACTCAAAAAGTAAATAATGTTGGATATCTAATGAACTTGAGGTGACTTTGTAGTCTATACATATTTATTGACGAAGGTTATACTATGAATATTACTCCAAAATAATTGATTATTGATATTTTCAGCACGTGCTAATTTTGATAATTATATTTCAAAATGCATGAATGTACAATAGTTGCTTATTATTTAACTGACGTGTCGACAAGTAGCAAAATGCATTCCTTTGCATTCAAAAATTGGCAAAGGTGCTCATTACCCCTGAACTTAAAGTTTTTTATGTAGTGTATATCTAAACTATAACCTGTTTTAAATACCCCTGAACTTGTTTATTCATCCATTGCGTAAACCTTTATTGTCCACCTAACGTAGAAATTGACTACAAATTCTAGCAGGCGCATGAAGAAGTAAAATTGTTGTCACATCACAAAGCTAATGCATTTTTCTTTAATTTTTGGCCTCTTTTCAGAATATTCTCTGTCTATTCTCTAACTATTTATTCTCTCCAAACCCTTCTCCCTTTTCAAATTTCAGAAATTTTCTCTCTTTTTCATTTTTTCCTTCTTCATCTTTGCCTTTTAAAATTGAATTTGCTAAATTCATGAATTATAATAAGAGACTTGTTTGTTTATGTGGGATTCCTCCAATTCTGGGAATTTCGTGAACAGATGACAACCCTAGATGTAGATTTCTCGATTATAGGCACTATGGGGTATGTATTATTTCATAATTTTTTTCTTTTAATTTTTTATTATGTAATTTTTTTAACTTTAATTTTATCGAATGCAGCCCTTATTTCAAAATTCTTGTAAGTTTTTCGATTGGTATGATTCAGAATTTTTCAACCAGGCAAATGTTGTCATTTTGGGTTTGTTAAAGAAGACCAAACAAACAACAAAAACAACTAAAGTGTAGAAGGATGTTAAAACTAATTTTGTGCATTAGTTTGATATGTAATGTGATATTGTTCATTTATTAATTGTGTCGTTGAAAAAGAATTAGTGAATGTGATTGTTATTAGGCTGCCCTGTTATTAACGTAAGGACTGAAGGTGTTATTAACGTAAGGGCTTAAGGTAATTGTTTGATTTGGTGTATTGTTATAGCTAGATGACGAGTGATGTATGTTTCTGTTGATTAAAGGAATATATATATATATATATATATATATAGTGTATGTTCAATTGACTTGTCCTTTTTTCATAAAACTACAACTGCTTGGAATAGGTAATATGTAACAAAAATAAAAAAATGTAGTGATAACAATATAGATAATAATAACATAAAAGCATAACATAAATAGTGCTTTCTTGACCATTAAACACAAATATCATAGTGCTTCATTGTTTCAACTTCATTGTTTCAACTAATAACCACCACAATACTTACGTCAATCACCAATACATAAAACATACACTAATTTAAGTTTGGTTGAACAACCACACAACCACCAAAACGCAAAACAATCATTAATTTAAGTTTAGTAGAACAACCACCAAAACACAAAACATTCACTAATTTAAGTTTGATTAAACAACCACAAGTACTAAATATACCAAAAGTACATTAACAACCACCAACCACACACATTATCTAAGAAGTTTTCTTTGAGGGAGATTTTCCCTTGGCTTGTGCCCTTGTCTGAATTTCAACAGCTTTTGATATGATTTGAATACGATGCATAACACTTTGGACTTGAAGTTCTCTTTGAGTAATGACCTGTTTGTCTTTCCACTTCAGTCCCTTGGTAGGTTTATAATCAACATCACATGTCACATGTGCAGAACTCTACACACTAGTATTAACCCTCCTACTGCTGGCCAATCCTTGCCGAAATATTAACAACTTAGTTATTTTTGGACTCACATTTAAAAATATAATTTTGATAATTTTAAAAGACACTTACATTAATACAAGTATATCCAATATCAGAAACAAATACACCTTGTCCCACAACTCTTGGCCTCTTCTTGTAACCACTTTCTGCACCTTTTCTTGTGTAAGTATTGTTGCTAGTTGCTCTTTCATATTGATCTCTACCCCTATTTTTTTCAGTGAAGGACTATTGTGAGCAGAAAAAGAATAAAATAAGAGAGTAAATTAATAAGTAACCTAATCTAATTTATAAAAGTCTAAGCAAATTAATGTGAATGTGCCTCTTAAGTGGGTGTTGGTGTAGACTTAGGTTTAAGATTTTTTGGACAATTTCTCTTGCTATGATTTGCTCCTCTGCAGATTGAACATGTCATTACTATTCTCAGTTTTGGCAACTTCCCAGCTTTTCTCACTTCACCAATTTCTTTTCTTCTGTTCTTTGATGGCCTACCAAGCATTTTTCTTACATCAGGTGGTTCAACTATTGAATTTCTTCTTTCATGCCATATTTTCATGTTTGGGACTAGTTGAATAAAATGAGAATAGTCTTCAGATATGTCCCTTTTTGATACCAGCTTGAAATTGCTTGTGATGCATCCATGTTCAAGTGGTTCATTGCTACTATACCATGTGCACATGGAATATCTTTTAATTCCCAAGATCTGCAACTACATTTCTGTTGACCCAAGTTCACAGTATGCTTGTATGCCCTTTCTAGCACTTCAAATTCTTCATCACCATTTCAATCAATGTTGCATTGCATTGATCTAGTTATATTGGCATTGAATACCATCATTGCCATTGGAGATATTTCATCTGTCCAAGAATCAAAAAATGCTCTTGACTTACTCACCCTACTCATCACCTTAATTTTAATTTCTTCCTAACATAAAAACAATAGTCTTGTTCCTAGGTCCCAAAATCCAAGCATTGAAATTCTCTATCATGTTGTTATCTATACTATCGCATTTGAAAAAAGTTTGAAAAAAAGCTTTGAACCATCTCTCCTTGTTGTATTTGATAAGGTCTTCTACTATATCTTTTTCCATCTTGGCTAGACCATCTAAATTGTACTTAAATTGTGCCTCAAAAGTGGCTCTAGCACAATCCCAGAATTTCTTCCTTCTCTCTATGCCTCTCTAGTTTTGTGACCAATTAGCTAATATGTGTCTAGCACACATTCTGAAAATACTTCATCTGTAGCAGCTACTAGTCCCTGTAGTTGCAAAACAAAATAATAAAAATAGTTAATTTTTTCTCGAATTAAAATAAAGACAAACAAAAAAGAAATTGAGTTACCTTTTGCATATCATTAATGATAGTGATATGGGAACCATCTCCTAGATTAAGATCATCTTGCAGAATGGTCATGAACCATTTCTATGTGGCCTTGCTTTCAGTACCAATTACTATCCATGCTATTGGATATATTTGACTGTTTGTATCCTTAGCAACAACTATCAAAAGTTGACCTTTGCAAATTCCTTTTAAAAAACACCCATCCAGCCTTATACATCTTCTGCATCCTTGTTGAAAATCCTTTTTCATAGCATCAAAACATATATAAAAAGAGTGAAACTGTTTCATCCCATTTTTTGAATTTGTAAGCTTCACAACACAAGTGCTATCAAGATTTGTTTGGAGTAACACATCCTTGTAATCTAGGATTCTGTTAAATTCTTCCACATGATCCCCCATAACCTCCTGTAAAACTATTTTTCTTATTTTTAAACAAACTGCCCTGCCTACATAAACATTCAAATCTTTCCTCACCCAATTTTGTATTTCCCATCCTTTTATACTAGGTTGAGAAATAATCCTATCTTTCAGATACTTAGATAAAAACTTTGAATTACATAGGAAATATTGTTGGCCTTGGTACATTTGTGCCTTGGATTATAGGTCTTGATAGTGAAGTTCTTACTCTTCCCTTCCTTGCTTGCATATAACAACCATGGACAATCACTTTTACACTTGACTCTTACTCTGGTACTCTCATTCACATACTTGTCTAACTCAACTCTCTTCTTTTTAGCATATTTTGTAATTGCCTCTCTAAATTCCTTTACACTTTCAAATACCAAATCACACAACCATATTACAACATCACAAGTATAATCATAAATCACTCTATTACTCTTCTTTCTCCCCCCTTAAATTCCCTCCTTCAACTTCATCATCAGAAACAAGCAGTAACTCATCATCACTTTAAAAACTATCACAATCAGAACTGTCATAGTATGAATCATCCTCTGTTAACTTGCCCTTGAATTTTTATTTTTTTTGCCTTTTTCAATATCTTCATACCCTTCATCAAGTCCAACTTCACCTAAAAAAACTTTTTGTTTTTCCTTCTTCTTTTTCCTCCTATTTTCTCTAAACTTTCTCACATCTTCCTTCACAATCCTTAACTCCTCTTGCACATCACTTCCATAGTCAATTGATTGGCCAGAACAAATAGAATCATTGTCTATATCTTGCTCTACATTTTCTTGAGCACTTGGTTCAACTTCTTCTGTTCTTCTTGAACAGAAGGTTCAGTTTCTTGTTGAACAGAAAGTTGAGTTTCTTGTTGGATAGAAGGTTCAACTTCTTCTCCAGAATCAATCCAATCTTTTAAAGAATAACCATTAATGTTGGACACCTGCAATCCTTTCATTCTCAACTCTTTGACTAGATGGAAAGGTAGAAGAAGAACCTAACCCTTGATCTTGATTTTTTTCTTGTGCAGTTAAAGAACCATTAGATTTCCCAAGTGCATTAAAAGACTCACTAACTTGACTTAAAGATTGACTAATTTGGCCTTTAGTGGGATCCACATCCTTCATAATAGAGTCATGACACACATAAATATCTATTGTATTCCCATCATGCAAAAACAATGCTATATTACAAATGTCCATGTCATTTTTCAATTCAACCAGATCACCCCCTAGAGATGGAACTGCATAAGTTTTTCCTAACTTACTAATCCCAAAAGACTTAGCATAATCTCCAAGTTCAGAAATTGACAAATGATCTTCATCCACATTAGACACATATTCAATCATTCCCCCAACATATATTGGACCTACCTCACTCACCAAGATATCCCCAAATTTGAACCTTAAATTGAGGTACTTAGTAGCCATAGTGTAAACCTATAATCACAATAATAATCAATCATATAACAACACCAAAACAGAGGCAACAACACCAAAACGTAGGCAGAATCTAAAATATTAATTTTACTCATAAGCATACAATTATACAAGGAAATTTACATAAAATTTTAATATTTAACAATACCAAAACAGAATAGATGAATTAGAGCCCTAAAAATTCCTAAAATATTGATTTACTCAGAAGCATACAAATAAATATACATAAGGAAATTACAAAAAATCCAACATTAAACAATACCAAAATAGAATATTGAAATAAGAACCCTAGAAGCTTGATTTTACTAAAAGGCCCTAATTTTTAAAACTAATTACCAGAAATCCTAATACTCATGCATGCATACTTGAACAAGTTCACAATAATACATTCAGTAAGTAAAAACTCTAGTTGAAACTATCAAATCCCTAATCGAAAGCTCAATCGGAAACTATGGCGAAACCCTAGTCGAAAAATATGGCAAAACCCTAAACGAAAAATATGACAAGATATAAATGAAAGAGTAAAGAAAACAAACAATAACACATTATAAGAGTGGATAATCACTTACTTGGTAAGAATTTCAGACAAGATCGAAAGAAAATAGACCAAACGCTTCACGAAATCGAGCAAGAGCTTCACGTTCAAGAACTGCAACTAACCCAAATCGAGCAAGAGTTTCACGAAAACCTCCGTCGATTACACTTCTTAGTGAGCCAAAATGTTTAAAATCTGCCCTTTACTTCGTCAATTACACTTCTTTGAGAGAAGATTAGTGAGAAGTTTTGAGAAGTGAGAAGATTAATTATTATTTATCTAGGTGGACTATTATTTATTCAATTGAAAATTCACATCAACTATTTTTTCAACATGTCATGCGCATGTAGACACGATTGATGGAGGTGGACAATAAATATTTACGCGATGGATGAATAAACAAATTTAGCGGGGCATTTAAAACGGGTTATAGTTTAGGTGTACACTGCATAAAAAGCTTCAAGTTCAGGGGGATAATGAACACTTTTACCTTAAAAAATTTAGACAAATATTGAATATAGTAAACTTGAGATAACTTAGATAGTCCATAACGTTTACTCATAGAGGTTATGTTATGAAGATTGCTCCAGAATAATTAACTATAATTGTTTTAGCACGTGCTAATTTTGATCATTACAATTTAAGACACATGAATATACAACATTTAGTTATTATTTAACTGGTGTATCACAATTAACAAAATGCATTTCCATACATCAAAAAGATTAAATCAAATTAAATATGAGTATTGATTTAACAGCCATGAGCCTAGAAATGAAAATAATTTTGTAAATAAATAATAATTATATGAACATATATTAATTTGTGTTTGTTGAATAGTTCATTTTATTCATTTTTTTAATGTAAAAACAAGCTAAACATTGCCAATTTTTATTAAATTTAACATTAGATAATGCCAAATCAAATAATATATTATTTGAAAGTTGATTTCTTAATCCAAATTAATTTTTCATCACTCTCGAAACTTCCTAATTAAAATAGTCAAGAAAAAAGTCAAATTCTTTTTGAAATCTTTTTAAAAAAGTTTCTCCACATCTTTTTTAAAGAAAATCTTTACCTAAGACATTTTTAGTATAAAAATTATTTATTTTCAAGTAAATAAATAATTTATAAAATATTTTTATTAATTAAAAATCAATAATAAATGATTTGACACTTGTAATGAAAAAAAGTTAATTACAAAACAAAAGAAGGCAAAGGCCAAGGCGTTACAACTTTGTTATCCCCAAGCCCAGATGCCTCACACCAAAAATCTCAACAGAAAAAATTTCTCTTCTCTTCCAATGAATTTCCCCAATTCTTAGAAACCCTAGAACTGATTGACAAGGGTTTCCTCCTTCTCTTTCTCTAGATTTTAGGTTTGACTTTCCCAGATTGAATTTCAACTCTCTAATGGGATAGATCAAATAGTTCCCCTTTTTAATTTCAAGTTTTTTGGTGCTCTATAGATTGATTTCAAGTTGTTTTGGTGCTGTAATTTATAGAAAAAAAATTCCTAGATTGATTGATTGATTGTTTTATATATGGACGGATTTGAAGGCGGTGGTGGGAGTAGGAGTTTTATGGAATTTGGTGACAACCGACCTGCAGGTTAAAATTTGCTATTTTTAGATCTTTGTTTTGTTTGTTAACTTTTGCTATTTTGAGTTTACTCCTAGATTGTTCTTATCAAATGAAATTGAAGAAGTAAAAAGATAACCTAGTTTGATTTTTTTTTTGATTTTTAGAAATGGTGGTGTTGGGCTACCCTAATTAAACTGGATTAGTTAGTTTTCTTGCTTGTGCTGAGATTGGGGACCTCCTCTCCAATGGTCTTCAATCCAGCTTCACTGATGGAATGCCATAATCCTTTGGGTGTTCCTTAAAATATTTAAATTTTGAGATTTTGTTGTTAGTCTCTGGGATTTATGCTTCACTGTTCAAATGGGATTCTTTTGTTAGTCTTGTTTTTTTGGGTTCATGGTGTAGGATTCCTATGTAATCTTGTGATGCAGAAGTGAACAAATTAGCTAGTTTTATTGCTTGTCCAATGGTCTTTACTCCAGCTTCATTGATGCAATGCCACAATCCTTTGGGTGTTCCTTAAAAGATTTAAATTTTGAGCATGTATGTTGAGTGCTTTTATTACTATAATAATTGTTCTACTGTGATGGTTTCTCTGGGATTTATGATTTACTGTTCTTTCTTACTCTCTTGGTGTTCAAATGGCTTTTTCACATGATTCTGTTGTTAGTCTTTTTTTTGGGGGGGTTCGTTCCAAGTATGAGGGGATGCTGGTGTACGATTCCTATGTAATCTTGTGATGCAGATAGTTTGAGACCCATGGCTTGCTTGGTCACTCTGCATTAATTCTGTGTCAAATGAAATTATTTATGGTGGATTTTCTTGCTACTGTTAATGGTTGATTAATAAAGTTTGACTTCCTTTTTGGTGCTGCAGCAGAAGAAAAATTTGATGCTTCGCAGTATGCGTTCTTTGGTAATGACGTTGTTGAAGAAGTTGAACTGGGTGGATTGGAAGATGAAGAGGATGGTCTTCCTCCGGTTGGGTTTGATGATGAAGAGTATCAATTAGGCCGAGAAGAGGTTGCTTTTAACTTTGGCTTTTTGCATTTATGTTTTTAGATTCCTTTTTTAATCGTTGTTTATCCAAAAAAAAAGATTCCATTTTTAATTGTACTTATGTTGGGACAGGCAGTGTGTCAAATATCAAAACAACTTTGTGTACATACCTTCAGTTTTCTTCTGATTTTGCTAAATAGCTTCTTTCTAGATGCTGCTTTATTTTTACTACTCCTATTTAGAATGTTTAATTTGTGTAAGCTTCTAATACATAGATAGACTCTTAGGTTTGCTTTTCCTCCCTCTCACCTGTGCATTCATTGGTGGAAGTTGTTTTAGGTTTTTTTTTCTAGTAGATCCTCGTCTTAGGCTTGTTTTAAATTGATGTTCTGATACTTTTATGCCAAGAGGTTTTATTACCTCTGAAGCTAGTTTCTTGGTCTGAATTCATTTAGATAAGCATTAATCATTTAGCTACCAAACACACGGGAGGAATTCTTTAAGATTTGCATGCTAAGTTTAGATGGTCATGGTTTTAGATCATATTTCCAATCATGTTAGAATCCTCCTCCAGAAAGTCTGTTTTAGCATAGTTTTTTTTCCCTTTTAAATAGTTTAGACAAGATCTTTATATAGAAAAATAAATTTTAGCTGTGGCATTTTGCCGTTCTGGTCCCAACTAGTTTGGCATTGAGGTATAGGTTCTGGTGCTTTTGGTGTTTGTTTGCATTTTTGTGTTTACTCGGACAAAGTCTTTAGAGTCTTGGAGATATTAGGGCCGAGTCACTGGGCAATTAATCACTCATTTGATTGATTGTGTTAGTTTTTTTTTTCTTCTTTTTTGATAAGTTGATTGTGGTAATCGTTTTCTTTTTGAGTATATCTTTATGGGGAATAAGAAGGTTATTACGGACTTTGAAGTGGTCGAAAACTTGTTTGATGAGAAATTGAAGCAGATAACAATGTTATAGTCTTGCATATTTGCAACGTTAGGTGTCATGCATACTATTACATTTCAAAATCATGGGTTGGTTCCCTTATGTGTTGAATGAGTGTGCACTTCAGTGGAACTTTTAGTTCTTAGTAGTTGGGTGCCAAATTGGTGAACCTTCGCCGCTAAACAATTTCTCACTTGTAGGGTGAAGCTCTTGGGCCTTTATCTGAGATTGATGACCTTAGCAGCACATTTTCCAAGGTAATTCTTTCTAAAGTATCTTGGTGCAATGCAACACATTTTTGTTATTAATAGTGGGCTATATCTTTGTGAGGAGTAACTGAGATGACTTAGCTTCCATGATTTTTCCAAGCGTAATGAATTTGAGAGTTTTAGATCCTGTTTAATTTATGTACCCTGTTCTCAAGAATGTTCAAGCTTCACAGGATTGTTAGTGCTTTCTTTGGTCTACATTGCCTTCTGAGTAGGACCTTACAATCTATTGCCCATGTAGCAGTGATTTCTGCAAGTTTGTAGTTCTGGATGCCTGAGTCTACTGCAACCTTATAGTACAGAACGAGATTGTTTTTCTTTTAAATCTGGGATTTTTAAGGATGAAATTTCTGACTCAACAGCCTTGTCCATACGACAGCAACTAGTGTTAGATTTTTCTCATAATGTTAAAACTCCAGTTCACCCTTATCCTTTCCTGGGGGAAACTTCTTTTGAGCTCCTTTCTCTTTGGACATCCATTTCCAACATGAGATGTGCCCATCATTCCCAGCCATTAGTTGATTGCATTCTCGTTGTCCCTCATGCAGCTTTGTAGAAATCAACGAGGGGGGGAAAGAAAAAAGAGCTGATGCACCTAGCTTTTATAACCCTGTGATCAATTCCTTACCATCAATGCAGTCAATTTGGTGTTTGAAAATATGTTTTTGAGAGTTGGTACTGTGCATTGTTGTCTTTGCACATTTTGCTTATTAGAAATCCGGTAGATTAAGTTCATGGTAACCCTTCAGTAAGTGATTTGATGGTACCACAGCATCTTGTAGTGCACTTTTACTTGATCAATGAGAAGAAAAAGAACAGCTTCTTATAGTGCACTTCCACTGCCACAACTTGGTTATTGATCTGATTCGGGTAAAACAAGAGTGGATGCGTTTCATGAAAGTACTTTCCTGTTCATGTTGACCCGATGTTTTCTTGTTATCTGCTGGAAGTTCATCGCATTATGGTAGCTTGTCATCTCAAGTCCTACAAACTGTTGTATTGCTTATCATTAATATCTTACTTCACCACCTTCTTTCACAGTTTAACAAGGATGATGGTGGCGCCATAAAGCCAGGATTCATTGGTGACCGGGAATACAGAGAGAGTAAGTATACTGTATGGATATCTTTTGGATTACTTCTGGAATATATCCAATTTTGTTGTTATAAAAGCTATATAAATTTGAAAACAATGCCCAGATACTATTTTTATTTCTTTCTGGGCATATTCTGGTTGTATCTTTTATTCTTGGAGCCTTCAGAAAAGAAATAGATGGGCTAAGTGGTCAGAAATGTGATATGAGTTAGAACATTCATATTTATTCGACTTTAGCCTAATTTGGCATATGCTTTTCCTTAAGAGGTTCTTGTACGTTACCTTGCTTTGTTAATTATTAATATTCTGTTTAATTATCTATTTGGATTTTGCTTTGTGATGTTAGGGGTTGTAGATCTTTTGTTCCACTAGTCTATATTTCATGTGCACTACACGTATACCCCCCACGATAATTGGTGTAAATATAATCCAAAGCAATATGTTACTTGTTGATCTTATATATTAATTTAAAATTTCATAAGAAAGAAAAAATATGTAATTTGAAATATTTCTTGTTTCTCATGCAACACCACCACCACCACCACCACCACCACTACCACTACCACTAGAGGTCTTGGGTTCGAGTCCTGAGGGGTTTGAGTTCCTTCGGGTACAAAGTCACTTTTTAGGGAGCGTTGTACCCCAATGTGGGACTTCCTGACGCAAATTCAGATTTAGTGGGGCCCCAATGCGGGTATCAGACACAGAGTGGGAAACAAAAAAACATACTAGTGTATTCCCACAAATGGGGTTTGGGATGGATAGGGTGTGCACATACTTTATCTCCTACCCTTGTGGGGTAGAGAGGCTATTTTTGATAGACTCTCAACCCAAAAGAAGTGTAGACAAAACATGATAGAAAGGAAATATCAAGATAAACCGAACAAATGAAGCAATAGGTAGTAGTGAAAATTGAAGTATAAGATACTACGCTAATACAAAATAATACTACTAAATAAAGAGAGGATGAGAAGAAGGGGTTGATCCCTTGCCTATTCCACATAAAAGTACGACTACACTCAGCTACCTACTATGTGGAAAAGAAAATAACGACGACTAGAATTGGAGTTACATTTACTTTATTTGTTGATTTGTTTCCTTGCAACATAAAATTAGATCAATGTCTGTTGTGATCTGATGCTAAAAAACAATTACTCTCTCTATCCCTTTTCATGTGACACTCTTTCCTTTTTTGTCTGTCCTAAAAACAATGACACCTTTCTATATTTAGTAACAATTTAACTTTAAAATATCCATTCTACCACCCTTCGGGGTGGCCAAGTGGTTTGGGCTTGGGACTTCCATGTTGGAGGTCTCAAGTTCGAACCCCTTGCCAGCGAAAGCAAGGGGTTTGCCTTCTGGGTCGAGCTCGTCGCACCGGGCTTGCCTAGTGCGGGTTACCTCTCCTATGTGGTTTGCGAGCTATTGCTTAGGAGCGGGGGTTTTACCTTGTGCGACCCAAAGGGTAGCGGCTGCGGGTTTCCCTTTGTCATAAAAAAAATTCATTCTACCTTTAATGAGATGGTTTATAGCCACACAAATATCTATGACTTATTTTAGACCATGTTTCAAAGTTTTCCTTTATTTCTTAAACTTTGTGCTAAGTCAAACACCATCACATAAATTGGGATGGAGGGAGTAGTATTCACTTTGGAGTTAAAAGTAACATAAATCAATTTAAAGGTATTCATAATTCAACAACAATAAAGAAAAACCAAATAAAATAGAGGATAACCTAATTTTTTATCCAAAATTTTCCAAATTTTTAATGTAAAAGAAAATTAGTTACCAAGAACGAATGAAATTGTTATCAAATTAGTAGAAAACATTCCCTAAATGCCTGGGATTTTAAGAAAGGTACATAAAGACTTGCCTAAAATTCCTAATCCACATTATTATAACAAACAATTGAAGGAATTTAATAATGCTATGATTTTGTAGAAGGTTCACGCATTTACGTGGCAGACTCCAAATCAAGCAGTTATATTCGTAGAAAGAGAATTTAGGTGAGTTTGATATCGACAAATCTACTTCCCCAACTTTGGTTTTCCTCTAAAGCCATCCTCATTACCATTTTTAGTCAAAAGAGTGACTTGAAATAATATAACTTAGCGAGATAACCATCAAGGGGATCAAAATGGCCAAAAAAGTGAGTGTAAATAAGTTGCTAGTCAGTTCTATTTCACATGAGAATATTGTAAAGAAAACAGAACATGTCGGTTAATTGTCCACTCATAATCCCACAAATAACTTTTGGCTCCAATAACCTCAAGTCCTCACCTGGGAAGAGAAACAATGTTAATTGTCCATGGGTGGAATGTGCTGCCTCATGACGAACTATGAAATGCAGAATAGTTTTTTTCTTTTTAAATATGTATTTTATAAAATATGATAGTGTAAAGATACAACACTTGGGCCTAATTCAATCCTAAAAGCTAGCTCATGAGGGGAGGTTTGTCCAAGTTCATAGAAGGAAACCAATTTCCCATCCCTATACCAATGTGGGACTTCTTAACACTCCCTTGAACGCCCCTGGAGTGTGATCACTTAAAATGGAGGCCCCACATCGGTGAATAACAAAATGGAATGGGCTTGGCTTTGATACCATTTAAAGATATGGCACTTGAGCTTGACTCAACCCAAAAGCTAACTCATGAGGGGAGGTTTGTCCAAGTCCATATAACATGACCAATTTTCCATCCCTCTATCGATGTGGGACTTCTTAACAATAAGAAACGTGCATAGTAAACAAACCCATTTTTTCAAATTACGGAAATAACCTTAAAAGAGGACGTGACAAAACTCATAATTGAACAATAAAAGAAGAAACAACCTTGTATTAAGAACCTCTAATTATTAAATTAAGCCGACCCAATATGGATCTAGTGTGCTAGAACTAAATTAGTCAGAATATATAGATCTATGTATCGAACAATGTTGACGAAGATTCATGGCTATACTTAATGCTTGAAAGGACGCACGGGAACATACCAAATAGTATGGTGGAATTAAGTTGCTCGGACTCTTCACTGTTGGTGCCCCATCTTTGGGTACTTTGGCCATAATTGATGGAGAAATTCGGGACAGATCAAAACAAAAACTAAAGTGAAATTGAAGAAAATGGAATACCTTACTTTCTCAAAAGTTAATGTAATACCTTGTATCTATAAATTTCTACGTCCGTCCTTTTCTTTTAATCTTTGTCTTGGATTTTCCTCTTGATCAATATTTCCTCCTTTTATCTCTGTTTGGGATTATCTTCTTGATCAATATTTTCTCCTCAAAGTATCTGGGAAGTTTTCCATATAATGTTTCATAATTTAGACATTTTTACAACTCTATTTGTAGATATTTGTATTGTTTTTAGCCGAATCTCTGCACTCGTATCCGTACCCCCAAATCATTGAATTTAAACCATGAGGGATTAGACCTCTAGATCTGCATCCGTATCAGACACCTGCACCCGAGTCTAAGCAACTTAGTGGTGGAAAGCCATGCGGTCATCTAGGCATAAAGGAATACATCAATATTATGAAGCAAATTTTATACAAATAAGGTTTATGTAAAAACTCAATCTATTCCTATACAAATTGAGTCTTATTTAGCAAAACGTTTTCATTGCGAACATGAGTTCTTCAACCACACACAATTACAAATTTTGTAAGTATAATTTTAGTGGAATTCAATATCCTATATATTTAGAGCACGGATTCTTCTGTTACACACAATTACAAAGTTGTAATTGTAATTTTAGTTTACGCTAATATGCTTTATATTGAGTGAAGCCTTAAACATTACAGTTTTAGCAAATAGGAATTTAGTTATTTGGAAAAAGAATTTGATTTTTGAAGGGTAAATCAAATTCTTCCAAAGTTTAAAGGTTAAGTCAACTTAAATTCTTATGGCTTTCTAAATTGATAAAAATGATCAATTAGTTGGTCTGTGATATACATTCTTTCGAAGCTAAATGGTGGACATAGAAACAATCCATTTCAATGTACGAATATCTAAGAAGGCTCTCAATATGTAAAACTCTCAGCTGGTGAGATTTATAGGTAATGTGTTTTTAGCGTTCGATTGTAATAAGGATAGGAATAACACATCAGCACATCCGCCATAAAACTTTAGGATTCAAATTTTACGATTTCAGCAAAATAACAATATTAGGTAAGATTTTGAATATTACAATTACAGCCATCATTTAATTGCTTCTTAAAAGGAAAATTTTTAACTTTTATAAAGGGTATAAAAATCTATCAACAGTTCTAGGATATTTTCGTTCATCCACATTTAGCGTTTTAGTATTAGTGCTTTTATGATATATAGATTAAGTAACAAATATGCTGAACACCTTGACTGGGAACTAGAGTTTTTTTGGTGATGTGTTGAAATAAAAACTCGGCGACTTCGGTTTACATGTATCACTTGGTTATCACATATAGATCACAATATGAATTTTTGCTTTTACCTTTCTCAGTAGAGATATAGTTTATACGTTATAGTTCTCTAACTATTATAAAGTTTACTCTGGAGATCATCGTGCCTTGTTTAATTCATTTTTGGTCAATTAGTTAACTGACGGTATATTTTTTTTCCATATGATCAATGTTTCAGGCTCATCAGCTGTTGAGTGGTCACAAGATGCAGATTTTCGTAATTGGAATGACCGGAAAGCTCTTGATGGGGGTGAAAGCAATGACAGCAAAAAATGGCCGCCACTGCCATACTCTTCTGCTCCTCACCTTTTGGAATCAAAAACTTTGTACAGGACTTCCTCATACCCTGAGCAACAACAGCAACATGAATATCAACAGCAAACCCTGAACCACCACTACTCCAGTGAACCAGGACTCATCCCAGAATTGCCTTTCACTTCATTTCCTCCTAGTGCAAGGCATCCACAAGCTTCCGCAAATAACCAGTTACGGAACCCAAATGGTCCAAATCACCCCAGTGGACAGCAAATGCCAGTTTCCTCACCTAACTTTCCTCCCTTCTTAAACACTGCAAATCAATTAACTGCCTCGCATCTTGGCCCGCAGTATGGTGGAAAGTTTGCTCAGGGCACGCCTCCTGGGCTTCCCCTTCATAATCAAATTCCAAGCCAATGGTTGAAGCAATCTACTTTGTATCCGGGGGAGCAATCAAGCCTGACCAGTAATATGATGCCCCAGCAGTCACATCGCCAAAATGGTTTTGCGCCACCACATGGGGGGCTGCAGCAACCCCAGCAGCCTGGCCAACAGCACCCCTTGCATCCACCCTATGGCCGTTTGCCAGGGTTGCAATCTCAACTGTTTAATCACCATATGTCTCCACCCTCGCAGATGATGAACAATTTTGATATGCTTGGGTTGGCTGATTTAAGAGATCAAAAGGCAAAACTAATGCTGAGAGGCAGACAGGGCATGCATTACCCTCAACTAGGCTTTGACGTTAGTAGCCAGAGAAATGTTAGCGCATGGCCAAGATTTAGATCCAAGTACATGTCAACAGATGAATTAGAGAATATTCTTAGAGCACAGCTGGCTGCTACCCATAGCAATGATCCTTATGTTGATGATTATTATCACCAAGCTTGTCTGGCCAAAAAGTCCGCTGGTGCAAAGTTGAAGCACCATTTCTGCCCAAATAATTTGAGGGATGGTAGTGCTCGAACTCGTGCTAATACTGATCCACATCCTTTTCTCCAGGTTGATGCTCTTGGAAGGGTTGCTTTCTCTTCTATTCGCAGGCCCCGCCCACTTCTTGAAGTTGATCCCCCAAAATCATCTGCTACTGGATGCATTGAACAGAAAATGTCTGAGAAACCCCTGGAGCAAGAGCCAATGCTAGCTGCTAGGGTGACTATTGAGGATGGACTCTGTCTTCTTCTTGACGTTGATGATATTGACCGGTTCCTACAGTTTAACCAGCTTCCAGATGGAGGAGACCAGTTGAAATGTAGGCGGCAGGTTCTGCTTGAGGATTTGGCCTCATCACTTCAGCTAGTTGACCCCCTTGGCAAAAGTGTCCACACTGTGAATTTGGCTGCTAAAGATGATGTTGTCTTCTTGAGAATCATCTCACTTCCCAAGGGCCGGAAACTGCTAGTACTGTACCTTCAGCTTCTTTTCCCTGGAAGTGAACTAACCAGGGTGGTTTGCATGGCTATTTTCCGTCATCTAAGGTTCTTGTTTGGCGGGCTTCCAAGTGATCACGGTGCAACTGAGACTACTGTGAACCTTGGAAGGACTGTATCACTGTGTATTTGTGAAATGGAGCTCAAAGCACTTGCTGCCTGTCTTGCATCAGTGGTTTGTTCAGCAGAGCCTCCTCCTCTCCGTCCCGTCGGAAGCCCTGCTGGAGATGGGGCATCTGTTGTTCTAAAATCTGTTCTTGAGAGGGCGACTGAGCTCTTAAGAGATCCCCATGCTGCTGGCAAGTGCAGCCCGCCTAATAGGGCATTCTGGCAGGCCTCGTTTGATGCATTTTTTGGGTTACTCACAAAATACTGTTTCAACAAATACGACACTGTAATACAATGTTTCTTGACACAAGGACCACTGGATGTGGCTGTTAGTGGATCTGATGCAGCCAAAGCTATTAGTAGGGAGATGCCTGTCGAACTTTTGCGTGCGAGTCTTCCTCACACTAGTGAACAACAGAGAAAGATCCTGTTAGAATTTGCACATAGGTCCATGCCTGTGCTGGGTGTTGGTAGCCAAAGTGGGGGAAGTGGTGGTACATGATTATTGTTGGAGATTGATATCATGTATTTGATGTTTCCTTGAAGATTTTCATGAAGTATGTCAAAACGCGCCGGTTCATGGATTGCTTTCCTTGGCACATATGGTGCCGGATCATCTATAGTATTCTGGTCTGAGAGCAAGGAGCTTCATTCTCGTTTAGACATGGATGTGGTCATCCCTGTTGGTACTGTGCTGGTTCAGAGAAAGTTGCGAAGCAGGTTGTTGCTGTAATATGTTCTAGTTTTCTTTTTAATCTGGAGTTTAATCGTATGCTGTTTTCTCATCCATGATGGTCCTATATTCTGAGGGATTTTTAGTATAACATGTACAGTGTTCAACTAGAGAAAACATTCAGCTTCTAGTTTTGGTGGATATGAGGAGGAATTTGTTATAAGTTTCCAATGTTTGATAATATGTGAATTGTGAATGGATGTTGAGGCTTTGGAACAGTTGATGGTGGGTACCATGTTCCAGCTTATGCTATAAGGAAATATTCAAGAAGTTGAATATGAGGTAAGTCTAGTTATTTACCTGTGAGAATGGTCCTTAGGACACAGGTATTCAATTTAAAGGCGCAACTTGTTGAGCTAAAGCTCAATTCATTATTTTACTTCCTATTGCTGCTATTCTCTATTACACTCTCATTGCCTTTTGGTTACTTAAGAAAGCACTAGCAAGAGGTGGCACTTAGTGTCTGCCTTAGCGCGGGGCTTTGGTTCAGTGGTAAGAGCGTAGTGCCTTGGTTTAGTGGTAAGAGCATAGTGTGCGATGTATTGGTTAGGTATATCTTATGAGTTTGAACCCCGGTATGGATGAAAGCCTGGTATTTAAGCGGAGAAGAGTAGAGGGATGGACCTTTACTTACTGAGTTTTAGATTGTGCATTAACCGTCTCTTGCAAACTCATTGGTTATTAAAAAAGAAATAATAGGGAAAAAACATCTAAGTCGAGACATAATTTTAAAGGGGTGTGTGGTGGCATTGTTTCAGTCACCAGATTAGAACTTTCAACTTGTATTCTCCAGATGAAAAAAATTATCTGCGACTTGGGTATTAACAGGGTATAAGGTGCACCAATTTTCTTCTTTTTCTTGTTCTCTTTTCAATTTCACTTCTTTTGGTGCTTTGGCTTAATTGCTTCAATTTCTTGGTTGAAGTTTGGTGCGTTTGGGGCACAGGACAAGGAAGCTTATGTCATTGGCTCATTAGTCCTTTTATCTTATTCATGCTTCTTCTTCTTCTTAATATTTTATTTTAACTTATTCATTTATTCATTTTTTTTCATCATTTTTGTCGACTTCTCCTTGACATTATAATAATTCTTCTTCTTCTTTTTCTTTTTCTAACTATTATAATTTATGCTTTTGGGGCAGTGGATAGTGTGAAATATTAAAATAGCATAATAAATAGAAAAAAAGATTTCAAATAGTCCTTGAGGTATAGGAGGATAATTTGGCACCATGTATCATCTTAAAAGATTTAATAGGGGCATAAAATAGCCTTACTTTTTAATGTTGGCATTTAAAAACAATTTTACGTTTTTTGGGTTATTAATTTGGTATCACATAGTCAAATTAATGCCCCTTAAAATAGGAATTGTGTTGTGAAACTACAAAATAATAATAACAAGATAGTAGGGAGAAAAGAGAAAAGAGAAAACATCTTATTTCTCTTACACTTTGTTTGGATCATTGTTACCCATTGTTTCATAATGTACTGTATTGTACTATATTGTATTGTATTGTATGATAGATATAATGTTTGGCTAGACCGTATTGTTTGCTGCTATTTAATAACATTTTTATTATTTAGTTTGACTGTATCGTACTGTATTGTAATTTATAAATTTACTAAAATGTCCTTAATTATTCTAAATACTAAATTTATCAATAATTACTAATAAAATAACAATACTATCATGCTTATTTTTTATGTCATATGAAAATAACATAAAATTATATCATCAATTATAATTATATTATCAAACATTATCATCACGCTTGAGGTTGGAATGAATCCTCAATTGATGATATAATTTTATGTTGGAATGATGATTCATTCCAACCTCAAGAAAAGAATGCTTGATAATCCTTGTAGGATCAGAGTATACATTGCTAACAAATTAATCGAAAAGGTTATAGCAAGTATTGTAATGGTAGCAAGATACATAAGTGCATCAATTGCACTAAATATGGAACTTCAGAATCAAGAATTTTCTCGTTCTTTTCTTGAGGTTGGAATGAATCCTTATTCACATTAAGTGATTGAACAATTGTTGGAGTATTTAATGAATGTGTTCCATACATATAACATCTTTTCAACACCTAATGTATAGATATGTTAATGAACATAGATAAGATTTGCCAAATTTTCAATTTGCATATCAAGATATAATTTATTCTTTCAAGATTTTTCATCTCAATTTCGTTCTTTAAATAATCACTTGCCTTTGAAGCTCTATTTGAGTGTCAATAAAATTTATGTCATCAACATAATCAATAAGTATAACAAACTTCGATGTTGTGTTCTTTATAAAAATTCATAGACAAATTACATTATTTATATAAACTTCCGTAAATAAATACTCACTAGTCACTAAGATGGTTATATCACATGTGTCGAGATTACTTCAAGTTATACAATGATCCTTTTGCAATCTGATTGAATACATTATTCGAGACTTTAAACTATATGCTTTAAATATATTAAATTCTTCGAATTTTTTTTTATGTACATCTCATTATCCTATTATGCAAATCATATTAACTTTCACATATAGTTTTTTCCCCACTTTTTTTACAACTTTTTGACATTAATAATACGTCATATATATTAGACTTATTTTTTAAATTCATACAATATATAATCACACCAAACACCTATTATTCAAATATTTGTTAATATTTGTTTGTTTGTCTTTGTATTAAAAGTCATTTTTATTGCATTGTTTATAACATTTGTTTGTCACTAACTAATAAAGTTATTTTATATTTCACTACGTAATTACTACCATTACAGTAAATTGCAATTACAAAAATTAAATTAAATTCGATTTAATAATAAACTATAATAATATGACTAAACTAATTAATACTAATCAAAAGACTAGTACTCATGTAAAAATGGTCAAACAGACACAGTTTTATATTAGCATTAATAAGATTAAAAATTAATTAAAAATGAGAGAACCTTTTTATTTCTGGTGACTTTATTGATAACATATGGTTGCTACTTTTAGTTGTCAATTATTTTCTCCGTTCTTATTTATATGTCATTCTTACTAAAAATAAATGTTCTTTAATACTCCCTCCGTTCAACAATAATTATCCACTATACTATTTTGAGATGTCTAACAATACTTGTCCACTTTATGTAATCAATGGATAATTTTACACTTAGTTTCTAATTTACCCTTATCATTAATTATAGTCATTTCTCTATTACATTTTTCAAGACATTGTATTTATTATATTCAAAGGGTGATATTGTAAAATTGCCCATTTATTTATAGTTTCTTAAAAATGTGCAAAGTCAATCGTGGACAAGTATTGTTGGACATGTATTGTTGGACAGAAAGAGTACTTGTCATTTCGAAAAATCAATGTGTAAATGACACTATTCTTCCCGTTACCCTTGAGAGTTATTAGCCTTGGAAATATGCATTTGACCAATATAAGAAAACTAAATGATTAATTCATGTTCATTAATCAAAGTAAATAAATTTATGTTCATTTATTGAAAACTTGACTTCAAGAGAAGACTAAATAAGTGTACACTGGTAAACTTACCTAGTTTCTTAAGGAACGTGAAATCTAAAATAGTGACATATAAATAGAAATGGAGGGAGTATTATAAAGGTTGTTGAAACAAAATGTTATAATAATATATCCACAACTTATAAATTACGGTACATATGCATATTAATTAAGAGGCCAAAAAGTTCTTTTTAGTACAAAATATTATTAACAATTTATATAAATTTCACAGAATAAACCAAAATACAACTTAATTTGTTCAGATGAGATAATGATTTCGACAGATATCAAAGTAAATCCGATTCTTCGATTCAATTACTTTTTCAGTTTCATTATCTACTGCGCCAAAGCACTTGTATTGTAGACTAGCAGAGCACCTCCTGCAAGAAGTCCAACCAACGTTACTGCCCAAAGGGCTAAGCCAGTGGTACCTGCAATTTAATTTTCATATGATTCAGAGATAGAGGAAAAATCATATACTTTATCTTGGTAAGTCTATAACTTATTAATTAATTGTATAGTTAGACCTATATAAAACTCAAATAATAATAATAGAAAGTCATACCGCCAACATAGACATCGAGTGGGGACCATTCATCCGGATTATAAATAGGACTGCATTTTAATTCAAGTAATATAAATTAATTAATACCACATCTCTAGAGTCATTTTCATGCAGGTTACTAGCTCCGTCAGATTAACCCACCTGTATCCATCAACTTTAGCCCCATATTTCTTCACGAATTGGTAAACACTCTTTCCCTATACATAGTAAATGTCAATTATGGAAAGATTCATTCGTTTCAAAAAATATTTTGACGAACTAAACATGAGCTAATTATTTAGAGAAAACATAAAAGGTAACCTTGGCTTTCCTGCCAGAGGCATCAACACCATCTTGCAAGTTCAAGCCTCCATTAATTCCTAATTTACACACCAATTATGACTTTGCATATTATACTATAGGTAAAACTAATTGAGAGGAATTTAAGAGAGATAGACCATAAGGCTTATTGGTGGTGATCTTCTTGCCCCCACTGGCCTTTACTATCAATTTGGAGGATGAAGGCCTTGCTAATGATGCCTTTTCAACACTAATACTAGTACTCAAGGGAGAAGGTTTAAGGCTAAATGAACTCATCATAATCACTCCACTATTTGCCATATAGTATACTCTTTTATTTGATAAAATTTGTTATTTTTCCTAAAAATTTGCTAGACGTTTGTTTTAATTTGCTCAATGATTCGTTTATGTATAGGAGTAGAAAAACACACAATTGACCATTCATTACACGTGGCATTATTTCACTTGTGGATGTGATTATTATTATCATAATTGTAATTAGCATCTAGCATGTTCCAAAGATTTCTAGTTTGCTTTGTTCTAGGTTTTGTATACTTGGAATTCACTCATTGGATTGGCTGCCTTTTAATTGAGGGACCTATTCTCAATCACTTTTTACAAAAAGTAATACTCCCTCTGTCCAATAATAATTGTCCACTATACTATTTTAGAATGTCCAATAATACTTGTCTACTTTATGAAATAAATGAATAATTTTACACATAATTCCTAATTTACCCTTATCATTAATTATAGTTATTTCCCTATTACATTTTTCAAGACATTGTATTTATTATATTGAAAGGGCGATATAGTAAAATTACTCTTCTATTTATAGTTTCTTAAAAAGTGTGCAAAGTCAATAATGGACAAGTATTGTTAAACAGAGGGAGTAACTCCTAATTAAGGGGTTCTCACATGTATCTTGAATTCATGATGTCAAAATTATGTGTGATTTGTTCAAGTACATCGTGTTCAAGAGAATTCGCATTTATCTGGGATACACTAACTTTCGGGGACCTAAAATCAGGTATGAATGATAATTTTGAAAACTCACAAAAAGGCACGTTATTAGGCTCTAAGCTAGTGAAATTTGTATTGTTTATCCTTATATATACTAGTTTCATAGGCGCGTGTATCCCATTTAATAATAAAAATTATAGAAAAAATTAAACTTAACTATGAACTTTAATTTCACACCCTTGTAGCTAAGAATTGTTTTTTATAATTCATTACAGATTCGTCGCTAAACAAAATTAGTGATAAATCTTACTTTTTAACTTTGTATCAATAATTCATATATTTTTAATGGTGAAATAATAACTTAATATATAAGAGACTATTGAGAGTTTTCATTTGTTAGAAGTGTAACGAAGAAATAAAATAATAACAATTCATTTAGAATATCTTTTATTTTTACATATTTTACATTCCTTTATCTTATTAATAATAATTTCAACTACTCTTCAAATAAATACAGTATAAGAATCTTAGAAAAAACCATTATTATTTGGTAAACCTTGATTTAAATAAAAAATAGTGTTTAGAATAAAGGGTAAATATCCCTTAGCTTTCATGTATTACTTGACTTTAGTTTTACTGTTAAAATGAAGTTCTCATCGTTACTATACTTATCATCCGTACCCCTCAATTGGATGGAGAGTCCAAATCAACTAAAATTATCCAATTTTAATAAAAATGACCCAATTTTCTCTTTTAATCGAATCCGACCCACTAAACCAAGTGAATTCATATCAAATTAAAATTCCAAACCCATCTCTCTAATCTTCTTCAACTCCTTCCTCCATTAAAACAGCATGCTACTTCCACCATTGAAATACATGGAGTTACTGTAATTTCTTACTCCCCGATCCCACTTAGGGGACATAGTTCCGACTTTAAGACTCTGATAATTAGCAACACTAGAGCCAAAATGAGATGCAGGAGAAGCACCGAATTTTGATGGGGGAATCTGACCAGAGAAAGAAGGGACAGAGGACCCTTTCTCAAGTTCGAATACTTCATCAACAATAGAACAAAATGTTGATTGCACACTGGAAGCAACTGTTACCCAATCTGTATTTAATTACAGTACTAATGACAACAAAACTTTGTAGAAACAGTAAAATTCCAAAGTTTAAATCATATAACTATCAACAGAATTTAATAACATCAACAGAAATTAAAGACTGTAAAAAAATACCAGTATCTGTAATGTTTTTATGAAAAACGACAGAAAGAAATCGAGCCCATTGAATGCACAATGTCCCCTTAAGGAAATTATTCCCCTCTAGTATCCGAGGTTTGAACTGGAATAGATCCTCCCAGGGTAGAACGACCTATTCACCAGAGTATTGATACCCAAAACGTTGGTGTCAGTGAACCAGTCAACGGCAGCAAAGTACACGAATAATTTTATAATTGTGCAGAAAAAGAAGAAGGAGTTTAAAATTTTCGTAAGTAAAAATCTGAGGAATCACATGTATTTATAGCCAAGAAGCACTGTTTCAGAAAGGTTGCAACCTTTCAGAAACCATACGACCGTTCATGAAAGTTTGCAACCTTCCAGAACAGTCATGACTGTTCCTGAAAGGTTACAACCTTTCAGAACAGTCTTTTCAAACGGTGGAAAATTTAAATAAAACGGGAAAGATGTTTTAAACCACGGGTCAGACGGATCCGGGTTGGGTCGGGTCTTTTCGGTTACGCTAAGGCTACTATTTTATTAATAATTAATTAAATAATTAAAATAAACATTGCCCAAAAAATAATCTCTCGATCGATCCGAAGCCGAAGCCAAAGCCGAGCGAACGACGACGGCGACGGGAGGGGGTCCCTCTTTCCAACCCTTTTAACAACTAGTAGAAGTGTTTCTCTATTTAAACACTTTAACTTTTCTTTCCACCACTGATGAGGGGGAAATGCTCTTTTCTCACTAAAGCATAAGAGAACCTTTCAAATTCCTCTTTTCATCTTCCCTCCATTTCCTATTAATTCTTACTATATACCCAACAATCCCCCACATGAATGGGAATGGATATAACACAAAGGAATGCACGGACGAGTGTGTACTTTACAAGCAAGGATTAATTGCATTTGGATAAGTAGGTTTCCCTTTGAACTTTCCATAGTGAACATATGTCGGATATACTCGGTCAATCGGTAGATGTGATATCCTTGAAATCGTCGAGCTTTGGTGTATACCTAGACAACCATATGTGACACAATTAACTCTTTACCGTTTATGGTTCTTACGGTTGTGTTCGTTTCAGCCATGAACACCTCTTGGTTTCATGAGTGTATAGAGAATAGGCTTTTTACAATGATTCTCTTTGAAACAGCTTACACTTCACACTCACATAGGTGATTTTTAACCGTGCCATTGCGTAGATGCACTATTTGGTCAAACTGCCAAACTTAGCAAATCATTAAAAACTTTAAGTTTTATTAACTCGTTAACAAGCCTTAAAGTTTTAACCTTATTCCTGAGCATTGTCTTCATCATGAGAATGGATTGAGTTGATTGACAATGCCGAACCGTCAGTCACAGCTTTGTTTTCTCCTTGAACATAGCTCTTGGGATCTCCAGTCTGCTAGGTAGAGTTACTGCCATGATGAATTGTCCTAAGCCGTAAACCCATTCCCTTAGATGATCTTTCAACTGCCTCTCTCACTAGGCCTTTTGTTAGCGGATCTGACACATTATCTTTTGACTTTACATAGTCAATTGTGATAATTCCACTAGAGTGCAGTTGTCTTAAGGTATTATGTCTCCGTCGTATATGACGAGATTTCCCGTTGTACATGACGCTCCCTGCCCTACCTATTCCTGCTTGACTATCACAGTGTATGCATATAGGTCCCACAGGTTTGGGCCAGAATGGAATTTCCTCTAAGAAATTCCGGAGCCATTCAGCTTCTTCACCGACCTTATCTAAGGCAACAAATTCAGATTCCATTGTTGAGCGAGCAATACATGTCTGTTTGGATGATTTCCAAGAGACTGCTCCTCCACCAAGTGTAAATACATACCCACTTGTGGATTTTACTTCACTTGACCCAGTGATCCAATTTGCATCACTATATCCTTCAATCACAACAGGATATTTGTTATAATGCAAAGCATAGTGCTTTGTATGTTTCAGATACCCCAACACACGTTTTATTGCCATCTAGTGAGTTTGATTAGGATTACTAGTGAACCGACTCAGATTGTTAATAGCACATGCTATATCTGATCGCGTACAATTCATAATATACATCAAACTTTCCAACACTCTGGCATAATCCAATTGAGAGTCACTTTCACCTTCATTCCTTTGAAGTGTAATGCTTATATCAATTGGAGTCTTGACAACATTGAAATTCAAGTACTTGAACTTGTCCAATACTTTTTCAATATAATGAGATTGAGATAATGCTAGCCCTTGAGAAGTTTTAAGAATTCTGATTCCTAAGATCAAATCAGCAACTCCCAAGTCCTTCATATCGAACTTGCTAGACAGCATGCGCTTAGTAGCCTTTATATCGTCAATATCTTTACTCATTATTAACATGTTATCAACATACAAACAAACAATGACTTCATGATTTGGAGTGTTTTTAATGTAGACACATTTATCACACTCATTAATCTTGAATCCATTTGCTAACATCGTTTGGTCAAATTTGACATGCCATTGTTTGGGTGCTTGTTTGAGCCCATAAAGTGACTTAAACAAGTTTGCACACTTTCTCTTCTTTACCAGGAACTACAAACCCCTCAGGTTGTTCCATGTAAATTTCTTCCTCCAACTCTCCATTTAAGAAAGCTGTTTTAACATCCATTTGATGAATTTCAAGACCATGCACGGCTGCTAGTGCTATTAACACCCTAATAGATGTTATCTTTGTCATTGGAGAGTATGTATCAAAGTAATCGAGATCTTCTTTGTCAATAGTCCCATCACCTTTCATTTTCCTTTTAAAGATCCACTTAGATCCTAAAGGTTTATTTCCTGGAGGAAGATCAACCAATTCCCAAGTATGGTTATTCAAAATTGACTCAACCTCATTATTGGCTGCTTCTTTCCAAAATGTTGACTCAAAAGAAGACATTGCTGCGTTAAATGTTTGAGGCTCATTCTCAAGTAGAAGTGCCACAAAATCTGGTCCGAAAGAAGTGGATTTCCGTTGACGTTTACTACTCTTAGGATCCTCTCTAGGTGGTGTATTTTCCTTTAGTTTTTCACGTGGTCGTTTAGATCTTTCACTTGTCGACTCACATTCAGTTTTGTACGGATAAATGTGTTCAAAGAACTCAGCGTTATCTGACTCAATTACCGTATTAAGATGGATTTCAGGATTATCAGATTTGTGAACCAAAATCGACAGGCCTTACTGTTCACATCATATCCAATAAATACACAATCCACTGTTTTAGGTCTAATTTTAACCCTCTTGGGTAAAGGGATTTGTACCTTGGCTAGACACCCCCACACTTTGAAATATTTCAAGTTGGGTTTCCTTCCTTTCCATAACTCATATGGAATAGATTTCGTTTTGCTTTGGGGTACTCTATTGAGTATTTGGTTAGCCGTAAGGATAGTTTCCCCCCACAAGCTTTGCGGTAAACCAGAACTGATTAACAAGGCATTTGTCATTTCCTTTAATGTTCTGCTCTTCCGTTCTGCCATTCCATTTGATTGTGGAGTATATGGTACAGTAATTTGATTAATAATGCCACATTCCAAACATATCTCTGCAAAAGGAGATTCGTATTCTCCACTCCTATCACTCCGAATTATTTTTATCTTTCGATTTAATTGATTATCTACTTTATTCTTGTATTGTTTAAATGCATCAATTGCTTCATCCTTACTATTAAGCAAATATACATAACAATATCGAGTGCAATCGTCAATAAAAGTTATAAAATACTTTTTCCCACCGCGAGATGGTATTGACTTCATATCGCATATATCTGTGTGAATTAAATATAAAGGATTTGAAATCCTGTCAATAGACTTATAAGGATGTTTAACAAACTTAGATTCAACACAAATTTCACATTTTGATTTCTCACACTTGAAGTCAGACAATACTTCTAAAGTAACAATTTTTGCAAGGTTTTGTAATTGACATGTCCCAAACGAGCATGCCATAAATCATTTGACTCCAATAAGTAAACAAAAGCAGAATTCTTATTAATACTGTCAACAACCATTACATTCAGTTTAAAAAGGCCCTCAGTGAGGTAGCCCTTTCCTAAGAACATCTCATTCTTACTTATTACAGCTTTGTCACGAACTAGGACACACTTAAACCCATTCTTAATGAGTAGTCCATCAAACACTAGATTCTTCCTAATGGTAGGAACGTGCAGGACATTGTTCAGAGTCAACACCTTGCCGGATGTCATCTTTAACATTACTTTCCCTGTTCCTGCAATCTTCGTTGTTGCTGTATTCCCCATGAATAGATCTTCATCGAACTTAGCAGGAGTATAAGTTGCAAATGCTTCTCTTACATTGCAAATATGTCGAGTGGCACCTGAGTCGAGAAACCACTCATTTGGATTCCCAACTAGGTTGCACTCCGAGATCATGGCACATAGGTCATCTGCGTCATCCATCTTTTCCACGATGATCGCTTGACTTTTGCCTTTGTCCTTGTCCTTGTCCTTCCTTGGAGTACGCCATTCAAAAGACTTGTGACCAGTCTTGCCACAATTGTAACGGTTGCCCTTGAATTTCTTCTTGGTTTGTTCTGTCTTCTGTCCGTTGGACTTCTTTCTTTTCTTGCCTTTTATAGGAGCTTCTTCAACAATATTAACTCCCATGATTGTTGAGTTCTCACGAGACTTCTTTTCGGCGGTCTTGTTATCTTTCTCAATCTTGAGACGTATCACAAGATCTTCAAGCCTTATTTCCTTGCGCTTGTGCTTTAAATAATTTTTGAAGTCGTTCCACGAAGGAGGCAACTTCTCAATCATCACAGCTACTTGAAAAGCTTCATTCACTACCATGTCTTTAGCAATAAGATCATGGAAAATAAGTTGAAGTTCTTGCACTTGTGATCCAACAGTTTTACTATTTGTCATTTTATACTCTAAAAACTTTGCGACCACAAACTTTTTCAAGCATGCATCTTCTGTCTTATATTTTTTCTCAAGTGCATCCCACAACTCTTTCGAAGTTGTCAATGCACTGAAGACATTATATAAGTCATCCTCTAAAGCACTCAAAATAAAGCCCTTACACAGGAAGTCTGCCTGCTTCCATGTTTCAACAATCATGAATTTCTCTCTGTCTGGCATGTCAGCAGCAGGCACTGGAGTTACTTCGTTGGTAAATTTCTGCAAACCCAGAGTGGTAAGTCAGAAAAATACCCGTTGCTGCCATCCTTTGAAATTCACACCAGAGAATTTTTCCGGTTTCTCTGCTGGTGGTACAGCAGTTCGGGCTGGTACAACAACAATCACTGAAGTCGAAGCACTATCAATTGCCATTTCTGTTAAACAAAAATCGACACAACTGATTCAGTAAGCAATAAATAGAATTGCAAACTTTATTAAAGTAAAAACCACGAAGGTTTTAATCTCCACCCACAAATACAGATTAACAAATAAACCAAATAATTTCCTTAAGATTGTTACCCAATTTGTATTTAATGACATTACTAATGACAACAAAACTTTGCAGAAACAGTAAAATTCCAAAGTTTAAATCATATAGCTATCAACAGAATTTAATAACATCAACAGAAATTAAAGACTGTAAAAACATACCAGTATCTATAATGTTTTTATGAAAAATGACAGAAAGAAATCGAGCCCACTGAATGCACAATGTCCCCTTAAGGAAATTATTCCCCTCTAGTATCCGAGGTTTGAACTGGAATAGATCCTCGAGGGTTGAACGACTTATTCACCAGAGTATTGATACCAGCGAACCAGTCAACGGTAGTAAAGTACACGAATAATTTTATAATTGTGCAGAAGAAGAAGAAGGAGTTCAGAATTTTCGTAAGTAAAAATCTAAGGAATCACATGTATTTATAGCCAAGAAGCACTATTTCAGAAAGGTTGCAACCTTTCAGAAACCACACGATCGTTCATGAAAGTTTGCAACCTTCCAGAACAGTCATGGTTGTTTCTGAAAGGTTGTAACCTTTCAGAACAGTCTTTTCGAACGGTGGGAAATTCTAATAAAACGGGAAAGATGTTTTAAACTAAGGGTCGCGCGGATCCGTGTTGGGTCGGGTCTTTTTGGTTACGCTAAGGCTACTATTTAATTAATAATTAATTAAATAATTAAAATAAACTTTGTCCAAACAATAATCTCTCGATCGTTTTCCGAAGCCGAAGCCGAGCGAGCGACGACGACGACGGCGCGAGGGGGTCCCTCTTTCCAACCCTTTTAACAACTAGTAGAAGTGTTTCTCTATTTAAACACTTTAACTTTTCTTTCCACCATCGATGAGGGAGAAATGCTCTTTTCTCATTAAAGCATAAGAGAACCTTTCAAATTCCTCTTTTCATCTTCCCTTTATTTCCCATTAATTCTTACTATATACCCAACAACAACTATAGAGCCTTCCAAGTTGAAGTCGGCATGAAGACTACTTTCAGATGTTTAGTGATTGCTACCACTAGGTAAAATTGACAACAATTTCTTGCTGTTGAGAACAATGGTGGATCCAAAATTTCAATTAAGGGGTTTGAAAAATCCCTAATCTTATATTTAGGAGGTTCAAAATCAATACATAGACATAATTTTTTTTTAAAATACCTTATATATACAACGTAATTTTTTTCCGCCCCTGGTTAAGAAGACTCAAATTAAGCTCGTCCTTACATATCTGCATCTTACCAACATCAATAGTAGCATGGTGTTTCAACGGAGGAAGGAGATGGAGAAGATTAGAGAGATGAGTCTGGGATTTTAATTTGGTATGAATTCATTTGGTTTAGTGGGTCAGATTTAGATGAAAAGAGAAAATCAGGTCATTTTAATCGAAATTGAGTAATTTTAATTGATTTGGGGCTTTCCATCTAATTGAGGGGTACGGGTGACAAGTATAGGAACAACGATGGTAAGAACAATTTCATTTTAACAGTAAGGATAAAGTCAACTAAAAAATAAAAGTTGAGGGATATTTTTGACCGTATTCCCTAGAATAAATTTATAGTAAGAACATATATCAAATTAATGTTGTACATAGTTTTAGAATTATTTATTAAATGTGGACTTAATATTAACTTATTTTTACGTTTTAGCAAAATGGGTTGAATGTTAATAATTAGTGGGCAAGACACAGTGTCTGGTATTTATGTGGATTCTTTATGAATTTGTATTATTTCGTGTAATAAATGTGGTCTGACAGTGAGTTTCAAATGAGAAGGCCCATTAGGTTGTCTTTTTTTCCTCTTCAAGAACACATTTTGAGATGAGATAATTAATTGACAAAAAATTATTTTGTGTGTTTAGGTAGGTTTTATTTGGATGAACTCTATAGGTGAAGAGTTAAAAGCAAAGTGAACAATGTTAGGATCAAGATGAGTTATTTCAAGAGATTCATGTTTAGACTGGATGTGGACTATCTTAAGAATATAATTTCTAACACCTCTAATACATTCATATTTCATCCTCGTGAGTTTTACTCGCAAGGTCTCAAGTCCTAACCATATTGAAAACAAGATATCATTATTTCACCTGGACAAGAAATTCTTTAGCCTTCGTTGTTTCAGAAAAGTCTTTTTTGAGATGCTCAACAATCGACTCCTAAAAGCAAGTATGTATAACCTATTAGATCTCTCCCACTTAGCATAAAGTTTCTTTCAGCAGTTGTGCTAGATTCAGCGAGAGTTGGTGACTCGTTTTCACCAAAGCTTGATCTTTGTCAGTCACGCTTAAAACAAATTCAAATTTCTTCCATTTCTTTAAGTTAGAGTTCGATAGATCCACAACTTCAACATTGTTATTGTTCAATGAAATGGTAATTGTACGCAACACAACTTCAATGAATTTTATTAAAATAGTAAGGCGTATGAACAATAGTATTATCATAACAATGAGTCCTACAACATCAACACTTATCCCTCCTTTGGGAAGGACAAGAAAATATTTCGATATTAAAACCCTATTTTCTTCGGACAAACATGTTTAGTAGATTAAAGCTTTTTCACATAGTGAGCTTCATCACAACTCCAAATTAATTAAAACACACAATAAATTTCCTTTGGACAAGCTATTGTACATACTAGCTCTGTGACACCCCTTAAAACAAAGTGAACAAGTCTAATAAATACAAAAAAAAAAGGTTATTGTGGTGCATATTATTCACATCAATTCACGAAATAAATTTATTTTTAGGAATTCAACATGTAATTGTTGGTTATCCTCCCCCCTCCCCCCTCCTAAAAAAAGTACAACTAAATTTAATTTTAATGCGAGGTTTAAAAAATACATGAATTGAATCGATCGATGGATTAATCTGTGAATTTCTAAAAATTTAAAACGTTGAAATTGTTTGATAATACTCAATATAAGTCATATCCGAGGTGAGGATAAATAAAAAGTTATTAAGAACAAAGGCTAAGAGGTAGAGATGAATAATGTAATCATAAAAAAAGGCTTGAGTTATCGATGACTACTTAAAATTGTTTGTATATTTCATTTGAACACCTTAACTAAGATCTGTACCAATTGAACATCTCTAACACTTTGAATTGGTATGTTTGTGCCATTTTTTTTGACAATCAACCAAGAATATAAAGTAAAAAGCTAATTAAATTCTCTCACGTGCCCATTCGAGGTGAACTACAACAAAAATTGTTTACGTGGTTTAAATTCGAAGTGTTAGAGGTGTTAAATAGGTACAAGTCTTAGTTAAAGTGTCCAAGTAAAATATACTCAATTGTAAGTGACTGTTGATGACTTAAGCAAAAAATAAATAGATTGTCCAGTACTGTTCACTCTTACTATTCACTTTTATTATACATTACTTGTTCATTGCGAGAGAAAATATGGATTTTAGTAAAAATAAAATATGATCAAGATATTAGTGAGAGAGAAAGTACCGAGTAGGATTTAAAAAAAAATGTATCTCCTTAGCTAAAATTTTAAAATATTCAAAATTATTTTATTTTCATATCTTTTGTAATCCTTTGTTATTTTATCTTGATATCAGAGCAAGAGATCTTACAGATCATTTAAGATTTAATCATGATAAATATTAAAATAATTTTAGTATTTCACATTTCTCATATTATAAACAATTAATAGGGTCTGTAATACATGTAATATGCTCTGATATAAAGTGTTAAATTAATCGAGAAATACAATCATAATAATTACATAGATTAAGAACAACTTTAATATTGTGAAATACTCAAAAAGAAGGTGCACAACTTTATCTCCCATAGCAATGCGCAATTGAAGACAAATTAGATTAAGCTTTTTTTCTTGTATAAATTCATTTGCAATTAATCACCTTTTCACCTTTAGAAAGTTCTGTAAACTCCCACACATCATTACTGTTTATGAAGTTCATCTCTTTAAATATGATATCAAGCCACTTATTTGATTGAGCATATGATGTTGCTTCAGAATAAGTCACAAATTCACAATGTCACCTTTAATTAGGTATGCAAAATAGTCATTAGGTGACACTGATCTTTTAGATCTTCTCAAATTTTTGAACCTATTACTCAATAGCAATAGGTGTCTAAACCTCTACATGTATAAGATCCTATGAGGACACAAGTATAAGATTATGATGCTTATTGTGTGTAAGTGTAGACATATGATTCTGTAGGTGCCCCTCTACATAGCAAATAGCCCATCATGCAAGACTTGATGATTTTCGAACTTCTCAATGGATTCAAATGACATACTTTTTGCATTTTCTATAGAACATGTTTCTCGCAACTATCTCACAACTATCTTTGCCTCTAATGACTTTATGTAATCAAGGGAGAAGCTAGTAAAGGTTCAGGGATTCATATGAATCTCATTCAGTGCCAAATTATATTGTTTATGCATGATTAAAATTATTGTACTTTTTAAGGTATAAATAGTACATGTTGAACCCCCCTCAATTTCTTCTCATGTTTACTTTTTATATTGAATTCCCTTAATGAAAATTCTGAGTCCGCCATCTAAACATACACAAAATGCATAATTTCATTCTTCAGAAGTTCACAAGAGCTACTTGTCCATACTTTAAAGAAAAAAGAACAATCAAAGTTCAACTCCAAACATTGAACCACACTCCCATATTGTGAAGCTGGATTTTCAGCTTTAAGTATGGAATGGAGAGTTTGGGTGAGCTAAGCTTTCTATCTGAGTTAGCCCTCATTTGTTTGCACTTAATGGAGATATGAATCTTAATCATTCAGATTCAGCCCATTAAGTGTGTTTGGTTTTTAGGTCTGAATCTTTAGGAAAAATTACCTATATTCACATCTTTATTTACCTTATTATTTTTTATTATTCCCTTCTATTATAAAATATTACCAAAATCCCTAATTTCCCCCCAAATCTCAAGTCTCCCGGATACATAACTATCCCAGACTCAAACCCACGTTTCCTCATTCCTTTTTTCACTCCTTTAATTTCTCCCTATTTTCACTCCCACAATCTTATCAGTTACAACTTTCATCTCAATTTGGATTTCAAAAGGTTTCTCTCTCCAGTCAATCAGATTCAAACAACTGAATAGGTAGTTTTCGTCTTTACTATTCTCTTCAACAATTCAATTGAAGATGGGATTCAAAAATTCAACTGAATAATTTTTTAGGCATGATACATAAATTTGAATTTATACTAAATGTATCCAATACATAGCAATTACCAAACAGTAATGTATCGATCTCAACCCTAACATCTTATGGGCAACAATTACTTATTTAATGTATCTAGTAGAAATAAAATACCTATCAATTTAAACAACATACATAAATAGTAATGTATTGATAAATCTATCCATCTCAAAAACACAATTCAATAAACTATTACACAACACTATAAAAGGGATAGATGATCCATCAAAGCTATGTATTTCTTCAGCCTTTTTATCTGTTGTATTAATGCATAGCGGATACATTGAATATATAGGAGGAAGAATGTGCAACCCCCCCCCCCCCCTCCAAAGAAGGAGGCGGCGTGTGACTATCTACACCCGTAAAGGTGTAAATTGAAGGCATTGCTTTCTTTTTATATAATCGGAAAATTCTGTTTTTGAGTAAGAAATTGACATGTAGCTAAAATGTTACCACTATAACTTAACTGAAAATATGGCAGATTGCAATTTTTTCTTCCGGACCAGTGTGTTGTGTATGGAGTCGGAGGATTTTGCCATATGTATGGATTTGAGATTCACAAAAGAAATCGTTTGTCTTACAACAATTTCATCACTTTTACCCTTCGGGGTGGCCTAGTGGTTTGGGCTTGGGATTTCCATGTTGGAGGTCTTAAGTTCGAAACCCCTTGCCAGCGAAAGCAAGGGGTTTGCCTTCTGGGTTGAGCTCGTCGTACCAGGCTTGCCTGGTGCGGGTTACCTCTCCTATGTGGTTTGCGAGCTATTGCATAGGAGCAGGGGTTTTACCTTGTGCGCACCCAAAGGGTAGCGGCTGCGGGTTTCCCTTGTCATCAAAAAAAAAAAAATTTTGAAAAAATTTCATCACTTTTGTAACATTCATAACTCACCTCGCTTACCCAAATTCTTGAATGTCTAAATAAAATCAATATATTCATCTTGTATCAGCCACTTTGGTCTAGTAATTTGAAACTTTCACGATTTCGAATTGATGGAGAAGATGAAAATTTGAATTTTGAATTTTGTGAAGTTGCTACAGATTGGAATGGATTTATATCAATCAGTTCTTCGTGATTTATGGGAAAGAAAATCAATTTTACGTTAATATTCCATATTAAGCGCAACGGACAAGTTTTATAATGTATCACAATTAATGTATCCGGATGAAACTTATGTATCAGGATGGCTGATATTCTAAGGGATTTTTGTAAAATAGAAAAAAGTAGGGATTAGATGTAATTTAGGTCTTATACTGTGTGATTTATGTAAGTTATACAATTTTTAATCATTCAGATTCAACCCATTAAGTTTATTTGTTTCTTTTTCTAAAAAGCCTTTTAATGGGTCTTAATGAGTCTGAATGAATCAGATCTATAACAGAGTCTTAATACCATTTAGATTCTATTAAAATAATAAGCGTTGTTTCATAAAAAATATCTCTTCTTTCTCGCTTCTCTTCTGAGCAAAGTTTCAAGTTTCTTCCTCTCCTTTTCCAATCAAATACCATTTTTTTTCTTTTGAATAAGTAAGTTTTCATAATCTTTTACAAGTATTTATCTAATATTTTTAATATATACAATATTCTTGGGTGAATTGATATTTATGAAGAACTCTTCTTATAACAATTCGTTTGCTGTCAAAACATCTTTCGAAGAAGTTATCATTATTTCTTATGAAAAATTGTTTGAGAAGACAAATAAATCGTTTTTTTTGGGGGTGGGGGGTGGTTAATAATCCTATTCTTGAAACATTTTTTTGGAAGAAGTTATCTTGATTTTGGAATATAACTTTTATTGATATAGTGTTTAATTTTTAGTTTTAAAAAAAGATAAATTATGCACATTCAGCTATTGAAAACAAACAATATTAATGATTCAGTGTTCAAACCTAAAAACTACATCTTAATATTCAGATGTGCATTCAAATTCAAATGTCTTTACAAAATGAGGTCGTAATCTCATAAATGGTCATTCAAGTTTTTAAATTTTTTATTTTTATTTCATTTAAGACAAAAATATCACTCAACTATCACTATTTTCCTAAAAAAATATTAAACACCTCAAAAACCTCCTTCTCTCCTGATTGACAAGCTATATCATTAGACCTCATTTTTTAATAATAGACTTATTTAACTTTTGATCACAACAATAAGTATTTCAATAAAAGCATGAAATTTAAAATTAAGAAAAGGAAACAAAAAGTTAAGCGAATACCCGTGAGATCAATTGACCAAACAATTGATTAAAGAATAACTTAGTACATCCGAACATATTTTTTATTTAAGATCACAAGATTCAAAAATCTTCTTTATTATTTAAATTTTAGACTATAAATTTATACTTCACTTTAAAAGTACCGAGTTATGAACCTAGTAATGAAAGAGTATATCTGGCCCTTCGAACAACACGATCAAACAAAGAACAAAAAGACAGAAATAATGTTGAATAAAGTATATTAATAATGTTTGCATTAATAATGTTGGTATTAATTAGTTATGCTAGCATTATTTCTTATACATTATTTGATTTGATGTATTTAAAATAACAAGTCTTGCATAACTTCTACAAAAAAAATTGTTTGTTTATAAAATACCATCCACACTTTTTACTTAGGGAAATTGGAAATGTATTGAGAGTGATTTCAGGAGTAGTCATAATATTTATCAATCTAATGCATGCGTTGAAACTCTTTGTATTACTGTCTACTGATACATAAAATTTCATGATTTAGTAATACGCACCTCAATACACAATAGAGTGTATATAACTAATACAAACATTAGTTATACAAAGTCTAAAAAATGTACCAAAAAAGTACTAATAATACACAAAACTTATGCATGCATTATTTTTTCAAATACATTCTGCAAACGACCTTTAGCAATCGTTTGGCAGGATGTGTATAAAAATAATGCTAAATAGAATGTATTAGTTATGCTTACATTAATTATACATAGATCATTTCTTATGTATTGTTTGATTTGGTGTATTAAAAATGCATGCATTACATAAAATTATTTATTTACAAAGATACCCTACACAAATTTTTTTTTGATAACCGAGAAATCCGTCTGTGACCCGCCCTTTGGACCAATCACAGCCTTCTAAACTCGGTGGATAATGGGCCCGCCCCTCTATCCTTCTCCACTTAAATACCGGGCTTCGCTTTGCATGGTGTGGGGCTTGAACCTGCGACCTAAGCCACAAATCCTCCACCTTTTGCCACTCGAGCTAGGCCTTGGGGGCCTACACAATTATGGTAGAAAGTATGCAAACAAGATTTTGAGGGACAATGTGATATTTAACCATGTTAATGCATGCATTAAAACCCCTTGTATTACCAATACCACGAATTTTCATGTATTAGTAATACACACCTCAATACACAATAAAGTGTATAACTAATATACGTACTTAAGTTAAAAAAGGCTATCAAATAAAGCACTACTAATACACAAAAATAATGCATGCATTATGTTTATTAATACACTCTGCCAAGAGCGTGTTAGGTAGAATAATGTCAATCATTTCCTTTTGGATAATTGGTGTCACCCAACCCCTACGGATCTAATATGTGTCCCCACTCCCCATAATTCCGAAACCGCAGACCCTCCAAATCTCCAAACAAACGCGTTGCATTTCAATCCTTTCAAATCACAGCTATTTGCTTCATTTAATTTAATTCCCCTTCTTGGATCCTTCCTCTTCCCTCTTATCAAACTCTACTATATATATATCCTCCTTTATGTCCCAATCTCAAACACACCTTCACCAAAACAACTCTAAGCACATATTCCTTAAGATTTTCTATAATGTTGCTGCAACAGCTATCTGTTCTTGCACTTCTCTTGCTATGTCCTGTTTGGGCTGACAATTTCTACCAAGATGCAACGGTCACGTTTGGTGACCAGCGCGCTCAGATACAAGATGGTGGGCGCCTTCTCGCCTTGTCCCTTGACAAAATTTCAGGTTCTGGATTTCAGTCTAAGAATGAATATTTATTCGGAAGGTTCGATATGCAGCTGAAACTAGTACCAGGAAATTCTGCTGGCACTGTTACCACCTTCTATGTAAGTAACACAGTTTATTCCTCTTGCTCTGTATAACTAATTAACAAACAAAAAAAAAAACATGTTCACTCACTGAAGTGTTTTTTGTCCAATATGCAGTTGTCTTCTCAAGGAGCAGGGCACGACGAAATTGATTTTGAGTTTCTGGGAAATTCATCAGGCCAACCTTACACGGTTCATACTAATGTTTACTCTCAAGGAAAAGGCAACAAAGAACAACAGTTTCGCCTATGGTTTGATCCCACCTCGTCGTTCCACACCTACTCTATTGTTTGGAACTCTCAACGCATCATGTATGTTTACTAATTGAACTTTAATCGAAATCTAAACAAATTACTTGAGTGTTTCTGTCTGACATTTTGGGGATTTTTTTCTAATTGGGCAGATTTTTGGTGGATAATATCCCAATAAGAGTGTTCAACAACCACGAAGCGATTGGTGTTGCATTCCCAAAGAATCAAGCAATGAGAGTTTACGCCAGTCTATGGAATGCTGATGACTGGGCAACACAAGGAGGGCGGGTGAAGACGGATTGGTCCATGGCTCCATTTACAGCTTCTTACAGGAATTTCAATACAAATGCTTGTGTTTGGTCAGCTGCATCGTCTACTTCATCTTGTGGAGGCTCTAAGACTGAGTCAGTAAACAATGATCAGGCATGGAAAACTCAAGAATTGAATGGTAATGACAGAAATAGGCTTCGATGGGTTCAGCAGAAATACATGATCTACAATTACTGTGCAGATGCTAAAAGGTTCTCTCAAGGCTTTTCTCCTGAATGCAAGCGTTCAAGGTTCTAAAAGATCAAATCTATGAATGTTGTCTGTAATATTATCTTGGTTTTCTTTTCTATTCTTTTTGTTCTGGGATATCAGGGGAAAAAAGAACATGGTGTAATTATTTGAGTAAGCAATATATTCTTTATTCTTTTTGTAATCGTGACATAGAAATAACAATAAATCGTTTTCCTGCCAAGCCTGTCCGTCTTTATGACCATCGTTGCCTTTAGTAATCTCTTTTCCTAGGCACTCTCTGATGTCACATATTTCTTACAAGCAACAATACAGACAACAGAGAATCAGGGAACTGCTAAACTTTTAATCAAGAGAGGGCAAATTTGTGATGAAAAAAGAGTGAAACAGAAAAGAAGTAAAGAAAATACATTTGACTACCTCCATTCAAGAGACAGGGAAGGGGGTGCGGGGACAGTACTTACATCAGCTGGAAGTGAGGATCTTACACAAGTCATGAAATATACATGAAGTTGCTGTAGCATAGAGCTAATCTTTGACAACTAAATTTAGCCATACAGATGATTATTGTATAATATATTTCATGAAAACCTGAAGAGGTAGTAGCTTAAAATGGCTTCCCGAATTCTTGTGTCTGCTGCTCCCAGGCCGTCAGAAAGCCTACACAAATGTATTAAGCATATGCTTAGAACAAAGACACCTATAGCACCTGAGATTTCATCTACAAAACAGATAAGCACGCATACATGTGCACAAATATACAGGCACGTCGAACATATTATTGCACATGCCTATGACTGTGGAGCAGAACATCAATGAACTGACCAAGCCAAACTACACATCATTCAGCAAAACACATCCTCATTTCAAAAGCCTAAGGTCACTCTCATCACCATGGATTTCTTTATCGCTTACCTGTCCTATAATCATCAATCAATTCCCCCCTCGTTTTTCGGAGTATTTTTTTCTACAAAATTCATGATGCTGTTCAGAGAATGTATAGCTTCTGACAGTTAACATTTAATTAGCAATGGGACATATCTTATGGACCATCACACCAAAGCAAAAGGCTTATAATATGTGTAGAATAGTTAGAGATCAAATGAATAGCGATACATTAATGTGCACAATAATCAGAACAAGCAATCAGTGAAACCATTAGTGAATGCATAATATAGGATGGATCATGGAGCAACCATGTTTCCGTACATGCACGATTTCCTCCAAAAACACCTCAATTAGTAATATCGAATTCAAGTGCATGAGAAAAGATCTTTAGCATACTTATCGGTATTTCTCCCAAAGACATATATATTGAATCATCATCTCCAAGCATTCCCTGAAGAAAAAATAATATTCAACAAGAGGTTGGTGAAAAACATTCATCAAGAGTTATGCCGCTCTCAGCTGCAAGTGAAAGCAGACAGAAAAACAATAGTAAAAGTAACATATTAAACCAATTCAATAAATAACTGCCAAAAGACAAATTATGAAAATCATGGCACTAGTACCTCTCCATTATGCAGGCCCATATCATTGTGTAAAGAATTCATATTTTCTGGTACAGAAGAACAGCTTGGTATATCATTCCCAAGCAATTCTGATATCATCAGTCCATAACCGTCCTGAACATCAGGAATATCGTCGGTACCATGGGGGTTATTAGAAAAACCATCTGATCCAGTAAATACAACTTCAGACCTGTGTATGACTTCCCAAATTAGAGGAGAATCTAGGCAAACAATATGATTCACCTAGAACATGTTTATGGAAAACTAAAGAAAGCAGTCATATCAGCTAAAAGATGAATCATGGACCAATGTTCTACCAACTTAGACTGAAACAACAAAAGATGCAAAGCCATATTAAAGGACAAATATATTAATGTTATAATCTTACCTTGTCTCTGGATTATCCAAAGCCTTGTCTTCTTGTTCAGAATCATTATCCAAATCAATTACCTCAATGTCAATATGATCAAAAGCAGATTTAGCATATTGACTAGCTGTATTGCAGTTACTACTCATGGTCAGATCAATATCAACTGGTGCTTCTTCTTTTACACTTCCAGTTATCCCTGGGAAGATATTAACAGGATCAGCATTTTGAGTCTCATTCACAACACAAGCTTCCAAAAGATTGAGGTCACAAGTTTTCAAGGAGCCTCGAAAAAGTTGTTTTCCTGTAAAGTCAGTGCCTGGCTCCACATCACTCTTGGTAATCAGAGGAATGTCAACCAACTTCTTCTCATCTAATGACAACAGCACTCCCTCGCCATGCGAAGTCCCTGGTTCCTGTGAATTCGTCCAGTCTTCCATGGAATTAGAACTGTACAGAATACCATCTGAGAGAGAACACATAGATGAAACCAATTCTCTAGGTTTCTTAGTTCTCCCGGTACAATCATCATCATGCTCTAATGCTCGTTTCTCTCCTCTTTCCAAGTTAATAGAACTGCAACTTTCAAATCCAGGTAACTCCACTATTGTTTCGTCCTCCTTTATTACCATGCTGTCTCCAAGAGATGAGGAATCCGTCTCATTTACTTGCTTAATGACTTGAGAACAACGTGATTCTTCCTCCAAATCAAGAGGTTCCGACTTGCCAGAATCAAGGTTTCTTGCATCATGACTATGAGGAGATGGAGTTACACCAGCAGAAACATCCACATGGTTCAGTTCTGAATGCATTTGAGTATCCTTAGGAAGCTCCATCTCACGTGTGTTCTCATCTTTGATGACTGCATTAACAGAAACCTTCGGAACTCTATTTGCCAACAAAGAGCGAGTTTTCTTGGGAACATGCTCAAACCTCCAGACACTACGTAAATCATTACTACTCTTGCTCGTATGCGTATGTTCTTCAGTACACGGTTTAACTTCAATGTCCTCCTTGGCAGCTTTTGTCTCCAAATCACCATTATCGTTGGGAACATCAACCTGATCAACTTCTATTTTTGAGGCTTCCATTTCAACACACTTCTCATTATGTTGTCGTTCATCCTCTGATGGAAGATTAGTTCCAGTGCTAATAGGACTTCCCTTTTTACCTGCATCATCCCCTGCCTTGTTTTGGCCTGCAGGCTCTGAATCAACCAGCGAGTCCCCTGAACTCTCAATCTCAGGATTTATTTTCCTGGGAGGGGAATTTTGCAACACCGCATCACTATTCTTAGCTACTTTCTGTTCATCTCTATTCCCAGAAAAAGCATTATCTTGTGCATCCACATCAGGAGAGTTCCTGACTCTATTCCACGACCCAACTCTTCCTAATTCTCGATCGAACTCAGAGCCATAATTTCTAGCAGTTCCATTTCTTCTACTTTCTCTCATAAAGCTTCTTGAACCCATTGAGTCATATTCCTCCGAAAACCTTTTCCTACCACGACCTACATCACCTGCAGCATTCCCCAAATGAGGAAGAGCTGATATTCGACCTTCCACAGGGACTCCCATAAAATCAGCCTCCTGTGATCTAAACCCCTGAAATTCTCCAACCGGGTTCTTTAAGCTTCCATTTTGATAGTTCCCAGCTAGAGCACTTGGATGCAGCACTCCCTTGGATACAAGGTACTCAGCCGCTAGCCGTCCAGCTTCCATGAAAATTTCATTTCCATGTGGCGGTCCAAACTGCTTCAACTGACCACGCCCAAAATCAACCCGACTATAGTTCCTATACTCACCACGACCTCTCACAAATCGCTCAGGTGAAGCTCCCACACCCCCAACACCCATTGAACTAGACCTATTCCCATTTACCGGACCACGATATCTGGCATGCATGTTTCAATAGCTAAATAGGAGTATCAATCAATCTCAACAACACTTCCCCTAAATCATAAAAAAAAAGTACTTGATAAGAATCCAATTATTAACAAAAAAATTTCAACCTAAACACCAAACACTGATTTTTATTATTCATTTTATTTTCCTTATTACAGTTTCCTTCATAAACCCTAAAGTGACAAGTCTCTAAAATCCATTGGCAATTGAAATAGCTTCGAAAATTTGTTACCTTGTTCCAAAACTGATGGTTTTTTTAGGGTTCAGATCCATTTCACATCATCATCAAATTGTACCATTTCTCCATCATCTTCATCAAAACATCAAAATTAGGTTTTTTTTTTCTGTTCAATTTTTATAATTTGTATATTTTCTGGAGAAATCCTACTATTTTTGTCCTGGAAATCATCAAGGTCTCAAGATTGATACAGGTAAAATAAAAATTAAAAAAAAATATTGTTCGTCTGGGATTGAAGGATATAGTGGAAAATTGCGGGTTGTTCAATGTTTTATGTTCATCTTTTTCTATTTTTCTTCTTGTGTTGCCAAAAGTGTGAATCTATAAGAAAAGATTAAACTAATTATTTACTTTAATTAAATTGAAAAGGAAAGAAAGTCAAGTGCGTGATCCACCAACCTGTTTTTTTTTTTTCTAATTAAACGCATTAGGCATATATTCATACCTTTCTCATCTTATCAATAAATTAATTATTATGCGGAGTCTTAGTCAGTTCTCGGGTTCGAGCTTTAAGTATGAATTTATTTTTGATAAATAGTGTTTTTCTATGAATAAGGCTTTACGTGACGTAAATTCGGAATATCAGGCTCTAATGTCGATATCGAACACCGGATGAAAAACTATATATATATATATATATATGTTTTACCTTTTTTAGTCCATTTAATAAAATTGTCTACTTTTCTTTATTATTTTTTAAGTTTTAATTTTTCACATGACATGTTTAATAACAAAGAATATTTTGATACATTTAACATATCTTTAATTTAAGACCACATAAAAAATGTTCTTACTATATTAAACTCTATACTAAGTCGCAAAAAAAAAAGAATTGAAAAACAGAATTGGATGGTTGTTACTTATTGTTTCATAATATATCATATTGTATTGTATTGTGTCGTATTGTATTGTTTTAATGAATACAGTGTTTGGATAGATTGTATCGTTCTCTATCGTTACATGATGTCATACATCCATAAATTGAGCGATAAACCTACAAGAAAAGTAAGGTACGGTTAGAGCTACAATGAAAAGGTAGGATAAAAGATGAAATATGATTATTAAATAATAAATAAAAACAAAATGAGAAGAAAATATTAAGATAACAATGCGATCACACCAAATCGATTGTTACATAAAATGAATCTTTTCATTGTTACCTAACAATAGATTTAAACGATTTGATACAATAAAATTTAAATAATAATCAAAACAAATATTGTATTTAAATTAACAATATAATACAACACAACGAGTAACAACCATCCAACCAAGGTATTAATGTGTGTCACGTGTATGACGCGTCAAACGATTAAAATAGAGAAAATTACATTGTATATTATGTGAGGAAATAATGCTACCAAATTGGGTCCATGTTTTATTTTCTTACCTAATTTGATCCAATTTTTATATAAATAAGATTTTGCTTTTCATTAGTTAGCCCACGGAGTATTTTGCCGTTATTTTTAATTTTCTTTTTATTCTTTCTTCTTATTCTTTTTTTTTGGGTCATAATACATAAATCATAAATGTGTGTTTTAACTTTTAACTTGGTCTCATTTTACATTTGTGCCCTTCCACTTTAAGTGTGCACAATTAGACACTTAAACCTTTATTAAGTTGAACAAGTAGACATTAGTCCTATGTAGTACAATACACGTAGGACACCACATAGGACACAAATTGTCATATAGGATGTGACGTAGAACGTGTGTGTCTATTTGTTTAACTTTATACAAGCTTACGTGTCTACTTGTACTTGTGCACATTCAAAATTAGAAAATATAAATATGAAATGAGGCCAAGTTAGAAGACATATTTATTGCCTTCTTTTTTCTCACACGATACATGCTTTTTTCGCCACAGCCCACAAAGTTATTTGAGGGTAACTTACATAAATATACTATATTAAGAAAATATTTATCATTTATAGCAATAACATTTTTTTTTCACTTAAACACTTTTAATACATTTATAATACACTTTTAATACATGTTACATAGAACAATTTATAAAACACATATAATACAAGTTTTATTGATGAATAATACATTTATCACACATTTTAATTCACTTATAATACAATGTGTCAATTTCTTACCAAATTAACAAGCATAATATATTTTAAAACAGTTATAATACATATATATTACCTACATAATTCACTTTTAATACATATTGCAGATTTATTATAGTATTGCTATATATTGCTATAAATGGTAATAAATAAAAAGTATCGCTAAAATCAGTAAATATTTATTAAAAGGTACCTATTCAAGTAATTTTTCCTTAGAATTTTGCTCTAGATATTTTCTTCCGGGTTATGTTCTTCTTCCTCTTCCAAGTATATTTTTTCATTTTAATCATATTTCTCCGTATTTTTTCACTATTGCAATTTTGATTTTTGTTCGAATTTTTGCTTTAGTTTTTTTTGCGTTTTTTATTTTGATTATTTGATTTTATATTGTATTTTCTTCTTAGTTTTGATATTTTTTTTCGTAGTTAAAACTGTTGGTGTAACATACCACAATTACAATAAATTATAGTTGAAAATAAAATGACAAAAAGGAATAAACAAAATCTTTAGGCTGGCGCGGATATCTCGCTCTCTTTAAGGAGATTCAAGCCAACTGCGGTATAATCTACACCGATCCAGCAGTATCACTCTTGACTTGTACCCTCCAGGATACAACAACCCAACAACGTCGTACAACTTAAGCAACTCCGAATTTAGTTGAAGAGTTCAAAGCTCCACATAAGAACACCTTTCTTCAACATATAATTACTCTCTTTTGTATAGTGAATATAGTTGAAGACTTAGAATATTCTCTCTTGTTATGCTCAACACCCAAAGGAAGACCACACTATTTATAGGTGAAGAATTCTTCCTTGCAATGAATAGGAAGATAATGGGTAGTTGTTGAGAAACTCCATTAATGGGAGTGAAAGAAGCTTCGAGAGAATTTTGAGGGAATGAATAACTGATTCTATTCATTCAATCTGTGTGAATTATACATCAGTGCTGTGTATATACAGATAGTACAGAGAGAGTTTGTTACATTCTAACTAAGATTCCTTTTCTAACTAACATCTATAACTAACTAATCAACTATGCATTCAATTAATTAGTTACATTGCTTATTTACATGATCTCAACACTCCTCCTCAAGCTGAGAATTGGAAAATACATTTTTCAGTCCAAGCTTGCCAATTAGTACTTCATGTTGAGGCTTGCATAGTCCTTTAGTGAGCAAATCTGCTTGTTGTTCCTTACTGCCTATGTGTAGAGTCTGGATGAGCCCTTTCAGAATTTTCTCTCTTACAAAATGACAGTCAATGTCAAAGTGTTTTGTTCTTTCATGAAAGATGGGATGTGCTGCTATTTGCATAGCAGCTTTACTGTCACAAAACAACTTAACAGGTAGCTTAACTTCGACACCTAGTTCCTTGAACATACCATTCAGCCAGACTATCTCAGCTACTGTGGTGGCCATGCTCCTGAACTCTGCTTCTGCAGAACTTCTTAATACTGTATTTTGTTTCTTTGCTTTCCAGGACACCAAAGCACTTCCCAGCTTGACTATGTAGCCAGTTACTGACTTCCTGGACTCTATACAAGCTCCCCAGTCCGAGTCACAGTAAGCTACAAGTTCAGTTACATTGCTACTTGGCATAAACAAGCCAAGACCTGCTGTCCCTTTTATGTATCTAACTACTCTAAGTGCTGCTTCCATGTGAGATAGTTTTGGTGAGTGCATGTATTGACTAAGTACCTGAACTACAAAGGCAATGTCAGGCCTAGTCATAGTAAAATACAACAGCCTACCTATTAATCTTTGATATTTTCCATAGTCATCAAGAGGCCTGTCTTCTGCATTTTTCCCTGTGCATTCATCAAACACAATAGATGTCAACTTGTGATTGAACTCTAAGGGAGTAGAAGCAGGTTTACATCCTGCTAGTCCCAGTTCAGATACAAGTCCAAGTGCATACTTTCTTTGATTCATAAGAATACCATCAACACTTCTTGAAAATTCTATTCCAAGAAAATACTTCAACTCTCCAAGATCTTTCATTTTGAACCTGTCCTGCAGATCCCTCCTGACTTGTTGTATGAGCTGTAGGTTGCTTCCAGTGACCAATAAATCATCCACATATACAAGTATGATAAGAAGTTCTTTCCTTATTTTTCTTTGTAAACAATAAGTAATCATAATGGGATTGCATAAATCCCATATCCATTAGTGCTTCAGTAAGTTTCAAGTTCCATTGTCTTGGTGCTTGCTTGAGCCCATATAAGGACTTCTGAAGCTTGCAAACCATGTGTTTCTCCCCCTGGTTTGCAAAACCCTCAGGAATCTGCATGTAAACATCATCAGGAAGATCACCCTGAGGGAAAGCATTATACGCATCCATCTGAAATATATACCACCTACAAGAAGCAGCAAGGGCAACCACAGATCTCACAGTAACTGTTTTAGCCACAGGTGAAAAAGTTTCAATGAAGTCTAGACCCTCTTGCTGGCTATAGCACTTAGCAACAAGCCTGGCCTTGTATCTCTCAACTTCCCCTGAAGCCTTATATTTGATCTTAAAGACCCACTTACAACCAATAGTAGTCTTAGGTGTAGGAAGAGGAACAATAAACCAAGTACCATTACTTTCAAGAGCTGTAATTTCATCTTGCATAGCAGCCACCCAAAGAGGATCCTGGCATGTATCTAAGTATGTGTGAGGCTCAGAAGTAGAAGAAAAGGCAGCAAGAGAGGCTTTGTAGGCAGGTGATAAGTTGGAGTATGTAACATATTTAGAGATAAGATATAGACATGCATTTTTGGCTCTAGGAGTAACATAAGTGTCTAACCAAACAGAAGGTTTAGACTGCCTAGAAGATCTCCTAGGAGGAGCAAGAGAGGGAACTACACTCTCAGTTGCAGGGGTCTCAAAAGGAGCAATAGCAGGACTAACAGTGACATAAGGAGGAGAAGGATGAGGTGTACTGGAATGACAACTAGAAACGTCAGGAACTGAGTCATCAGGAAGAGTGAGAATTGGAAACAGATCCTTGAAAGGAAATACCTTTTCTTTGAATATAGTGTCTCTACTGACAAAGAAGGTTTTGGAGCTTAAATCATACAGAATATAACCTTTCTGAGTAGAGGAGTAGCCCATATGAATAGCACGGAAGGTTCTAGGAGCAAACTTATCAAGTTTTTTAGGGTCAGTAGCATAACACAAAGATCCAAGAACTCTAAGATGACTAAGAGAGGGAAAGTGACCAAATAACTTCTCATATGATGATTTACCTTTCAACAACATAGTAGGTAGTCTGTTTAGGATATGCAATGCTGTAGTAACACACATACCCCAGAATCTGAGAGGAATAAAGGCCTGAAATCTTAATGCTCTAGCCATGTTAAGTATGGACCTATGTTTCCTTTTGTTGAGGGGAATAAACACAAGAACTTTGATGCAGAATTCCATGTTCTCTAAACAAATCATCCACTTGAGAGTTGAAAAATTCAGTCCCATTGTCTGTTCTTATACACTTAACAGTAGTCCCAAACTGAGTTTTCACCATACAGATAAAGTCTCTCAATAAAACAATAAAATCAGACTTAGAGTGCATTAAAAATATCCAAGTGTATCTGGACATGTCATCTACTAATGTTAAGAAGTACCTCTTTCCATCATGATTAGGAATCCTATAGGGTCCCCATACATCAACATGCACAATGTCAAATGCAGAATCAGAAATAGACACACTTATGGGAAATGGCAATCTTGCTTGCTTAGCAACTGGGCAAACAGTCCAATTGTGATCTTTCATAGGTACATTGTGTAAACATTGTATCTTATTGAGAACTATAAGAGGGGCATGCCCAAGTTTCCTATGCTAAAGGCTAGATAATGAACAAACAGAAGTAAGACTGATAGATGAACTGATACATGGTTTCCTAGAAGTACAGTCTTTAGAAGGACTTGATTGCAGCTCTGTGTTGAGAATGTATAAACCTTGATCTTCCTTACCAATCCTAGGACCCTCCCATTGAAGAGATCCTGAAAGATATAAAAGTCAGGAAAAAATAGGACTGCACACCTTAGCTGTTTAGTTAGTTGAGAGACTGAGAGGAGATTATACTGAAAATATGGTATAAAGAGAACATCCTTCACTAGTTTATCCTTAAGAACTAGTGAATCACCAACATGACTAATAGACACTTGAGCCCCAGTAGGCAAATTTACTTTCATGTTACTCTTATCCCCAAGGTCAGTACATTGATTCATGAGACTGAGATTGTGAACCATATGGTTTGAAGCACCAGTATCAATAATCCAGTTGGAATGAACTACATCAGACATGAGAGCTGTGAGAATACCTGAGGATCTTGCAGTTGCAACATTGGATATAGTATCAGCTTCCTTGCCTTTTCCTTTTCGCCGCATTTGAAGAATCTGATTGTATTGCTCATTTGTAAACAAGGACATTCCTTGAGTACCTACTGAAGAGTTAGTAGCGGAGATACCATAGGATCTAGCATTAGGACTTACAGAAAAATCATCATAGGCTCCATTTTCAGGAATCTGATGTCCTCCAGTAGTAACACTGTTAGCTTGAGAAGAAGAAGCTCCTCCTTTCTTCTTAGGATAGCCATGAAGCTTATAGCAAGTCTCCTTGGTGTGTCCTTTGTAATGACAGTAGTCACAATAGATTTGTGATCTACCACCAGATCTTGCATCATTATGGTTCCTAGGTCTATAAGTACCATTGCCATTTGAAGCATTACTAGGATAGGAACCATTGCCATTGGAGCCATTACTAGGATAGGAAGCACTGCCTCCCCCAGGTCCTGAGCTAGAGCCACCACTACTATGATAACCACCATGACCAGACATCCGGTTGCTCATAAGAGCAGTTTCTGAAGGAAATACAGTGGCAGAGGAACTACTGCTAGCACCATTCAACCTTTGACTCTCAACATTAATAATCATAGCATAAACTTGATTAACATTTGGCACAGCAATTTGCATTAACACTTGACTCTTAGCATGAGCGTAGGACTCATTTAAGCCCATCAGGAACTGCCACAACTTCTGAAACTGAAAGTGTTCTGCATATTGTTTAGATTCAGGACATGCACAGGAAGGAGGAGGCATAAGAGTCTCAAATTAATCCCAAAGTTCTCGTAGTCTAGAAAATAATTGGAGACAGAGGAAATGCCCTGAGATAAAGTGACAATCTCTTTGTGAAGGTAATGATGTTAGGTAGAATGTTTATTTTTTATTTTGGGTATAATATGATTTTATCTGTTTATTTTTTACTATTTCTTTAGATAATTTATTATCTGTGAGGGAATTGTTGATGAAGTCTAATAATGTATGCAAACTATAGAATTAGTGATAATTTTTTTGATTTTGGGTACAATAAATGTTGCCCTTTTTTATTCTTTTTCTAAGAAAGTGTGCTTAAAAATAATTGCACCTAGAAGTCATGCTAAGATTGCTCATAAATAAATTAAATGTGATGTTGGAGCATCAAAGAAACTTGTCATCTATCCATGTGGCTGCAACATTTCACCACTATGATAATGATGGGGAATTTAATTAAATTAGAATTTAATATAATATATTTTTTCTTTTTTAAATGTCTTAATATCTATGATTTTTTTTGTTATAATATACTTGTAATGTATTATTTTATAAAATTTATTAGTTTCAATACTTAGAGCTATGTATATATTATTATATATACCTACTATAGCATCTTTAAATAAAGTTGTAGTGTGTATATATAATTATATATTATTATTTAATTTAATTGTGTAATAGACGTTTGAGAATACATAAAAAAAAATAAAAAATAAAAAATCGAAAGTATGAAGTATAAATATTCTATCATGTGCTACAAATACTATATAACTAATTCAATATAATAAGACTCATTTTCATTATTTAAACAACCATTGAAATTAGTGTAATATTAATAGTTTTTTTCTAAACAAATTATTCCAGTTACTCTAATTTTCTTTGTTGCCCTTACTAATTTACGATTTTAATTACTTAGCCTTTCCTTGTTCAATATCTTGGGATGAATTGTCTTGCTTCTATTTTTTTTTTATAAATTTTGTTTGTTTGTTCTTTGAACATGAATGGTGCTAGAACCCGTTTCTAATAAGATGCATAGATGGAATTGTTTTCTGCAAGTTCATTTTACGTGTAGGTCTGTAAGGTTTCCAAAGTTATTGGATAATAAATAGTTTTATCTATAGTCTTTTGTAATAAGTGAAATAAATAGAACCTTTTTTTAGTACGGTAAATGGTAGTCAAATCAATGTGGATAAGCTAATAGCTAAATCATATTTCATTTCGTTGTCTAGCTAAGTAATGCCAATCCAAATCAGATGCAGTGGATGTCTTGGACCTACATCATGAAATTAACATTATATATATATTTATGAATTGCTCTTAACAATTCAGTGCACGTCCCAACTTGTTAGGATTTGAAAGTTCGTCTATTAGTGCCACACAGTTGGTGTTGTATTATTTTGGCAAAGTTAATTGCCATATATAGATAATATACTTTGAATTGTGGTGATGAGTACATTGTTGCCTTTTGTTTTTATTGAAATACTCTATTGATCTTGAATTTAGGGACTTGAATTACTTCATTTTACTATCAATACATGAACCTAATAGGTTGTGCTGTATTTTATATCATGTGTGTAACCTTGTATTGCTGGCATTGAAATGAATTAGTTGTAAACTGCAGATTCATGTTAAAGAGGTTGCTTTTTGATTTGTCAAATTTGCTAACTACTTAAAGAGTAAGCAAAAAGTAGATGGTGGAGTGTGATAGTTATGGATATAATTATAATGATGAAAGAGATAAGTATGGTAGCAAATGACAGTATTTATTAGCAACGGTGGTGGTTATAATTAGGGGTGTGCAAAATTCAAACTGAAAAAATTGTTATTAAGTTATTCCTATTGGGTTATTGGGTTAATGGATTTTTAATGGTTTTATAAAACAAAATTATTGGGTTACTGGTTCGATATTGGTTTATTAATATTGGGTTATTGGATAAATCGATAACCCATAAAGGCAATAGTAATTTATTACTTTACCCCTAGATAAATATTAAATATTAATATCAATACCTTATTGGTTACTATATTTTCCCTTTAGCCTTCAATTCATATTATTGTCCTAGTTCTTTTTATTTGTGTTGCACCTGTATAGTTCTTCTCATGTTAGTTACTATTGTTTCTATTTTATGAGCATTTCGTAAAGTTAAATTATTCTCTTGTCGCGCCAAATTGTTGGAGAAGTCATATAACTATTTTATGAGCATTTTCTTATAGGTTAAACTGAAAACCGAACCGTTAAGGACCGAAAACCAATAAATAATGTCTTATTGTTTTAGCATATTTAAAAACCAAAAATCAAAAAATTGAACCGATAATACATAAAACCTAATCGAATCAATTGATGGATACCCCTAATTGTGATGACAAAGGTGGTTGGTGGTAGACGACGTTAATGGTGGTTGACAATGGTGATGGTGCTAACAGAGGTGGTTAGTGATGGTGGCTGGTGATTGTGGATAGAGTGATGGTCAATATTATCCATACAAGAATACCTCTTAATGATAATAAGACTTTGTTCTAGATGTTAATGATTAAGACCTTGTGATTGTGGATAGAGTGATGGTCAATATTATCCATACAAGAATACCTCTCAATGATAATAAGACTTTGTTCTAGATGTTAATGATTAAGACCTTTTCAGACCAATTAAGTGCTTCAAATCTAAATGAAAATAAATGCACTTAATGGTCCAATGTCTGAATCATTCAGATTCAGACCTCCATTAAGTGCAAACAAATAAGGCCTTATTCTCCATCTTCACTGTTTTGGGAGATAGGTCAGCCTGTTTGGCTATCTGTTCCTAGTTCTGTGAACCCTCTTCATCCAAATCTTCTTCCTCCTCTGCTTTCTCTGGTGTTGTCTCTGTTTTGTGTTGTAAAGCCTCAATATTGTGTGAAACAATATCATGCAAAGTTTTGTAGGTGTCCCTTGATTATACACTAAGCCCAGAAGATGAAAGTAGGAGAAATGAGGATGTTGAGATGGATATTTACAAGGTGAGATAAGATTATGAACAAAGATATTCAAGGCATGGTGAGAGTTGCCTCCGTGGTGGACAAGATGTCGAAAGTGAGGTTAAGATGATTCAAGCATGTAAAGAGGAGATGTCAGATGCCCTGATTAAGAGGTGTAAGAGGTTGGATATGGTGGATCAGAAGAGAAGCAGATGTAGGCCGAAGAAGTATTGATGAGGGGTGATAGACAAGACTTGAAACACCTGTAGCTTACAAAGGACATGACAATAAGAGGATATGGAGGTCGAGGATTAGGGTAGAAGACCAGTAGGTAGTCGCCCTGTCTTCGTTTCCCTTACCATTGGTATTGCTATTTTTTCTCCTACTTTCTTATATTTCAACTAGTATCTAGGCACGCGCATTGCGCGTGTACCCCATACGCCAATAAGTAAAAACTCTTATAAATTCAAATAAATATTATTTTAAAATGTGATACCAACTTAACCTCAATCAATTCATCTACTATTTTCTTCCTTTAAAAATAAGGATGAAATTATAACATTATAATATTAGATCGATCTTGTGCATAACTTTAAAGCAATGAACCAAACCTTCCAAAGATAATTTATAAAAAGAACCATGAAAATATTGAATCAAATGAATTTGGTTCATGTAAATATAAGGTAAGCAAACTTAATCATTGTCGGACAATGTAGAAGTCATACTTGATGTTTCAACTTTATGGATTCATCTTCCTCAAATTTCTTTTCGGTGTTTCTAAATAAAGTGAAGACGCCAAATTTGCTATACGCTCTATTGTTACTCTCAGATCATAGACTAATTTAGTTGGTTTATATTAAAAAAAAATCATATCGACTTCAAAAACTAAATGCAAAGAATATCGTTATTAACTCTAAAGCAGAATAATCACTTAGATGAATAAAATGAAACAGTTCAGATTAGTTGATAAATTTAAAACATGCGGTTAGTATGCATTAACTAAAAAAGGTTTATTTTAATTCACCGAACAATTTCATAGCATTGAAAGAGATTATGTAATTGTTTGTTCCTAGAACTTCACCCTAATATTTTCTGTTTTAACTCCTTTCACTTCATATGAATTCATGAATATAGACACCTCAACTATTGATTAGTTTAAACAAAAGCAAAATAAATCAGCAAAGATAAAATTAAAAAATAAAATCCTCCCTCCAGATACATTGCAAGGCAATATGTATAATGATTTTATATTTCTACACAAAATAGTAACAAGAAATTTCAAAAAGAGAAACAATGTAGAATTGAAAGGATCTTTTCTAATTTTAAAAAATATATAAATGATCAAAATCTTATGAACAAACAATAGAAGATGGAAAAAGAAGGAACTTTACCATAGGAGTACGTAGAAATGCTAGTGGAAGAACCCAAGATGACAAATTCGTAGTATTGGTAATGGTATATATTGATTTAACTACAACTCTTCCTATTCTTTAATTTAAGATTAAAAGGGGGGAAAACTTGATTCATGTACTTATTCAAGAACAATTATTTAGTTTCATTATTTTAGCAATTATATATGACTTACAATTCTAGAAATCATAATTGGCTCTTGTTCTTCTACGTTGCCTTTCTAATAAAAAACATACAATTCAAAAAATAATTAAAATATTATTATTTAATATTTAATTAATTAGATGTTTAATTTAGCCAAGGGTAAAATAATAATTCAACTTTTCATCTTTGGAGCTTCCACTTTTAGTAATACACTAGTTCTCGAATACGTGTTTTGCACGTGTATTCTATGCTAATTAGTACAAATTTCTTGAAATAATAGAGAAGGGAATAAAGAAATTGAGCAGATGCGAGAATTTCAAAAAGTGACCAAGCAGAATAAGTCGCATAATATAAAACAAATTAAAGTTTGAAGATTGAAAAGGCAAGCAATGAACAACAAAGAACAAAAGAGAACAAAAATTATTAAGAGCAAAACAAAGGTCTAAGAAACTAATATAAAAAGAATATAACTTTTTTGGAGAAAGTGATAAGAATATACCAAACATTGAGTATTTTAAAAAAGAAAGCATATAATAATTTAACAATGGCTCAAGGGATAAAAGTATTGATTTTATAGAAAGTAAAAGAATATGAAAAGTTCTTTTAACCGATGGAAGTTAAAAAAGTAGAAAATAATATTAATTTAAGGTGATAATATGTGAGTTAAAGGCACAAGATTAATGAATTATTGAGAATATAAGTTATGATAATGAAGAGGTGTAGTTATGGAGTTGATTTTAATGAAAAAGTAATTTTTTAAAAATTGATTTTAAGAAAATAAATTCATAGATAAGAGAAAAAATTGAAATGTAATTAAAGCTAAACTCATATCCAATTGCAACTATCTGCATATGGGATATGACCCTTTTTTTCCTTCTTGTTAATAATAACTTATAATTTAATTAGGAGTATTGAATTGTAATGTAGCTGCAATTAGGGGTATTAGTTCACCATAAAACTATACCGTCAAAATTCATTGAATCCCAAAGCAATTTAGTAATCCAATATAATGTTTAATAAAATATGATAGTACTTATTTTGATTAATGTGTATTTACATTTCTTAATAAGGATATTTTAGTAATCCAACTTTTAACTTATTTGCTTCCCACTTTTAGTATAATATATATATATATATAATACTCGTAAAATTAACCGTGCCTCGCGCGGAAATTTAATATCACGGAATTTATAAAATAATACTTAGAACCTATCAATCATTAAAACTAAAACACTATATTATCTTACATACAAGATTACGTAGTAACTAACATCTTATCTTATCTTATCTTAACATATATATATATATATATATATATGTGTGTGTGTGTGTGTGTGTGTGTGTGTGTGTGTGTGTGTGTGTGTGTGGCTCCCTCACAGATCAGGATTCTTATTTAACCCTTCTTAAAAGTCACAACCTTACGGAAAAGTCACAACATTTCATAAAAGCCGTAACTCTTTAGAAAAGTCACAATTCTTCATAAAAGTCACAATTTATCACAAAAGTCACAACTTAATCTTAGACCTGCCTATGTGACACCCTCACAGATCAAGATTTTTATTTAACCCTTCTTAAAAGTCACAACCTTACGAAAAAGTTACAACTCTTTAGAAAAGTCAAAACTCTTCATAAAAGTCACAACTTTTCACAAAAGTCACTACTTTTCACAAAGTCACAATTTTTCACAAAAGTCACAACTTTTCACAAAAGTCACAACTTTTCACAAAAAGTCACAACTCTTCATTTTCCATTCACACTTTTTAAAACGCAACACTTAATTCCAAGGCACCAAATGAAGAAAGGATAAACAAAGAAAATTGATTTCAATTGCAACACAACATTACTAGTCTTGCGCCTCTGATCACTTCATAACTCATAACGCTGCTGGAATGATTGAATTCATAACATTTGGTTCTTTAGTAAACAAAACTTCTATTTTTGCAACAATTATTTGTTGGTTTTTTCCCACTATAGGGGAGTCGAATTCAAATACATTAATTAAGTTTCTTATGAAGTGTGTTTCATTCCTCAAAGTTTTCTTCCTCCTATTTCATGAAGCTTAATCTTTTACTGTAAGTCATGGTGATTTCTGTAACTATTGTAATTTCTTTTTGCTATTTGGGTGACTTTTTTTTTAACCTTGTTAAAAATCTCAGTAAGTATGATTGAAAATTGATCTTCTCTTTTGTTCCTTTCTACAGGCTTCTTCAAATACTTTTTGGAAAAATTGTTTGTGGGTTGTGATATATTTGATAGCACACAACAACAAATATGTGATAACTAATATAGAACCAATGGTGAAGTTTGTTAAAAGAACCAAACAGACTGTTCTCTTTCTTTCCACAATTAATATATTATTTTGAATGTTTTATCTTAGGTACAAACATTTTGTATGCCATTTCACTCTTTCTAGAATATTAGTATAGAGACAATTAGTCCACTTCTTTTATCGCAAGTTGACTAATTTGCCATATTTCTTCCTCTCTTCTTTTTGGGCATAATAAGAGATCAAGTTTTCTTGAAACTAACATATGCCCAAAATACACTATAACAAAAACAATTTTTATCCAGAATAAATATGCACATTAATGAAGAAAGCTAGAGCCTTTACAGTCATTAATTAATTGATTTTAGATTCAATATCGCTATAGACTTTAGGGACATTTATAGAGGTACTAATTGCCTCTTAAAATATATATTTAGAGACAATTAAGCTATTAATTGCCGTTAAAGATCATTTTTGTTGTAGTGATAACTCTTTCTTTTGGATTTTTTTCAATTAAATTTGTAAACTGTAAACTTGGATACAGCCCATCAAACTATATTTTTGAAAAACATATTAAGCAACATACCTTTTTCTTCTTGTTAGGAAAGTAAGGTCATCTTTATTATTATTTGTGGATATTTTTGAGTTCAAGTGCTCACAAAATTATGTTGTGAGATTTTAATATGTTATGTATCAAAACTTTGGTTTAGAATATCCAGTTGTGAAGAGTTCCATTCAGATGTCACCTACTGCTTTCTTAGACTTTTTTTTATACTTAAAATCTCTATATGACTCATAATTTTTGTGCAACAAAAATAAAAATTAAAAAAATATAGCACTTTAAGATTTCGGAGGAACACTTTGCCTTAAGATAAAATGTTCTTGACGATGTAGTGTATGTATCGAAAATACGGATATTATCGAATGATCATATGTAAGCTTCGTAAAATAGTTCAATCCTGTGTGAAACAGGTAATTTACCTAGTTAATAATGTAAAAGAAAATGATAATTATAACATCTTATTATTTATCCTTCAATCAATCATCTTTAATTTGATTTTATAATTTATCCTTTTTGCTTCCAAAAAGTGTTACTATTGGATATTTTTGGAAAATCAAATGAACATCAACCTGAGATATTAAATTTTCTAATAAATAAATAATTGTTGGTGAAGGAATAAATAAATTTTAAAAGACTGAAAAAAGTGAACAAATATTCTAATTTTAATGTGTAGAAAGTCCAACCCTACCTTTTGCTTTACATATATCATTTTAAAGCTCCCCATTTAAATGTATCATAAGAAATTATTAAAATGGAAAATTAAAGGGAAAATGTATTATATTGGACAACAATTCAACTTATTATATATACTGAAAAGGGAAAAATATTACACAAAACTATTCAGTTTGTTTGGATGCTTTTTAAAAATCAACATACCATAGTGATGGAGTTCAATTTGAAACTGCACTTCTATTTCAATCACAGTTTCGAGAAACACATCTATTACTTCAAGAAAAGTATTTACAACTTGCAGTAAACTTGAGAATCTATCCATACTTCATATTAAATATGAGCAATTAATTTATTGTGTACTTATCTATGTCTTTGGGATTAAAAGAGGCTCCAGTCTAGTCATATATCTCTATAGGTCATCCGGCACAACATCCTTGAAGCCATGTCAAAAGTTTATTAATTCTTGTCTTCTTTTCCTGGTTCACTTCGCACATCAAGGTACGATAAGGGTTTTAAGGTCTTTATGTCCTTATAATGGCATACCAAATTAGAATTTTGTCTTCAAGAGATGGTAGTATAGATCTTTAAGGAATTTTTACTGTACCTGCAACAATTTTGAGAAGAGAAAACTTGTGTGAATACTCAATTAACGTGTGTTATTTAATCTGTACTAACAAATACTTATAACAATAACTTTGCAGAAACATGAACAACAAAGTTTAAAGCATGTACTCAAAAACATCAATTAATAACATAAGCATAAATTATTGACTGTAAAAAAACATACCAGGATCTATAACAATAGAATGAAACAGAAAGGAAAAAATCAAGGCCACTGAATGCATAGTGCCCCCTTAATTAAGAAAATTATTCCCCTCTATTACCCGAGGTTTAAAGGAATAGAACGATTCTATTCACCAGTGTATTGATACAAAAACAATGGTGTCACTGAGCCACTCAACAGGAGTAAAGTACGCGAATATTTAATTGTGCAGATGAAGAAGAAGCTCAGAATTTTCGTTGTTTTAAAATGAGAGGAAATCCCTCTATTCATAGACAACAAAGGGTAGTGTGAACAAATGCTTATTGTGCCTTATGGAAAAGGTCACAACTCTTTGAAAAAGTTACAACCCTTCGGAAAGGTCACATAGTCTCTATTGTATTCTCTTTCACTTCTTGTTTTGTTATGTTTAATTGAGCCGAGGGCCTATTGGAAACAATCTCTCTACCATCACAACTAGGGCAGGGCTGCGTACACACACCCTCCCCAGACCACACTTGTGGGATTTCACATAATATGTTGTTGCACTTGACAAAACACAGTTTTATTAGTAAGAGACAAGGTCATTTGGTTTAAAGAATAAGGATGTTCAATACAAGTTTACAATTCAGTATTACTTATATAGTGTTTGCTTTTCAGTATTTAACTTACCATTACAAACTAATCCCCATAAAACTGATGCAACATTTTTTGGGTCTCTGATATTAAGCTCTACATTACTACTAAACGCCATATAAGTTATGCGGAGTTATCAGACACCGTTTCACTAATAATGCTTATTAGTTATGCGAGAATTTTTGTATTATTTAATACGAGATACTAGCTTGGGTTCTTCCAACTCGAATTCTACCCATATCCAAGTATCTCCATGTCCTTAGTACTCTCCTAATCACGGCTTTAGCCAAAATAAAATCGCAAAAATTTAGGCAATTCATGAGGTGGGGTTGCTACAAGCCCCAAGTCTACTATACTACATGCTAACATCGATTGACTGCTCCTCCAAATGGTGGAAGCCACTAACTACACCAAGGTAAAAGAATTGAATGCGATTAACTTTATTTGGACTCCAAATGGTCGAAGCCACTAACTACGAGAAATGAAAGGCTTTTGTGAGGGGTGGGTTATGGAGCAGAAGCCTTGCTTCCTATTGACGTCGGTGTACTCGACCTAGATACACATAGGAAAAGGTTGCTATATATTGCAACTATATATTTTCTTCAGATTGCTATATATTTCTTTTGTCCTAGCAAAAGAATAAGATTGTTGGCTACAAGTATAAATTTTGTGACAAAAGAGTTTTACCAATATAACAACATACCAAGTAATCCCACAAGTGGACTCTGGAGAGGATAGAATGTACGCAAACCTTACCCCTGCCTTGGGAGGTAGAAAGGTTGTTTATGATAGACCTTTGGCTCAAGGGAAATCATATAAAAGCATATTGAAAAAGAAATAACAGAAGTGAAGAAATCATGACAAAATAATATAGAGGAGATGGAGGGTGAAATCAATCAACAGGCTAACAATAAATAAGACAAGCCGGTAACAACTGAGTCAGGAGAGAATAAAGGAATGGAGCATACAAACAATGATACTAAGAATGGGAATTGCACTGACATAGTGGTATCCTCATTCCATTTAACAGTAGAGCCTATCAACTACTATTAATACATCCATCACCAAGGCAAATAAAAACAGACCAAGTGTTGCTCCCTCTTGCAACCCCATCATGATTGGAAAGTGCTACAAGCCTTCTCCCAATGTCCTCACTCGTGTCTTGGCTCCATCGTACATGTCCTTAATCGTCCTAACACTTAACTTGGTCCAGGTCTCGAGCCCTCCACTCTCTTGCCTCAGCAAGCCTATACAACTTCTTATCTCCCTGCCTCTGTCACGCAGTTCTTCATACAAGCGTTCAAACGCAATCATTTTGGTCTCTGTAACTACTAATTTCGCTTCTTCACTCGCCACCTTATATCTCTCCTTATTTTCCCTATTTTCCTCCTCATCTGTGCTCTCCACCAACCCCATATATGCAACCTTCTTAGCTTCCACTTTCCTTGGGATTGCTCCTTCCCACCACCAATCCCCTCGATGTCCACTAACGTTTCCCTTAGAACTTCTCCAGCAACTTCCCTAATGTAATTAGTTGTCCTATCCTACACACTGTTAATTTCTCTCCCCATCTCTTGTGCTCCGACAATAGTCAAGCCATCCCATTTGATCTTCGAAAGGTCATACATAGCCCCTCTGCTTCCTCTTAATCTCTAGATCTATTGGAAATAGCCTTGTTGTGACGAAAAGAAGTATGACAAAGCATGGTGCGCTGGAAAAACAACAACAGGAACTAATCTCTTCTTTATTTCTGCACTTTGTTGCAAGAAAGGATAAGCATTCCTCCTTCAGTATCTATAAAAAGTTTATCTGTGGTGTATAACTCTACTGTTGCTTATTGAATCACTTTGTCATTGTTAGTACTTGGGTTTTTATTTAATACTGCATTTGTTATGGTACAGAGTGATTTGGGGCAATATAACAGGACAACACAATGAGATTGGAAAAATGTTGGTTTTGTTCCTCAACTGTATATCCAGGCCATGGTATTCAGTTTGTTCGAAACGACGCAAAGGTAGAATATTAAGCTTTCTTGCCTCCATTACTTGTCTATGTTATATGATTGCCATAGTTAATGGTACAGTACTTAATTTGCTGAACTCATTGTTTTCTGTGACGAAATCGATCACAAGATAAGTATCCCCATAAATATTGGACTTGTTAATATCAATCTATAATGCACACTTTCTTGTTTGAGCAGGGCTAACAGTAGCCTTTTTACACAAATGATCCATAAATTGAGCTAACCATTTCAATGTGCTATTACTCTTGGTTTAGTTTATAACACTGTAGACCAGACATAAGTACCATAGACATTTATATAAGTTTCGACGGTTCACTCCATCTAGCCTAGCACCGGCAGGTTTAGTCTATAACACTATAGACCAGACATAAGTACCATAGACATTTAGATTATTTTTTTTGGACAAAGTAATAGTTTATTGAATAAACGAATTATTGAAGGAAAAGAGGCAAACTAAGATTTAGGCATGTCTTGTAAGAAGTTAAATATTCATATACTGTAAACATTAAATTTGGATTGTGGAACTAGATGATTTTCACTGTTTGTGCACATAGTAGGGAACTTGATCAAGAAAACATACCTGACTCCGTTAGGTTCCCTTGAGCTGCCTTTGTTCTTTTAAGTTGTAAGGGATTCTGATTCTTTAAGTAGTGACAATTGGACATATAGGATATGTTGGTTGCAAGCTGTAATGACCCGGAAGGTCATTTTTGGAAATTTCCTCATTGTTTCGTGTGGTTATCATGAAAAGGGTGGGGGGTGGGGGTTGAATCTTCGCAAGGAAATGAATTGTTCTGAATTCTTGGCAGTAAAGGTAAAGCTTCCTGTGCAGATCTTTCGGTACTGTAGGTTTAAGTTCCACAACAACTTTAAGATGAAGAGGAATCCTCGTAAAGTTAAATGGACTAAAGCATATAGACGGCTGCATGGAAAGGACGTGACTCAGGTAACAGGGTCATGTCGCTGGAGAGATATGACAGGAGTGTAACTGAGACCACTTTGAAGGACATCAAGAAAATTGATAAAATCAGAGTTGACATATTACAAAGAGGTTCCTTAGATTGTGCTTCATTAATTTCCATTACTTTTAATTTATCATGTGCATGTTCTTGCTATTACCATGAGTTGGCAAATCATATAGGATGAAAGGAAAGAAAGCCAAGGAGCAGAGAGAAGCAACGAAGGAGCTCGAGCAGAGCATTCACATGATCAAAGCTCCTTCTGTGCTTGAAAAAGAGCCATCAGTTACACTGCCTACCAAGGTAAAGGTTTCACACACATTTTGCTTCCCATTTTCAACAACTATGTTGTTTTGTGGAGGTTTAGTTTCTACTATTAGCACTTGTGTTTTCTACAAATTATTCAAACACACAAAAGCCATCAAATTCTAGTATAAGAGTACTCACAAATTGAAGGAAATGATAGAATCTCACGAGTGGAACTTCAAATAAGAATTTAACTTATATACACCGGCAATGGAAACAACTCTTACATTATCAGTGTATTTTACTGGCAAGTACATGATATAGTTACATTTTTTTACAAGTTACTTTAACTTGATACACCGTGGAATCCACCAATGTGTGTGCAAGCTGACATAAGCACCATGGCAATAGTTTTCTGCAGCCAATGCTTGAAGCTTTGAAATATTAGCTTGGTTTTTGGGGCTATACAAGAAGATATGTCGGTATATAAAGATCAATCAAATAATAATTGTAGGCAACTGGTGACTAGGGGTGTCAATTGGACGGTTCAGCCGGTTATTTTTAAGAAATAATACCAACCCAATTTTTCGGGTATTTTCAATGCTATGCCTAAAATTAGATTTTTTAAAACCATCGCAATCATGTCGGTTTCTCTTCGGTATCGGTACGGTTCGATTAATATTCGGTTATTTTATTCTTTAAGTGTCTCGTAAACATAGACCATTATTTAAATATTTTTATTCAAAGGAAGTAGTTTTTTAAAATACATAGAGGAAAAACACATTTCGTTAATATATAGAGTATAGTTGTTCTACTAAAATGTTTACTACCAAGTACGTGTACATGTGATATCTTAAGAAGGTTCTCTAGTATTGTTGATGAATCCCTCACTGCCCAAAGAGTAGTTACTTCATCAGCCAACTCTCCCCACCTGAAAGCAAAAGAAATAAACATTGAGTTGATAGAAAATTTGAATGACCAAAAGACTTAGCTATTTACTTCTAGAATTATGATTCAGTTTGAACCATTTCTAGAATTAATTAGATCAAGATAATCTAATCTAGCTAATAATTTTAATTGACTACCTAACCAAAACCGGAGAAAACCAATTAAAACTACCAAAACCAAAAAGAAGTAGCAAATATTATATTTAAATAAAACAACAATAAGGAAAAGTTCATAAGAAATGAGATGCTTACCATGCAAAACAACAAACAATTAAGCTTGTAGACATAAGAGTAAAAAATAGTAAGTTTTTTCATCTCTTCTAAATTCCCATGACCTATTGCTCCCAGTTCCTCCATTTCCCCCTAAACTCATTCTCTGAAACACAAACATCTTTCAACCTCTTTAATATTACTATCCAAATATGTTTTATGTACTTTTAGTTAATCCTTTTTCCGAAACCTCTTCTGAAGCCATCAATAACTCCTCCAAACTGAACAACTCAAAACTTTCCCCAAAAAAACACCATCACATTGTACTAATAAAGTACATGAAGAGATTCAATACTTGGAAATGTTTTGTATCATCAGGCATAATGGAACTATTTAGTAGTTCAATCGCCATTGAATATTCTGACACTATTAAATAGTAATTAAGTAGCCTGAGAGGAAGATGTATGTTGATACATGCTCTAGCAAAAAGAAAGAAGGAAAATATATATTATACCAGTGAGAGTCATGGATTTAAGTTACTCGCCAAGATCAACGATAGTTGCTCCAATTGCTCCAGATTTAAGACAATTTGTATAAAATATGACAAATAAAATGTATTTAATAAATTTATAAATTTTCACATGAATCATAAAAATAATAAAATTACTAAAGGATCATTACCTTCTTCTATTTCCTCAAGCGTTTCTATAGTGTCCAGCAATTCACGTAAATCAATCGGAATAGAACGAAACCAATTTTGAGTACTAATAAGGACTTCCACTGTTTTTGGAGTTAAAGAACTCCTAAATGAATCAATTACACGACCACCTGTACTAAAAGCTTGTTCACTAGATACAGTAGATACTGGAATGGCTAGGACATCCTTGGCCAATTTTGAGAGAACAGGGAATTTAGCTCCATTTACTTTCCACCAAGCTAAAACATCAAAATCAATTTTCTTTTCTATGATGCACTCTTCATTCAAGTATTTGGCTATCTCTGACGCATTCTCAGATTTCTTTAGTGATTCCAAGTGCTTAGCAAATTGAGAATCAAGGAAGTCTAGGCTTTTATCACATTCATCAATATCCATGTCATGGGAAACATCAGTTGACGTTAAATCTATCACTTTTTCTTGTTCACATGTATATAATCTCTTGTACTCGTGATACAATTCATTTAAAGAATCTTCCACAATACTAGTTCTTGATTTTGTTAAAACACTATCACGACCATACATTTCACCAAAGCAAAACTCAACATACTCCAACTTGAAGCGTGGATCCAAAACAATAGCAACAAACAACAAGTAATTGGTCTTACTACTAAAAGACCAATATTTATCAAATTTCTCCATCATTTTGAATGCCATGTTCCTCAAGTCATCATTCTCATGAGCTGAAAGAGATTTAATTGCAGAATGAATAGCAACTAATTCACGAAAAAAAGTGTTAGAAGTAGTATATAATGAACCAGAGAACTTTAACGTCACGCTATAGAATAACTTTAAGAATTTCGCAAAACACTTTGCAGCTTGAAAATCTTGATGATTAGGAGGGCAATGATCTTCTTATCTCGGTTTTTCTTAACCACGGGTTTCTTCTGCCTATCTTTTACATTCTCACTAGAATCACCAACATCATTGATCTTGGAAAATCCAATAATTCCCTGATCTCTTTCTTTGTTATTTTTTGCATCTCTCTTTCATCCCCTACTCCATTATTACCTCCATTAAAGTACTTTTTATAACATGAATCATCTAGCTCTATTCTCATAAAAGCTTTCTCAAACTTTTCAACATGTTCCAACATTTTATAGGTTGAATTCCATCTGGTATCAATATCAAGGCAAACAAGATGCTTACATGGAATCTTCTCTTTCTCGACACATTTCTTAAATAAATTATACTTGGCAGGAGAAGATCGCACATATCTAATTGCATTTCGAATTCTAAGTATGGGCTTATCTTGCTCCGCTAAGCCTTCTTTTACATTTAAATTAATAATATGAGCCGAACATCTAACGTGCATGTATTTATTATCTAAAATTGGATCTTTCCACTTTACAGACTTCATCAAGTAGTCAAGGCAAGTATCATTTGAACTTGCATTATCTACCGTCATTGTCAAAACATTTTCAATTCCCCAATTAATTAAACATTCCTCAATGGAACTACCAATAACCCTTCTCGCGTGGCTCTCAATAAGCTGAAAATTTAAAATCCTTTTATGATACAACCAATCATCGTCTATCCAATGTGCCGTGAGGGACATATAATTAAGATTTTGGATTGACGTCCAAGTATCGGTAGTAAGACACAATCGTTGCTTTTCAATTTAAATTTCTCTTTAACATAAATATTTAAGCAATCTTTTGCACCTGTGTTTCTGGAAGGGACTAGGTTCAAGTGCCTTGCTATATCTCTGAAAACCTTCTCCTTCTACAATTTTAAATGGTAATTCATCAATAATAATCATGGCAGCGAGTGAATTTCTAATCTCTTCTACATCAAGTAATCTCAGCTTGCTATCTTTTCCATCACTTTTTTCACCCTTGTGGTAAAATCAGTTATAGATTTTTCTATAAGGATACGACTTGCATCGATCAAGATGGTTCCACATACCTGAAGTGCCGTTTCGCGTTGGAGCAGAAATTTCTTTCTTACAATAGTTACATGTAGCTATATTTGGATCAATTTCTTCACCTTTAGTAAAATGGTTCCAAATTTGTAAGCCTTGATCACTACTCTTCTTCTGAGAGATTTTTTGATTGGTCCTTTTTCGTTTTTGAGGTGGTCCGAGAGGTATACCTGCTTTTGAATCAGTTATAGAATCATCTGTTTTCCCATGGTCGAGCACATTATCTTGAAAACTCTGTCTCTTTTCTGTACCATTAGATTGCTCCATAGATAAACCTGTTAAAACATATGAAAACTAATATAACTAAAAAAAATTCAACATTCAACTTTACTATTTACAAAAGAAATAAAATACAATGAAAGTATATTTAACTTTTTCTTTTGATAATTTATTACAAATCAAGTGAACTGATTGTTTAAAGCCTTTATTTGGAATACATAACGTTAAAATATTAGAGAAATAATTTAGTTACTAAAGAATTATAGTTCAAAACATAAAGAATCAGCAAAAAAAAAGTAACTTAACATCAACAAACTTTTTTTTTTAAAAAAAGATTATATAATTTGACTTAAAAATTATATTAGAAAACAGAGAATATGAAAGTACATACCTAAGTGCTTGAGTGGAGAGTGTGTTCCTCAAGAAATACTTCAATTCTTCCCAATAAAAACTTTTAATTAGCAAATCTAGTCAAGTATGACCTAAACAAGTACAGTGAATGTTAAAGCTAATCTAATCAAGTAATCAACTAAAGGCCCAAGCCCCAAGGTCCAGTATCCTAATATTTTTTTCTATTTGGTAAATAATTTATAAAATTACATGCGCATATTAAATTTAATATATTTTGTAACATATAAAATATATTGTGTATATGTGAAGATATTCGGTTCGGTTCGGAATTTTTTCGGGTTTTTATATAAATTAAAAAAACCACCCTAATTAGTCGGACGGTTATAAGCTTAAATAAAAATCCACGGTTATATTAAGAAAATCCCACAAAACGGTTCGGTATGATTAGGTTCGGTCGGTTTTCATATTTTATTGACACCCCTACTGGTGACTACAAAAATAAAAATAAAAAAATTTAAACGAAGACTTCACTTTTAGTCTTCAGTTCACATTCCAAAACAGTCTTCAAAGGCTTATCTTTTCTAGACTAATTTATGAAGTGCTTCTTTCTTAGTTTAACTTTCATTTGTCCAAATTTTCGGAAAAAAACTGTCCTTGAATCAAAATCAATCAGAAAGTTCCTCAACTAATATGTGGGATGCTTAACACCCTCTGCACGTCAAAGTATATGTAATCAAAGAAATTACTTATACAAATGCAAAGTCTCTTGGCAAAAACTGTTGGGTTCACGTGAATCCATCAATTATAATATTGATCCGCCTCTGCTTGTTACCTCTATCACGAGCATCTTACTCTAAAGGAGCGCTAGTACTTGACTAATAAGATATCAAAGGGGCCCGACAATATGTAATAGGCTGCTACTCTAGGCTCATGCCTCTTCTTCAAGATCCACCCTTCTTTCAAAAATCAACAAACAAAGGTATAGGTATTAGGTGATATTCGAGCTAACATGGACTATTTCATTGAATACTTATTACCTTCCTAGATAGTTTTGGATTCATAGACATCACTAGCTTCTTCCATGACTAGGTTATGCTTCGTTGCCATCACCCCCAAAATCATGGTTCACCCTTTCGAGTCATCGGCAGCTTCAGAAATGTCGCCTTCACTAGCTTTTTGTTCCTGGGTGCAGAGAATAGTGATGCTTCAGATTTCTCATTGAAAATATTGTAGAAGAAAGTTGCTTCAATTTTGATAAAAATAAATAAGTTTCTGAATATTAAGGTAAGACGGAAAGAGAGAATTATTAGTTATACAAGACAAACCTGAGAAGTGAACCTCTGTTGTGTCCATTTATTGAGATCATCTACTTTCACCTCATAATCATAATTCACACTTTCAAGACTCGGTGTAATCACAGATATTCCCTGTTGGACAAACGTCTTCATTTGAGGGCAGTCATCAATCCACATTTCCTTGAGAAATGGAATTTCAAGAGTACACTCCGTCAGAAAGAAATGCCCCAGCTTAGGCAGATCCCAAAGCTGCAGCTCTTCCAACAGGGGAAATAAGGTCATGCTTCCTTCTCCTTGTTTCTCCTCTTCTGTGATCACTTCTTCCATTGATTGGAAGTCTTCAATCTCTAGTTTCCGTAGATTTAGAAGACCTCTTGCCACTGATTGAGACATCAAGTTTCTCAATTTTCCGCAATTAACTACTCGTAATTTTCCAAGTTTGCTGAAGTAGGCAGTTGGAAGTTGGTAAGAGAATAGAGCATTTATGCTGTTAGCCTTTGAGATATATAGCTCTTCCAAGTTGGGACAAGAAACCTGCAAAAGTTGAAGGGATGAAATTTAAATATAGCTTCAAGTAGAAATCCAAAAATGAACCCTATATCATCTTACGTCAAGGTAGCAGGAAGTGAAAAACTAAAAAGAGTTGCTTAAAGTGATGAACAGAAATAACTATTACAATTTACTAGTAAAAACGGAAAGAGAGCAGTAATTAGTTATAAAGACAAACCTTAGAATTGAACATGGCTTTATTGAGATCAACTGCTTTCACCTCATCGTCACTTTCAAGACTCACAGATATTCCCTGTTGGACAAACGTCTTCATTTGAGGGCAGTCATCAATCCACATTTCCTTGAGAAATGGAATTTCAAGAGTACACTCCGTCAGAAAGAAATGCCCTAGCTTAGGCAGTCTTTCAAGCTGCAGTTCTTCCAACAGGGGAAATAAGGTCATGATTCCTTCTCCTTGTTTTTCCTCTTCTGTGATCACTTCTTCCATTGATTGGCAGTGTTCAATCTCTGGTTTCCGTAGATTTAGAAGACCTCTTGCCACTGATTGAGACATCAAGTTTCTCAATTTTCCGCAATTAAATACTCCTAATTTTCCAAGTTTGCTGAAGTAGGCAGTTGGAAGTTGGTAAGAGAATAGAGCATTTATGCTGTTAGCCTTTGAGATATATAGCTCTTCCAAGTTGGGACAAGAAACCTGCAAAAGTTGAAGGGATGAAATTTAAATATAGCTTCAAGTAGAAATCCAAAAATGAACCCTATATCATCTTACGTCAAGGTAGCAGGAAGTGAAAAACTAAAAAGAGTTGCTTAAAGTGATGAACAGAAATAACTATTACAATTTACTAGTAAAAACGGAAAGAGAGCAGTAATTAGTTATAAAGACAAACCTTAGAATTGAACATTACTTTATTGAGATCAACTGCTTTCACCTCATCGTCACTTTCAAGACTCACAGATATTCCCTGTTGGACAAACGTCTTCATTTGAGGGCAGTCATCAATCCACATTTCCTTGAGAAATGGAATTTCAAGAGTACACTCCGTCAGAAAGAAATGCCCCAGCTTAGGCAGATCCCAAAGCTGCAACTTTTCCAACAGGGGAAATAAAGTCATGCTTCCTTCTCCTTGTTTCTCCTCTTCTGTGATCACTTCTTCCATTGATTGGCAGTCTTCAATCTCTAGTTTCCGTAGATTTAGAAGACCTCTTGCCACTGATTGAGACATCAAGTTTCTCAATTTTCCGCAATTAACTACTCGTAATTTTCCAAGTTTGCTGAAGTAGGCAGTTGGAAGTTGGTAAGAGAATAGAGCATTTATGCTGTTAGCCTTTGAGATATATAGCTCTTCCAAGTTGGGACAAGAAACCTGCAAAAGTTGAAGGGATGAAATTTAAATATAGCTTCAAGTAGAAATCCAAAAATGAACCCTATATCATCTTACGTCAAGGTAGCAGGAAGTGAAAAACTAAAAAGAGTTGCTTAAAGTGATGAACAGAAATAACTATTACTATTTACTAGTAAAAACGGAAAGAGAGCAGTAATTAGTTATAAAGACAAACCTTAGAATTGAACATTACTTTATTGAGATCAACTGCTTTCACCTCATCGTCACTTTCAAGACTCACAGATATTCCCTGTTGGACAAACGTCTTCATTTGAGGGCAGTCATCAATCCACATTTCCTTGAGAAATGGAAATTTAAGAGTATGCTCCGTTAGAAAGAAATGCCCTAGCTTAGGCAGTCTTTCAAGCTGCAGCTCTTCCAACAGGGGAAATAAGGTCATGATTCCTTCTCCTTGTTCCTCTTCTGTGATCACTTCTTCCATTGATTGGCAGTCTTCAATCTCTAGTTTCCGTAGATTTAGAAGACCTCTTGCCACTGATTGGTGAGAGCATAGAGCACTTATGCTGTTAGCCCCACTGATATATAGCTCTTCCAAGCTGGGACAAGAAACCTGCAAACTTCCAAGTATAAACGTAGGACATTTTTGTTCATTTCACATAGTTTAAAGACATTTTGACTCTTTTTCGAAAAATAAATTACAATATAGCTATAAAAATAAGTCTTAAAATTGTTCATACTTTTTTCTTCTTTGTCCATATCTATTTATTTTCGGACAAAAAAATGAAATAATAATAAGAATTTCAAATAATGATAAGCAAATATTTAAAACTTAAATTACTTGTTGAATAAAAAAGTAAAAAAAAAAAATCAAAAAAACTTCATGTGTGAGAAGGATCAAATATAGTCGTATATGGATTTTTTAAATAACAAATTAAAAAGATCAATTTAAAATTAATTTTTCACTTGTTCGTTATACAAAAAAGGTATATCTAAGTCATTTGTATAATGGTGAAAAAATAGACTTTGTGTAAGTAAATAATCTTTAATGCTCAAACAACCCTTCAAATAAAAACTGAAAAAGTAAGTAGCAAACCTTTTCATGAAAAAGAGGATTTGAGTGAGTGATGCAGTTGTTGGCTGTAGGCCAGAAATTTTGAAACTCAGGTAACCCCTTGAAGCGCATTTTCCATAACAGAGGGAACTCAATGCCCTCAATATTGTCACTGCAAAAGTGAGTGAGGCATTCCAGATATTCAAGCTCCAACTCATATAAATTGGGGAACTTGATTATTTCATGTGTCATCCCAGAGATGTTAAACAAATGTGTCACTAAATCACAACTAAAGAGTATGAGACGTTTCACGTTCTGAAATTTATTCAGCTGCAACTCAGTTAACACATTATTATAGCTCTTTCCGGTTGATGATACGAATTCGCTCTCCTTCAACAGGTGGCAGATCCAATCACCCAATGGGGTGGTCTCCATGACCTCTAATGAAATATTCTTGTCATAATCACCCGTTCTTGAATTTGATCCAACTATAAGAGTGTACCGTGTCAACTTGGAGGGAAGGACCAAGTTACTGTAGATCACATCCCCGGAATAGTAACTTAATGTCAGTGTAGTCAATCTCGATAAGGATTCCAGATCACTCAAGGTGGAGTAACTACAATCTTCTAATCCCTCGATATGTAGTTCCTCCAATCGAACAAGTCTTGATAAGACCCCTGCTGAAATCCTTTTAAGTGTTCTATACTTAATCCGCAACTCTAACATAATTAGATTGGTCAATTTTCCCATCGCCACTGGCAGCTCCTTTAAATTAGAATCTCTAATGCTTAGAATTTCTAAAGTGACAAGTTCCCCAATAATAGATATGTCATCCAACCTTAATGCACTCAGACACAGTGTCCTCAGACTTGACAACCTCTGAATGGATGCTGGAAAAGGTAGAATGGAATTCTCATATATGTCTTCCCTCAGGCTTAAGACATTGAGTTTACTCATTCCATTAAAAAAATCATCCTGTAACTTGAATGGCTCTTCAAAACAGAGTTTCAACATTAGAAGCTTCAGTTTGGGGCAAAAGATTGGCCTAGGAAGCTCATCAAAATTATTTGCAACAATTGACATGTGAGTGTATTGCTCGTAAGAGTCTTTTCTTGGAAACTCTTTCGAGTTCTTATCGTGACTTACCATAAACATATGGTTGCCCTCAGATGCAATATATATAGCCACGTCACGCACCACATCATGCATTTTGACATAATTTTTGTTTGATCCTTGGGATAACAAGAAACAATCTTTGAATGTTTCTAACAGATAACACACCTTATTTCTTGCATGTTCTAAGTTTTTTATTCCTGGAAAGATGTGAAGCCCCATTCCATGTCTAAGTAATTCTTCAGGACAGATATCACTATCTTCCTCGAACAAGGAACAAAGCAAAAAGAGGTACTTTGCTTCATTACTTTGCAAGTAATCATAACTTAGCCTCAGAGGTTTATACAACTCTGTGGGAACTTCAGGGATACTTATTGTTACTGCACCGCGTAATTCTTCAAGGGCACAGTCCCACGAACGCTTGTTTTTATGCTTTTTTAGTGCTCCTGCAACTGTAATAATTGCAAGCGGCAGCCCCTTGCATTCTTTGGCAACCTCTTTTGCTGTGTTATGAAGAGAAGAATCGTCGACAAAATCACCTACTTTCTGCCTGAAAAGGATCCATGCTTCCTCTTCAGATAACGTTCCAACTTCCATGATCTTCCGAGCTCCCATTGCTTCACAAACAGATCGGAAACGCGTTGTGAATGTCACTTTGCACCGATGGTTGTGGTTGCTTCCACTTGGAATTCCAAGTCTCTTTAGATCAAGAGCCTTCCAAATATCATCCAAGATTATAAGGATGCAGCTGTTCTGATCCATTAACCTTTTACGCAGCCGATCTCCACGACTAGACATATCATCCCCATCTAATGTCAGCCCGACTCCTCTTGCGATCTCACCCTGAATTCTTTTAGGGTCTGGTTGTTGACTGACAATTATCATGACAACATCATTGAACAACCTTTCTTGTTTCGCCTTTTGTCTGATTTTCTCTGCCAGTGTTGTCTTACCAACACCACCCATACCACATATCCCAATCATAGTCACCCCGTCATCTCTCAAAGCTGCCATGACCTCTTCCTCTTGCAATTTTCTGGAGTCAAACTCCTCACCACTGTTACTAGGTTTAACTTCAATTTCGACAGCAGGATAGGAGAAAACAGCATAATCATTGCCTTCATTTCGAAGTTCAATCAACTCCAGTGCAATTTTCTTAGCTCTCCTGCTCAACGAGTAATGTGACTTCAAGTTTGGACACCAACCATATCTTTCAACCTCAATTCTACCTCGTCGCATTACAGCTGCCACATCTGCAGTAGTAGTATCAACACTAGTAAACCAAGCCTCAACATTGGGTGAAATGACTAGTAAGTTTCTCCGGTCAGCCTCCGCTCTTTGATGCACCCCAATTCTGATATCCTCCAGCTTCTTAGATTCATCTTCCATAGATCTGATGTTGCTCTTGAAGTAAAATAAATACCCAATCCCTCGCGCAGCTGGCTGGATCAAGCAATCTGTTACCTTGTCCACAAAGATAGATAAGAATTCCATATCTGATTATGAGAAAGAAAAATAGGTTGAGAGTGAATGAATACAAGAGAGTTAAATGAAAGCTAATAATTGCACAGCTTTGAGCTAGTTACTACTATAAACTATCCCTCATATGGACCTCTACTATTTTGAAAGCGACTAAACAACAAACACGTGCTTGCTTTTTAACACCAACGGCGAATTTACATGTTAAAAAATGGAGTACTCGAACTCGTGGTTTAATTTGTATAACGGTAAGGGTATATATGCGTCACTTTCATAACAAGGGGTATATCAACTCTAAATGATAAAGTTGAAGGGTATATCAGGCTCTTTTCCCTTATTTTAATTTTATGTATAACTTTTATCACCAAAGATTTTGGTGAAATGATAAGTACTAGTTCTTCTTTAGCCAGATGTTTCGAGTTCAAGTAGCATACTTTTGGAAGGAAATATTTTACCTCCAAAGTGGAACATGTGAATTCAAATACCGGACATCAGGTTTGAAACCTAAAAGGAAAAAAAAGGCCTTGAACATCACATAGTTACTGGGAAGTAAAGGTGAGATATTAAGTGAAAGCTTAACAAAAGCAATGATAGAGCATTTGGTATGTGACAATTCATGAAGGAATAGTAGTAGTGGGGTCAAAATGGCAGCATTATTAAAGTGGGATTGTTTGATTAGATAAAATTTCAAAAAATCTGATTCCATATGGAAGACAAAGAAATGTAGATAAAAAGTTAAAGTAATGTTTGCTTTTGGAATTTTCTCTCCAATTAATTGAGTCATGTTGAAGCCCTTGCTTTTGGAATTTTCTCTCTAATTCAATTCTTGGAAATTTTGGAAGCTGAATTCTGGAGTGAGTTTTATGTCCAAACGTATATTTCAGAGTTTGAATTCCGAAAAAAAGTGAAAATATTGCATGGCCTAACGGCCTTCTCACTTTTCTGTGCTTTACTTCCTCTGTTTTTTTACCCTTTCTCATTTGTTAATACTAGTTTTGAGAACGTGCATTGCACGTTTATCCTAAAATATTTATGTAAATTTTGTATTACAAATGACATTATTTACTAAAAAAAATACATCATTTTTATGACAGAAAGTACATATATCTTTCTAATAAAAAGAATACATCCTAAATTATAAAATTGACTAAAACTGTATAAAGTAAAAATAGCTAACTATTGTACAAATACAATATTCAAATGAAGATACTAAAATACCACATGCTAGGCTAATGTATATAAATCAATAAATCACTATAAATTATCAATAATAATAACAACAAAATAATAGAAAGTTGTACTATAACAACAAACAAGAAACATAAACATTAAGCAAAACAAATAAAAAGAGATAAGAGAAGAGAGCATAGAGATTTTCTCTTCTTTTTTTTTCCAACTGTTTTAAGTGTGTATAATATTGTGTCAAATGTCACTATTTATAGGATATGATTGAGGAACACAAAGAGTTGTCATGAATATGACATTAATCCATTTGAGATCATGAATGAGGATGAGAGATAGGAGTACTAAAAACCATAATGAATATAATTAGTAGGAGTTACATATATTTACATAATGGAGTCACATTAATACAAATATTTATAGGGCAATTTACATAAATAATATATTATATAACATTATTTACGAATTATAACATATCTTTTACTCTTACACAAATTAGCCTTATTTTTCTTACCATAAATAGCATCAACCAACAGGGAACTAGATGCTAGTTTACTAGCCGTTCGCATATCTTACCATAAGCCCAATGTGTTTATTTGAATATTCAAAATGTATTATATAATACATTAAAACTAATATTAACATATCTTAAAAATAAATGGCCAATTCATTTTTAAAATATAATACATTTTTAACATATCTTTAAAATAATAATTCTAATTATATTAAAATAATATTTGAAATTTAGATATAATACATTTGTAACATCACTAATAAGAGAAAAAAATATACAACAATTGTAATACATTTTGAATTCAATATTTTTCTATATATAAGATATTATAGGCATGGTTCAATGCACATAGTGAATATATAACTAGAACATTTTTAATACAATTATAAGAATTATATGTGAATTTCAAACATTCCGGTACATTGTTATAAATGTATTATATTTGTTCTGGAATAATAACTACCAAATTTATACTAATGTATAATATCGAATTTGAATTGTATTATAACTATTGTTTATATTTATACAATTTTAATACAGATTTTTCAGAGCTTCACCTCTTCTTTTTCAGTAAATATATTATAAGCTTATTAACTAAAACATTTCTCTTTCCCATTTATAGTAATATATTGTATTATACCATTTATAACATTTTTTAGTACCGTTAATAAGAGAAAAAATAAACAATAGTTATAATACATTTTGAAGTCAATATGTTATATATATTATAGGCATGTTTTAATGCATGTGGTGAATATATAATTAAAATATTTTTAATACAAATATATTATAAGTATTATATGTAAATTTCAATATTTACGGTACTATTTAAATTAGTTTACATTGTTAGAAATGTATTATATTTGTTCTGGAATAATAACTATTGAATCTATAGTAATGTATAATATCGAATTCAAATTGTATTATAACTATCGTTTATATTTATACAATTTTAATACAACTTTAATACAAATTTTTCAGAGCTTCACCTCTTCTTTTTTGGTAAATCACCACCACCAGACCACCGATTGTTTATATTTAATACAGTTTTGATACAACTTTAATACAATTTTTCAGAACTTCACCTAATATATAACTTAAACATTTTTAATACAAATATATTATAAGTAGTATTTCAAACATTCCGGTACTATTTAAATTAGTTTACATAGTTAGAAATGTATTATATTTGTACGGAAATAATAACAATCGAATTTATAGTATTGTATAATATCGAATTCAAATTGTATTATAACTATCGTTTATATTTATACAATTTTAATACAACTTTAATACATAATTTCAGAGCTTCACCTCTTCTTTTTCGTAATCACAACCACCAGACCACCGATTGTTTATATTTAATACAGTTTTGATACAACTTTAATATAATTTTTCATAACTTCACCTAATATACAATTTTAATACAACTTTAGTACAAAAGCGTAATTAATCAAATAAAATATATTATTTATGTAAAAAAATCCATATCTATCTATCTATCTATTTATACTATCTTAAAAGCATGAACTCCCAAACTTGAATGTTAAATTACTATAATAACCCCAACTAAAACACACATAATTTAGTTTATTTATTTACTTATTTAATTGTATTATAATAAAATTAGACTACTTCTCACATTGAAGGGTTGTGACTTTTCCTATGAGTTGTGACTTTTCCGGTGAGTTGTGACTTTTCCGAAAGGTTTTGACTTTTCCGAAGAGTTGTGACTTCTCCGATGAGTTGTGACTTTTTCGAAGGGTTGTGACTTTTCCAAAGGGTTGTGACTTTTCTGATGAGTTGTGATTTTTTCAAAGGGTTGTGACTTTTCCAAAGGGTTGTGACTTTTCCGATCAGTTGTGACTGTTTTAAAGGGTTGTGACTTTTCTAAAAGGCACAATTATCACCTATTCATACTACCATTTGTTTGCTATAAATAGAGGGATTTTCTTTTATTTTTACACTACAATATTTTTAATTTTTCTACTCTTCTTCTTAAAAAACCTCAACTGTGATTTGTAACAGTTGAATAAGAATTGAGGTACCATACCAGGAAGAGTTGGTGAACAAATTATAGCCAATTATTCATCTATTCGCACTCGTATTTTTCTCGTACGAGTTTCATCACATACATACTTCAATATAACTTATATCATTTTAGAAAATTATTACTAATTAGCATGACATACACGTGCAACGTCCATTGATATGCTGAAGTTCTTATCATTAAAATTTAGGTATTGACTTTTTATTAAAGAAAAAAAGAATAGAACAGAGAAATGTGCAATTAACTGTGAACTTTTCTTCACACATAAAAGTTCTTTATATAGTGCGCAAGGATTTTCATTTCTTTTTCTTATTTTGTTTCTTTAATTAATTTCTTTTAAGTTTTCATTCGAGAGATAATTAAATAATTAATGTTTCTGTAAAGAGTGAACAGTGACGAATACACACATTGTGGATTATTTTTCTAATAAAATTAATAGATAAGGGTGTGGGAAAGACAATAATAATAAACAGATACGAAAAAGACACGTGATTGGGGTAAAATATTTCTTCTTTGTTTTTCTATTTTTTATTCTTTTACTTCAAACGAAAGAGTTTCTTCCTAATTTTGCTAAAACAACGGGCATCAACGTAGTCCATTGAATTATTAGTTTTAATGTTAAGTCCAATATTTCAAAAATAGAATTTCACTTTTATTTAATACAAAACATCAATTATAGAGATAATATGATACTATAACCATTATAATAATTATTTTTAATAGATATGTCAAGTCGAATTTTTTAAGTATGAATTTCCTGTTATTTTGTGTTCATTTTAATCTGATTAAATGTTATGTCACAAGATACACTCCTTGCTAACAATATAAATATAGATTAAAAAAATAGTGATTGATCATAAAATGATCGTAAATCAAATTAAAGATTCTATAAATAATACTTTAAATATTATTCATCTATAATTTTTTTATTGAAAAAGTTTAATGTTATATATCACGATATAACTTTTGTAAGATACTAGATATTTTCATTCGACAACAGCTATATAATAAATGTATGCGGTATAAAAAAGGAGAAAAGTACGATTTCACAAAGATATGATAGAAACATTAAGAAATGAAATATTTTCACCATAGGTGATGTTGCTCATATATTAACACTAATTTATGCTACTTATTTATTATTATTTTTTTGATGACAAGGGAAACCCGTAGCCGCTATCATTTGGATGCGCACAAGGTAAAACTCCCGCTCCTATGCAATAGCTCACAAACCACATAGGAGAGGTAACCCGCACTAGGCAAGCCCGGTGCGACGAGCTCGACCCAGAAGGCAAACCCCTTGCTTTCGCTGGCAAGGGGTTTCAAACTTGAGCCCTCCAACATGAAAGTCCCAAGCCCAGACCACTGGGCCACCCTGAAGGGTTATGCTACTTAAATATATAACATTCTACTTATAATAGTGTCGGCATTCACTATAGAAGTACACTTTTTGTAATATTACCTCACTAGAAAAATTGTACTTAAATGGTGTCCATCATTTTTGGTCATAACCTCAAGAGGAAAGGCTACTGGTGACATTTTTTATATTGATATTTTTTTTCTTATTTTATTGGTTAAATTTGTTTACAAATACATTCTTTGTTTTTATTACACAAAATCAATAAACGATCATGTTGTGTATTTTTAATAGCTAAATGAGACCAAAATGTCAAATATCAATATAAATATATAACAACACCTCACTATAGAAGTCATGAAATTTTTCAATAGACATTAACAAGGTTTTACTATATTAAAAGAACAATTATCTTTTGATAACTACTCGGTTGTATTGAGTTTTATCTTCAACACCATATTAATAATATATATACAACCACACTTGACAATAAACTAAAAAGGAATTCTAACTATGTGTAAAAATAGAATCAATTAATTAGCAAATTGTGTATACTAATAAACTATAACATGATAACAGCAATAAAAAAATCTCATATCCACAATAATTTCACATTATGGAATCTAGAAACTATAACATAAGAGAAGTAAAAAATAATACTACTAAAGAAATGTCACTTTCTCCCCATATTTAAACTTTGAATGTATTTTGAAATGTTTCAATGATATCTGGTAATTTTGATCACAAAAAACAACTAACTCTATGACAATATTTATTAATCATTTAAAAACACTTGTCCTATGTACTTTTAGTTATAATTATTTACTAAAACGTTTTAATTTAGTAATATTAATTCTATTTTACAACACCGTACACTATATGATACAATATACACGTGCAACACACGTGCCGTGAAACTAGTTATATATAAAAAAGAATATAATATGGGTTTGTATCTTTTTTTTTCCTTTTTGTGTAGGGCAAACATAATCATTCATATTTCCAATTGGAAGATGAACAAAACCAAAAATTCATGAAATTAATACAAAGAATATATATTCAAGAGACTTTATGGTAGTTGATTCATGTACTAATATGATGATTTACTATTTAATATTTAATTTATTAAATAATTTATAACATTTAAATTTAATGTAGGGGTTAAACCATAATCTAACTTTTGCCTAAAATTCTTTCCACTTTGGCATAATACATAAATGTGCCTTTTAACTTAGCCTCATTTCACATTTATGCCCTCCAACTTTGGGTGTACACAAATAGACACTTAAACTTGTACAAAGTTGAACAAGTAAACACATGAGTTCTATGTGGCATAATACACATAAGACACCACGTAGGACACAAATTGCCATGTAGGATGCCACGTAGGACATGTGTGTCGTCTATTTGTTCAACTTTATACAAGTTAATTAAGTGTCTACTTATGCACATCCAAAGTTGGAGGACATAAATGTGAAATGGACCTCTACTATATTTTGAAAGGCGACTAAACAACAAACACATGTTTGCCTTTTAATACCAACGACAAATTTACATGTTAAAAAATGGAGTACTCGAACTCATGGTTTCTTCGTAAAATTATTATTTTAATTTTATGTATAACTTTTATCACCAAAGATTTTGGTGGAATGGTAAGTACTCGTTCTTTTTTAGCCAAATGTTTCGAGTTCAAGTAGCTAGCATACTTTTGGAAGGACATATTTTACTCCCCAAGTGGAACATGTGAATTCAAATACTGGACACCAGGTGTGAAACCCAAAAGAAAAAAAAAGGCCTTGAACATCACATAGTTACTGGGAAGTAAAGGTGAGATTAAATGAAAGCTTAACAAAAGCAATAATAGGGAATTTGGTATGTGACAATTCATGAAGGAATAGTAGTAGTGGGGTCAAAATGGCAGCATTATTAAAGTGGGAGTGTTTGATCAGATAACATTTGAAAAAATCTGATTCCATATGGCAGACAGAGAAATGTAGATAAAAAGTGGAGTGAGTTTTATGGCCAAACGTATTTGAACTCCGAAAAATGGTAAAAAAATTTCATGGCCTAACAGCCCCTATTCTCACTCTTCTATGCTTTTTTTCCTTCCTTTGTTTTTTTTAACTCTTTCTCATTTGTTAATTTTTTTTATGGATAATAATATTATGGCAAGTCATTGACGGCTCCTTAAAGTTGTCCGCATATTTCATTTAGACACCTCAATTCAACCTTACCTATTGAACACCTACAAGAAATTTGTACCTATTAAACATTTTTCGATGACATGGCAGCATGTGTGTAATACATGCATGAGAGGTGCGTGAAAGACATCAATTAACAAAAAGAAAAAAAAATATTCTTTTTTTAATTTGAATTATCATCTCTTCTTCTTCTTTGACTCAACCACCATTACAGCTCTTTTCCCTTCTTTCTCGAGCTGTAATGTAACACCTCGGACTCGAGCTGTAATGATTCTGTTCATTTTCTGTTCCAGACATACTATGGCTGCGAGCCCTGCAATTTCAATCTTCATGTTGAATGCGCTTCTATACCCATAACCTTGTACCATAAAGTGAAATATCCGCTTCATCTGTTCGTTTCATTCCCTATTACCAGTGAGACAGCTACTCTCTTCTGCTCAATTTGTTCTAAAGTTGTTCCCACTTCTGGATGCTGGCTATTTTACAACCATGAGCATGATTATCTCTGTCACTTCAATTGTGCTGCTGTATCAGAATATGGAATAGAAAATCATTCCATGGTAAACTTCAAAACCGGCTGCAAACTCTGGCGACAACAAATCGCCCTCCTAATACACTTGCAGGTCAACCGTGTGGGGACGTGACACATTTCTCTCACTGCCATGCTCTCAAGGAATATAACTCGGCCAAGCTCCTGGCCTGCAGCTTGTGCGACATTGGTTATTTGACAGGGTACTTTTGCAGTAGTTGCAATTACTTTATCGACAAGATTTGCTTCTCAGTTCCATCCATGATTCAACATATGTCTCATCCCCAACACCCTCTCAAGCTAACTTGCTGCTTAAATTTGTTAAATGAGGAACTCAGATGTCCAGGCTGCTCTGGCAATATCCAAACTTCCCGTGTCATGGCCTATTATTGAGCCCCATGCATATTTTTTATGAATCACCAGTGTGCTGGAGCTCCCAAGACCTTGACACTGGTGGACAATGTCTCGTACGAGCTCTTCTTTGAATTCCCCTTTAAGAATGAGAACGTAGAGATCAAGTGCAACATTTGTTCCAAGAAAGTGGGGACCAAAGGCGGACTGTTGTACTATAATCTAGAGCATGATGAAGCTTTACACGTTTGTTGTGCCCTTAAAAAAGAATCCAACAATAATGAGGTGGAGATGAACACGTTATCAATTCAATGGTTAAATAAAGTGAGGATAGCTGAGTAAACCGAAATTAGTTCCTCCACAAGACTGGAGGTTTTGCAAAGTTGCAGTATGTAGGTGTTTGTTTTTGGCAGTGTGTTATGTCTTGATGTGTGTTTATTTCTTTACTTTTTACTTTTTTGTTTCCAGCTGGTGTGCTTGTATATCTGCTGTGTTATCTTGGAATGAAAACTCTGTTGCCCTTCTTATTTTTATGATTAGGCTTAATTTAACTCCTCTTTTGTTGAAATGTCTAATAATGGAAATGGGAAACAGAGTTAAATTACTATTATTCATGTGCAGAAAAGCAACTTAATGAACTGTATAAACACAAATCTAGATCAACTTTTTAATCAACTTCTTCCTCTTCAGCAATTCTCTATTTCTACAGAAAGAAGAAGATTCATTTCCAGTCGCAGTAGAATTTTGGATACACAAAGACTAACAAAAAAGTGTTGGACATATTTTTTCCCTTATTCCTCCAATATCTGTTTCTTGGCCAGGAGCAATGACCCTGGTTCCCTTTTGATTGTGACTCCCCATAATCTGCTACCGGATTTACAGTGAGTGTATTCTTGCTAATGATACCATCCAAGACCCTTGCTCAATCACCCAATCTCCATTTCAACCCAAAGAACTTCCCCACGTTCACATAACAGAGTAGCTACGGTAGCTATGAAGCTCAAAGAGCTGGCTAATAGTTCCATCACCTCGTAAGGCATCTCTTCATCTACTTCGGATTTCTTATTCCAGCAATATTATGTGCTACTTGTGCTCAGTTATCTTTACAGCCGAAGCCTCTGATACAATAGGAGTAGATGTTTGTGATGTTGAAATGTATCTTATGCTCGTATTCGGGTTTCTTATGTGTGTCAAACTCAAACCATCACCAAGAAGCAACAGAACTACATCAGGGTAGACAGGGAGTATGTTGATTACAATGAGCTAAGACATAAATCCTAATTCCATCAAATAGATGCATGTTGTGAAGTTGAAGTTTTTGGCGTTAAAACAAGGGATAGCCCGCAATTTTTTCTAGTTCTTTTTTTTTTTAAATGGATCTTTCATTTGAATGTACAGGGTATTTTCAGAGTGAGTTTACTACATAGCAACCTGTAAATTCAATGTGTATGATCATCTAAAGTTGGTCATTTGGTCTTCTCTTTTCTCCCATTGAACAGTATGCCATTGTCTTTGAATACACTGGCTACCTACCAATCATTTACGAGCACAAAATGGATGAACATTCACTGAATCCCTAAGCAGCAGAACTAAGGATAAAGAGAGAATCTACGAGTGACCCTTGATATTAAAACTACCATTGTTCTAAGGCACATACAAGTTACAGAACTTCAACATGAGTGTTAATCCTCCCTCCAAAATTGCTCAAATCCTCTTGACATTCACCAAATCTCAATGAACTTGTCGAAATATATTTGGCTGAGACTAGTAATATTATCATAGACGAATAAAGACGGCTTTAGCTTTTTCTGAATAGACAATGCTCAGCATATAAAACTCAATGAAATATAATCATCTTTGTATTTCCAGAGATATTAAAATAAGAGCTAACATGATGAAAATTTGAAGATAGACATACCGAATCCCTCTATGAGAGAAATACTCATTCATCTGATTGCTCTCCATCTTCTGTAATACCTTCATAAACCAAATACTGAAGAGCTATGGAGTATTTTGCAAGTTTAGTTGTCGCAGATTTGGCAACTCCCAAACTCCTAATAAGATATGATCCGAAGCCATCCCCTTCCATATGAAGAATCATATATTTCAAAGACAGTAAAACTACAGTGAAGAGAAAGCAACTCCAACAAATAAAACACAAGCATTAGCTAAAAAACCAACAAGAAGAGTAGCAAGTAACCTTTGATTGTGTAGATAGAGGAGACCCATCTCTTGTAAAGGTATAACAACCTTGGGGAGTCACCATTATGATTATCGGAGAGTAGAAGCTGACATGGCCCCTTTTCACTAATTAACGAAGATATGCTGATTTCAAAACCAGCACTAGAAAAGGTGCATCAAATTACTAGTACTCAAGGGACGTTTGCTCACTCACTTAGCATACAAAATAGCATTACGACATAAGGCTAATACCCGAACCATTGCCAAATCCCTTCCTCGAGTATTATTGTATCTCTCTTGACAGTTTCTGAAAAAAAGATACAGATATAAAAATGATACCGACACATATTGGTTTCGGGATTGAGTAGAAATGAAATACGTACCCTTGATCAAAAAAATCAGCAAAATCATCAATAATTACTGAAACTGGAGCAGGATCATGCATATGGAATGCAGCAAAGTATTTCTTAATTCCTTCCTCGTCGTCTACATACCTACATCATTACTTACATCGTCACATTCAAAACAATACCCTGATGACAATTTTTTGTCAAATTATCACTATAAATACATACTTACTTCATCTGAATACGGTTAATAACATCAGAAGACGGATCAATTCCCTGAAAATCATCTCATCATACATTTTTTTCTGGAAATTATTGTTTTTAAGCTAAAATTACGAAGAAATAATCGGTAAAACTTACTTGAGCTAAATAAGGGGGTTTACTCTCCAACTTCCGACGGTTGCAAATGAAGACAACATTACCGGTACTAGCAGTTGCAGAATTAATTGCGAATTGGAAAACTAAAGAGGTCTTCCCTCTTACAATCAATCAATCAATCAATTTATTAAGATGAAGAGAACAATTTAGAACTTCCATGAAAAAAAAAATTCAAAAAAATTAGCTTACGATGAGGGAGGGCCAGAAAGGAGGAGAATTGAGTCACCACTGCAGCGAAAATCATCGAATCGTCCAACCGGTAAGAATTTCTCCATCATCGGAAAAAACAGAGCTTAATCAAGTTTCCTTTTAGGTTTACAAGACAAGTTATGGAAAAGCCCCCCCAAAAAAACTTAATTACACTAAACACCCATGTATTATGACAATTACGAATAGACCTCTTGTATTTTAAAATCAAACATTTACACCCTATGATGTAGTGTTCACCCGAATGCCGTTGGTAAAAAATTAAAAGTTGTCATACACCTTCACACTGAAATTTTCTATATCAAAAATTTCGGTTTACTCAGATATCTTCACTTCATTTAAGCGTCGAATAGATAACTTATTCATCTTGGTCACATCATTGTCGGATTTTTTTTATAGGGCACAAAAATTTTGGTTTACTCAGAAATTCTTTTTTTTAGGGCACACTAGTATGCCCTGGCAGGACCTCTATTGAATTTAGCCTTGCAGCCTGCGCAATTGACATTCTCATTTTGATAGTCCAAGCAGCAAGTTAACCATAGAGGGTGTTGAGGATGAGACATATGTTGTATCATGGATACCGAGAAGCAAATCTTGTCGATAAAGTAATTGCAACTACTACAAAAGTACCCTGTCGAAGATTCAATGTTGCACGCCAAGGGCTTGATCAGATTATACTCCTTGAGAGCATGGTGGTGAGAGAAATGTGTAACGTTCCCACACGGTTGACCAACAAATATAATAGAAAGATGATTTGTTATTGCCAGAGCTTGCAGCTGGTTTTGAAGTTTACCCATGGAATCATTTTCCATATGGTATTCTGATCAACATAGTCGAAATGAAAGAGGTAATCATGCTCATGATTGTAAATTAGCCAGCATCCCAAAGTGCAAACAACTTTAGCACAAATTGAGGCGCAAACGAGAGTAGCAGCCTCACTAATTATAGGAAAGTAAACGAACAGATGAAGCAAATATTTCACATTACGAGTTAAATTGAAATTACATGACTCACAGCCATGGTATGAGTGGAACAAAGAACGAACATAATCTGAAGAAGAACTTCTGAAAGAATACACAATGATCTGAAGAAGTTTTCTTGTATCCCTAATTTTCAATGAGAGATTCAAACTTCAAGTACCACTGCCTTGGAACTTGTTTCATGCCATACAAACTCTTTCTCAATTTGTAGACATAGTTTTCTTTTCCTTTAACTACGAAGCCTTAAGGTTGCTCCATGTAAATCTCCTCTTCTAAATCATCATGAAGAAAGATAGTCCTGACATCCATCTGCACTACCACTAAATCTGGACTTGCGGCTAAGCGTAGAACCATACGAATAGAGGACATTTTCACAACAGGAGAGAAAATTTCATCAAAGTCAATTCCCTTTTTTGGCCAAAACCTTTGACAACTAGCCTAGCCTTATACCTAGGCACAGATGTATGTTGCTCTTGATTTAATCTGAAGATCCATTTATTTGTTAAAGTTTTCTTACCATTCAACCAGGGGCGGAGCTACAGCTTATCCTGCACACCCTTCGTCGAAAAATTACGTGTTTATGTAAGTCAAAATTTATAAAATACTCAATATATAACTTATTTTGTACAGCCTTGTCACTGGAAGATCCTTTGGCGTAGCGGAAAGGGACACCAAAAGTGGCATTGAGGTCGGATGTTTGAATCCGCTTTAGCTTTCTTTTTTTAACTCCTTTTTAATTACCTGTTATATTTTACTTTGTATTTGGTTTTTTGGCTCAAAAATTGACATAAAATGAGACAAAGAAAATATTAAATTTAACTGAAACTTTAATTTGAATATATATTTGTATTATATATAAAATAATATTTTAAATGAGTTTTTACTAAGAGAATTAGAAGAAAAAGTTATATACAATTAATTTTTTCATTTCCTCCCAAGTAGGTTATTAGGAGGTTTGAAAAAAAAGTTCATAAGGGATTAATTTTATCATAGTTTTATAGGTGAATCGGGAGATGAAACTTTTGATCAGAATTCTGACACATTTTCTATCAAAACAAAAGAAATTTAAAATACATCCATTAAAGTAAAAAAAAAGTAGCAAAATCGATAGACTAAAATATAACTTTAGATTTAAGAAAAATTAATAAATTATTTGTATTTTTTTTATGTGAGATATGTCTTCAATAAAATTTTGACACATTTATTAAAAATATTATTTCAATTAATTTAATTTATCGCGTATTTTTTAAAGTAGCTCAAACTAGAGAATTCTTTTTCTAGACTATTTGTGTTTAATTAGTGGAGAAAATTATTGATGGTGTTGATAGTAAAGTTGTTGGGTTGAGCAGGATACATATAAACCCTACTTATTGAAAAATTTTGTAAGTTGATTTTAAAATTTTTGCACACCCTTGCTAAAAAGTCTAGCTCCGCCACTGCATTCAACAACTCCACTAACTCATATGTGCCATTCTCGTGAAGTGACTTCATCTCGTCTTTCATGGCTTTTATTGGAAAAATGATTCTAGTATCTTAAAAAGAAGTATTCATATTATTATCTATTTTCATTCTATTGAATGGGTCTTTATATCTTTTAACTTTTCTCTAAAGCCACCGTTAATTTTGGTCATAATATGGTTGTTGCCAACGGATATTTACTGAAATGAATTTCTTTTAATTCATTGATTGTGTTTAATGCCTTTATGGCTTTTGACTATTTCAACCATTGACAGATTAGATAGGTTAATAAATTTCCTATATATATATATCTAATTCTTATACTCATGGTGATAGGTAGAAGGAGAGAGAGCAATTCTTCTTCTGGTTATATTATTTTGCTGAGCTTATATTTTTGAATCTTTGTTAGTTTCTGGCTCCTAGTTTTATACTAGAAGAGCTTGTTGAATCCTAGGGGATACATCTATACCGGGTGAAATATCCTTAAGGACAGTGTCTTCTGACACGCCTCAAGCTTTGGTGAATTCCATAAAAGTGTTTGTGAAGAAGGTATTTTTCATAAGATTTCCAACAGCTTCTACCCACTTATCTCTACAGGTATCTAGCATGACTTCATCATAACCTTGAGGTTCTCCTATGTCAGTTAAAAAGATATACTTATTCGAAGAATAACTTGTTGAGCTTTGCTTCTCCCTAGTAGATCTTCTACAAGAGGTTTCTGGAGCATCCAAAGTAGTCATATGAACATGAGTTGGTTGATGATCAACCACAACATCATCAATTGGAGGACCTATAGGTTCTACACCCTGATGATCATTATCTGCATTATTATCTTGGGTTCCTTCATGTGCAGAAAATGTATCAGTAAAAGGGATTGGGTCAACATCAATTAAGCTCTCATCAACGTGAGAATTTGGTTTCTCAGCCTTGTTAATATCTTCAATAGTTTGATCTTCAAAGAGCACAACATCAAGACTTCTAATGAGCTTCTTATCAACTGGATCATACAAGTGATATCCAAACTGTCACGACCCAAGCCTAGGGCCTAGATGTGACCGGCGAATGGGGAACCCGAAGGAACCCCAAACAAGCCTCATAGCGTATCATTACACATCCTTGGTCGCGGAAGCAAATAAATGACCATAAGCGATAAGCATAGTCAAGGGGAAAATCGGGACTAAGGGAGCAAGAAGAAAAAAAGAAATGATACATAAATACCATAGATGAGTCAAGCTCAAGCATAATACACAACTTGTCCAACACCACCTCTAAACATGAGTACTTAGCGGGGGCCAAGACAAACTACCGGGCTCACCCTCATAGTCAAAACATAACTAGAAAGGAAAAGTTTTATACATAGCAAAAGATCATGAGCAACGGCCCCGAAATGGAGGACTCACCAATAACCACTATAGAAAATCGTACTAGCCACGCGGAGGAGGATGGTCAAGCGGTGCTCCGGTCCCTACATGGTGACATCATGTAGGCATAGAGTATGCGTTAGTACATTTGAATGTACTAAGTATATGTGGATGCTATATGCAATGCTACATTAGATGGACATCATAGGAAAAATGCGTAATCATACCCAATAGATAGCATATAATAAAATGATATGTATAATGATGCTTACATAAAAAATCATATTTAATGGGACGTAGTACATGTGTGGCGAGTGACCATCAATATAGTATTTCCAAGGCCTACCACCCCCTTGGAGAGGCGAAAGAGGTACAAACCCCTCAATATGGTTACACGGGCCTACCACCCCCGAGCTAGGGACCAAGGTACAAACCCCTCGATATTGGTTAACGGCCTACCAACCCCCCGTGCTAGGAACCAAGGTACCAACCCCTCGATACGGTTATACGGGCCTACTACCCCCGTACTAGGAACCAAGGTACAACCCCTCGATATGGTTATACGGGCCTACTACCCCCCGTACTAGGCAACCAAGGTACCAACCCCTCGATACGGTTATACGGGCCTACTACCCCCCGTACTAGGCACGGTCGACTCACAACACTTATATAGAGAAAATCATATACATGTGTCCATTTCATCATCATTTCAGTAATTACATAACCATCCGACTCATAGGACGTACCTTGGACCTTCCCTTTCCTAAGAATTCTATAAATGGGCATTTTATCAAACACAAGGTGGGCAATTGTTCATGTAAATGAAATCATGTATTTCAAGAATACTAAGTCCAACCAATTCCAAAATCCATATAAATCAGCCCACCAACAACATACATATATATATCAACCTTCATAATTTGATCATGGAAGCATGTAAACCATAAACATCACATAATAATTCCATTTCATGATAATATGCAAAATGGACCATAATAAGGGTGTGTAGTAGTAATTCCATAATTCAAGAGTTCATAAATAATCATAAGGACCCATAAACTTGAAGTAGAAATAGAGGATAAATGGTTGGACTTGTGGAAAGGAAGGTTTCCACAATCAAACCCACATACCTCAACTTTGGAGAATCCTTGATGAAGATTGGAATGGAGAATCGAAGTTGAGATTGAGTCTTGAATCCGGAATTAGAGCTTGAGATGTTTGAATTTGGTTGAAGATCTTGGTGGAATTTTTGGAGAGGGCTTAGAGAGTGTTTTTGGAGTTTAGAAAATGACTAAGTATGGGACATATCCCCTTTTTATAAAAAATGACTCCAACCCGCCTAGAAAATTCGCTCACTGGAAATTCAAAAATCTGCACAGACAGGTTTTACGAAAATGGTGATAACTCCCTCATCCTAACGCGGAATAAGGTGAAACCAAGTGCGTTGGAAAGCTAACTCAAAGAGCTATAATTTGATAGGTTGCAGCCCTTCCAGTTCCTTGTGTGCTAAGAGATATGCCCCTTTAAAGTTGACCCTCCAAATCGCAATTTTTGCGATTTTCGAATTTTGATACGGTTGTTCTAAAATTCGGGTTAGACCCATTTCCCACTCAATTTGACCCCACGAATAATAATATGAAGTCGAATTTCCGAAATCATGCACGGATTTTGAGATATATGGAAATTACAATTATAGGTGTTTCCGAAGCACATTTTCGGGCATTTTTGGGGTCGTTTCACAAACTCATCTTGGCCATAACAAATGAAGATACACTGCTTAGTTTTCATAGCCAGTTTTGATGTCTCATCTTTTGGAACATGCATACAAGCTTTACATCCAAAGACTTTCAAGTGATCATAGGAAACATTCTTAGCAAACCAAACTCTATTTGGAACATCACCATCCAAAGCAATAGCAGGAAACAAATTGATTACATAAGCAACAGTGTTAAGTGCTTTAGCCCGAAAGGAATTTGGAAGCTTAGCCTCTGAAAGCACGCATCTAACTCTCTCAACTAGAGATTTATTCATTCTTTCTTCCAAGCCATTCAATTGAGGAGTCTTCTGATGACGAATTCCTTGCGATTTGAAGTAGTTATCAAAGGGACCAATATACTCACTACCATTGTCAGTGCAAATACATTTTAATTTCTTTCAAGTTTGTCTCTCGGATAAGGCATGAAACTCTTTAAAAACATCAAGTACTTGATCTTTGGATTTTAAAGGATATACACAAAGCTTGTGAGAATGATCGTTAATGAAAGTTGCAAAGTAAAGTGCACCACCTCTTCACTTCACTTTAAAAGGACCACACAATAGTGTTCTGATCATCGCGATCATGTGACCCTGTGTCGCGATTGCGATGGTCAATTTAAATGAGCTGATCGCTTTATTCACCGTAATAGTGTGACCTTGGGGTCACCATCGCGATTGCGATGAGCAAATTTTACCTAAACAGAATCTTTTCTAAAAAGTCGGGGTTTCATTCCCATTTCACCATTTTTGAACTTTGAGAGCTCGGCATAGGCGATTTCAAAGTGGTTTTTCGAGATTCTTCGATTGGGTAACGATTTTTAACTCCCCATCTTCATTTCCCACTTATTATTTCATGATTTTTCTAGTTAATCATTGTTCTTGAACTCGAAGTTTAGGATTTTCACAAGAACTTGATGTTTTAAAAAAATGGTGATTAAAGGTTGATTTCGACTCTTTTTTTAATGTGGTTTTTTCTATTGAGCTTCAAAACCTTTGGGTAACGTGATTTTATACAAAAAAATGTATTTAACCTTAGTTCTCGGAATGGGTTTTTGCTTCATTTTGGACTCAATTTTCATAATCATTGATATGGATGTTGTTGTTCTCAAATTCTTATTGTGATTCTATATTTGTGTAGTTTGTGTTGATTTAGAGACCTGTCGTACAGATAAAGCTCAAGTGTCGGGTTGATTATTTGCTTTCTTGAGGCAAGTAGACCTCTTGACCTTTCGTTAAGTGTATTAATATTGAACCTTGTATGCCATTGTGTAATTGGAAGTAAATAAATTGTGGTGAAGGGTTTCATGTATTCTATGTATTGATAAATGAGGAATAAGTTATAGTGATGATAATATGGGGTAAAAGAAAAATCTTGTTGATATTGTGATATATGATGTACCGTGAATGATTGAACGGTTATGTTCACTCACTATTGATGATGTTCCAAGATTATCTGTGATTGGTTGTTGGTGTGTAGGTTGCCATCATCTCATCGAGCATATGTACATATTTGTTTGCATTGCTTCTATAACACTATTGAGATTAAACTTTGTTAAGATGATGAAAAATAGGGGACGAGCCACACAATCTGTGGTAGGTGACGGGCTATACGATCTGTGGCAGATTCTATATTGAGGGGTCGGGCCACACGTTCCATGGCAGGTGCATGGATTGATATGTCCTCCATAGGTCCTACACTGAGGCACATCGGGTGTGCATCATTAGGATAGACATGCATCACTCTATATGACATTGCACTACATTGCATTACACTTCATCTTGCTTCCTGTCATTCGTGAATGATGATATGTATTATGGTTGTTGAATTGTGAAAGACTGTGGTGATATAACTATATGTGTTGAAGTGGTAGTTATGATGTTCTATATATGCTCTGTTGTTATTGAGTGAGAACAGTTATGTTGGGCTGATTGACTCTCTGCAGGTTATAGTTGTGGAGGTTCGGATGGTATTGTTGGAGTACTTGTGTTCAGTAATGCTTTACTTAGAATTATTTAGGTTTGCTTGCTGAGTACCGTTGTTATTTGGTACTCACGCCTTGATTCAACACTTGTGTAGGTTACGAGCCCATATCATCTTCATTATTCCCTTCCCACCTTCGTCTGAGGCTTGCTTAATTGTTTGTGAGGTACCTGCTTGTCACTTCGGCAGACATCACTTACACCTTTGTCTGTTCTAGACACAAAGACATTCAGACTTGTATTTTTGTTGAATCTAATGTAATACTTAGAGGTTTGTACACGTGACACCAGATTTTAGGGGTTTTATTGTGTTATGTTATATTTTTCTGCAATGTTCATGTTATATTAGTCTCTTATTTTATTTTACTTCCACATTTACTTCTTTCATTGGGTTTTAGGATGACCTGTCTTGGTGGGATAAGACATTGTCATCACGCTCAGTTTTGAGTTGTGACAAATGGTATCAGGGCCCTAGGTTCATAGGCCTCACGTGTGTACAAGCTAAGTCTACTAGAGTCTCGAGGATCGACATGGAGACGTCTATTGCATATCTTTTAGTGGCTACGAAGACTATTAGGAAACCTTCTTTTGTTCTTTCATCCTTATCTTGTGTGATTTCCTTCGCTAGTATTGAATGGTTGCGCATTTTTTTGGAAGATGGCGAAGATAAGATCTATTATTGGTGGTAGAGGAGGGGAGGGAGTCCTCGAGTAGGTTGTTGAGACCCTAGCTAGAGGTAGGGGTAGAGCCCGAGCTAGGGGCAGAGGCCATGCCCGTGGAGTAGCACCAGTGAGAGATTGTGGCAGAGATGTCTCTCCCGAGCCAAAGATTGATGTTAGAGAGGACCAGGTTCCTCTAGAGTACGCGGATGCACCATTGCTTCAGGACACTTTGTTTAGGACGTTGGGTATACTTGAGAGTTTCACTCAGGTTTGGAGTGCACAGGCACACCAGAAGGCTCTCAGACCCCAAATCAGCGATAGGCTCCAGTTGTTCAAGGTCTGGTGGAGGAGCCACCAATGGGTCCTATGGTTGAGGGTGATCCTGCACTGGAGTTGTAGTTCAGGGCGCACCTTTACTTGTATTAACTGAGGATGAGTAGTGCTGATACGAGAAGTTCAGAAAGATAGATCCACCTCAGTTTCAGGGTGGAAAGAGCAAGGATGCACATGAGTTTCTGACAACATGTAAAGAGTTTTTAGAGATCATTAGGTTGGCTGAGTCTTATGGGGTTTGTTATTCTACACTCCAATTACGTAGACTGACTAGGGATTTGTGGATCTATTTGGGATCTTTTCTGACTGAATCTCTGATCTAGGATATGTTTTCTCGTGCCTTTTATGACTGTTTTGTCCCTTGTAGTGTGAGGGAGGAGAGCCGGTTGAGGTTTGAGAGCTTGAGGTAGGATGGAATATATGTTGCAGAGTATGAGACTCATTTCTACCTGTTGTCCAGACATGCCTTGGCTATGCTTCCTGATGAGGCTGAGAAAACCCACAAATTTGTGAGAGGGTTGTCCTATTCTATTTGTATGACTGTGTTCAGGTCATCCCACGATAGGGTTTTCTTCCCATCCATAGTGAGTGCCACTAAGGAGGCGGAGTTAATGGAGCGAGAGAAGTTTAGGGACCCTAAGAGGGCTCGTACTTCAAGTTATTTTTCTGAAGGCAGGAGATCCTTCATGGGGAATGGTTCCTTCCATTGTCAAAGACCAGCTCATGAGGCTATGTAGACATATGAGGGTGGTCAGACATCTCATGGCCACTACAGTTTAGGTCAGGGTTCTCATGGTTCATAGCAACGGTCTGCGAGGTGGGGCAGTTATACTGGTTCTTTTGGGTCAGCACATCAGTTTTCACACTTGAGGTTTTGTTATTCTTATGAAGACCCAGACCATCTTTTGTGGCAGTATCCTACTCAGGTTCAGGGAGGATCCCAGCCTAGTTCTTCAGTCCCGACTAGGTCAGGACGCCTTAGGCTAGAGGCCGAGGTAGAGATCCAACATGTACATGTGATCGGACTCCTCGTAGGGGTGCTGGTGGTGCCATGGCTCTGTAGGGCGGAGGTAGAGGGGTAAATTAGGCTTGTAGTGTCAGAAGGGGCTAGTATTATACATTTCCAAGGAGACCTGAGGCTGAGTGTTCAGATGTGGTTATCATATGTATCATCTCGATTTGCATCTGTATTGTTTAATTCAAGATCTAGTTTCTCTTATGTGTCTGCCTACTTTTCTGCTGGGTTTGATTTGATGTGTGATCGTATGTCTGTGCCTATTCATGTTTCTACGCTTGTGGGTTAGCCTTTAGTGGTGGATTGAGTATATCGATCCTGTCTTGTTACTTTGGCGGGGTATGACACCTGGATAGACTTGATTATATTGGGGATGGTAGATTTCAATGTCATCTTACGTATGGATTAGATCTCTCTTTATCATGCTATTCTTGATTGTAATGCTAAGACTGTGACCTTCGCGATGCCTGGTATTCTGAGTGTTGAGTGGAAGGGTGCTAGTGGTTCTTACCCTCGTAAGGTTATTTCTTTCCTCTGTGCTTAGAGATTGGTTGATAGAGGTTATTTATCTTACTTGATTTTCATTCGGGACACTACTGTTGAGCCATCTCTTATGGAGTCTAATCCCATGGTTCAAGAGTTTATAAATGTATTCCCCATTGATCTTCCAAGTGTTCCTCTTGATATAGATATTGATTTGGAGTCCAGCACTAAGCCCATCTCTGTTCCTTCTTATTGCATGGCCCCATCAGAGTTGAAGGAGTTGAAGGAGTAGCTACAGAACCTATTGAGTAAGAGGTTTATTTGCTCTAGTATGTCACTTTTGGGTGAACCAGTCTTATTTGTGAAGAACAAAATATAGGTCTATAAGGATGTGTATTGACTATAGGCAGTTTAACAAGGTGACTGTTAAGAACAAGTATCCTCTTCTTCCCATTGATGATTTGCTTGATTAGCTTTAAGGGACAACATTTTTTTTTCAAGATAGACTTGAGGTCCGGTTATATTAGGGCTTTGGATGTTCCTTAGGAAGCTTTTCAGACTAGGTATGGACATTACGAGTTCTTGGTGATGTTCTTTGGGTTGACTAACACCCCTGCACTATTGAGATTGCACTTTTTGGAAATGAGGAGAAATAGGGGACGGGCCACACGATCCATGGTAGGGGACGGGCCACATGATTCATGGCAAGTTTTATAATGAGAGGTATGGCTACACGTTTTGTGGCAGGTAAATGGACTGATATGTCCCCCATGGGTTCCAGACTGAGGTACAGCGGGTGTGTATCATTAGGACAAACATGCATCACTTTATATGACATTGCACTATATTGCATTGCAATTTATCTTGCTTCTTGTCATTCGTGAATGATGATATGTATTGTGGTTGTTGAATTCTGAAAGACTGTGGTGATATGACTATATGTGTTGAAGTGCTAGTTGTGATGTTCCATATGTGCTCTATTGTTATTGAGTGAGAATAGTTAGGTTGGGCTGATTGACTCTATGCAGGTTGTAGTTGTGGAGGTTCAAATGGTGTGATTAAAGTACTTGTGTTCAGTGTTGCTTTACTTAGAGTTATTTAGGTTTGCTTGTTGAGTACCATTGTTGTTTGGTAATCACTTCCTTGCTTCTACACTTGTGTAAGTTATGAGCCCGGATCATCTTGATTATTCTCTTCTCACCTTTGTTTGAGGCTTGCCTGAGTAGTTTGTGAGGTAGTTGTTTGTCACTTAGGCAAGCATCACTTACTCTTTCATTATATTTTTGTTCTTTTCTAGACACAAAGACATTTAGACTTGTATTTTTGTTGAATCCAATGTAATACTTACATGCTTATACACGTGACACCAAGTTTTGGGGATTTTATTGTGTTATGTTATATTTTTCTGCAATGTTCATGTTATATTAGTATCTTGTTTTGTTTTACTTCCACATTTACTTCTTTCGCTGGGTTTTAGGTTGACCTGTCTTGGTGGGATACCATCATGCTCGGTTTTGGGTCGTGACAATTTATCCATCAAAATATTAAAATATGATCCACAAGTGTTTACTAAGGATATAATAACATCTTTGTAAAACATATTTTCCATAAAATATTTCTACCAAATGTGTCCATGTAACAAGTTAATTATTGTGCTTCCTATTACCAAATATAATTATGGAATATGACCTGTCAAAATTTTAGCAATTTTCAACTTTTTAAGAAAAAAAGTAAAACAATTTCCTTTAAATCAGATTACACTAATCAATTTATTTAAAATTTGGACCCCAACTTACGAAATTTCTTAATTTGACTACATCGACAATTCTTGTTTGGCATCTATAAAAGTCACATACCTTTTCAAGTTTTATATATTCTACTCCAAAAGAAAGTATTTTTTTTTGTTTTAAGTATCAAATATGGCTACAAAGAGGCTTAGTGGTACTAGGAACTATTGTGAAAATGTGAGAAACTTTATCCTTGATAGAAGAGTAACACGTTTGTTCAAGAAAGCAGAAGAGCTTACTATTTTGTGTGATGTAGAAGTCGCCAATATTATTTTTAATCCTGGGAATATCCAACCCATTGCTTGGAAATTTACCAGTGTGGCTCAGGATGTCTTAACGAGGTATTTAAAATTTATGGAGTATGAAAGGCTTAAAAAGTTGGTCAAACATTCAACCTATCTTCTGAGGAAAGCATATAAGAAAGAAGAACAAATTAACAAATTAGAGAAAGTTAATGAGGAGAAAGAGATGGAACTCCTCTTCAACCAACTAGTGGAGGGAAAGAGTATTAACGAACTTGATACAAGACAAATGAAAGGTTTGTTAAAGGTGTTCGCTGCAAAAGCGGCTAAAATAAACGAAAGGAAGATACAATTGAAACAACCTCCATATCCTCCATCCAACAATGAAAATGTTACCCTATCAGCAAGTTCAATGGAAGATTTATTGAATGACGGGTGGTTTATTGAAACTATGGTTGCAATAGGGGATGGAAGCCGTACAGAGCCTGCACCAACAGAAGGCAATGACACCAATTCTGAAGATGATGGACATTCGGAGGAGCTCGATTGAGAATATAATAATTATGTTGTTCTATTTTTTTCATGTTTCTTTTTTCATAGTGTGCGTCTTAGTTTGTTGCATTTTTCTATCCATTTTGTGTTATCGTACTTTTTTTTCCAATATTTATGAATGCTATTCTATTTTGTTGGAAAAATGAACTTAATGTTGTTCAATAAGCAAGTTATTTGCGTCAAACATTTGGGTTAAGTTAGTCTTTATTTATAATAGCCTTGAATATTTTATTTCTCTTCAGCTTAGAACCTTATGATATTTAATACGAAAGGTATTTTGTGTGCATGTTACAATTAAGGAATTTCTACCCTACATATAGCAGTCTATTCAAATCCATCAAAGAAAAGCCTCAATCTTTATAAACTTCCCGAAATAAAAATTCTAGTCTCAACATTCACCATTTTTAGGAGTGTTCGAGTTAACTTTTTTCAAGTGACTTATAATCTAAAAGCTAAAATCCATCTGTTGGGAACACCCAACTTTTGGTTTTTGACCCTTTTCTGTACTTTTTCAGCCTAAACTAAAGTGTTTAAAAGCACTTTTTATGTTTTTCAAACACTTTCATAACTTAAAAAGAGCTCAAAAATTCAAAAGTCACTTAAAATAAGTTAATCCAAACACCCACTTAGAGGGTGTTTGGATTGGCTTAAAAGTTGGTCAAACTTATTTTTAAGTCAGTTCTGGTCCACCATGAGGCCACTCCTACCCTGTCCCAGATTTCTTCATTCCTAATCTTATCTCTCCTAGTATGCCACACTTCTACCTCAACATCCTCAGCTCTGCAACTTTCATCTTTTGAACATGTGAGATCTTGACCAACACTCTGTCCCATACAACATAGCCAGTCTGACCATCACTCTGTAGATACAATATGAAAAAAAATAAGGAAGTGGTCAATGGTCATAGTGCACTAACTTTGGCACGGCATATAGTTGATAGATATTGAACTAATAAACGGAGGAATAGTAAATAGTTGACTGCATTGCATGATTACATCAAGACTTGTGATCTGGCATGACAACAACATGTTAGGCCTTGTATAAATGCAGCAGCCAGTCTAAACTATTAGGTTGTGCACAAAAATTTTAAACTTCAAAAGACTCGTTCGTTTTTCGATATGCATGAGATCAATTCTTTGTTCCTTTCCAACATTGTCTAACAAGAATCACTGACTGTATGTTTTTAGTCTTACATGTAATAATCTCATTTGATTCCATCTATTTTGAGTAAGTTGCTTCCAAAGTCCGATTACGGTGTCCTCTTATGAAAAGGAACAGTTGTAGGTAGTCTTCAGGAACTGGATCTGGTTATCAGTTCAAATTACTAACTTTTTGCTCTCTTCATTGTGTTTTTTGTCATGTCTTGCAATATTTTCTACTCCCTACGTCCCAATTGATGAGACACTCTTTACTTTTTAGTCAGTTCCAAAAAGAATGACCTGTTTTAGACCACAAGTTTTAGAAGTCTTCTTTTTTCTTTAACTCTGTGCCTAGTCAAACACCTCCACATAAATTGAGATAGAGGGAGTAACAAGTCTACCATAAAGAAAGAATCATTTAATTTGATTCTTTAGGGAAGTGAAGATGAGATGGTTTGGGCATGTGAAGAGGATAAGTGGAGATGCCCAAGTGAGGAGGCGTGAGAGATTGGCAATGGTGGACATCAGTAGAGGTAGAGACAACTTGAACAAGTATTGGGGGAGGTGATTAAACAGGACATGGTGGCATCTTAAGCTTATGTCACGACCCAAGCCTAGGGCCTAGATGTGACCGGCGAATGGGGAACCCGAAGGAACCCCAAACAAGCCTCATAGCGTATCATTACACATCCTTGGTCGCGGAAGCAATTAAATGACAATAAGCGATAAGCCTAATCAAGGGGGAAATCGGGACTAAGGAAGCAAGAAAAAAAAGAAATGATACATAAATACCATAGATGAGTCAAGCTCAAGCATAATACACAACTTGTCCAACACCACCTCTAAACATGAATACTTAGCGGGGGCCAAGACAAACTACCGGGCTCACCCTCATAGTCAAAACATAACTAGAAAGGAAAAGTTTTATACATAGCAAAAGATCATGAGCAACGTCCCCGAAATGGAGGACTCCCCAATAACCACTATAGAAAATCATACTAGCCACGCGGAGGAGGATGGTCAAGCGGTGCTCCGGTCCCTACATGGTGACATCATGTAGGCATAGAGTATGCGTTAGTACATTTGAATGTACTAAGTATATGGGGTGCAATGCAATGCTACATTAGATGGACATCATAGGAAAAATGCATAATCATACCCGATAAATAGCATATTAATGAAATGATATGTATAATGATGCTTACATAAAAATCATATTTAGTGGGACGTAGTACATGTGTGGCGAGTGACCATCAATATAGTATTTCCAAGGCCTACCACCCCTTGGAGAGGCGAAAGAGGTACAAACCCCTCAATATGGTTACACGGGCCTACCACCCCCCGAGCTAGGGACCAAGGTACAAACCCCTCGATATGGTTATACGGGCCTACTACCCCCCCGTACTAGCAACAAGTACCAAACCCTCGATACGGTTATTAACGGGCCTACTACCCCCCATACTAGGCAACCAAGGTACCAAACCCCTCGATACGGTTATACGGGCCTAACTACCCCCCGTACTAGGCTTGGTCGACTCACAACTTATTTAGAGAAAATCATATACATGTGTCCATTTCATCATCATTTCAGTAATTACATAACCATCCGACTCATAGGACGTACCTTGGACCTTCCCTTTCCTAAGAATTCTATAAATGGGCATTTTATCAAACACAAGGTGGGCAATTGTTCATGTAAATGAAATCATGTATTTCAAGAATACTAAGTCCAACCAATTCCAAAATCCATATAAATCAGCCCACCAACAACATACATATATATATCAACCTTCATAATTTGATCATGGAAGCATGTAAACCATAAACATCACATAATAATTCCATTTCATGATAATATGCAAAATGGACCATAATAGGGTGTATAGTAGTAATTCTATAATTCAAGAGTTCATAAATAATCATAAGGACCCATAAACTTGAAGTAGGAATAGAGGATAAATGGTTGGACTTGTGGAAAGGAAGGTTTCCACAATCAAACCCACATACCTCAACTTTGGAGAATCCTTGATGAAGATTGGAATGGAGAATCGAAGCTTGAGATTGAGTCTTGAATCCGGAATTAGAGCTTGAGATGTTTGAATTTGGTTGAAGATCTTGGTGGAATTTTTGGAGAGGGCTTAGAGAGTGTTTTTGGAGTTAAGAAAAATGACTAAGTATGGGACATATCCCCTTTTTATAAAAAACGTCTCCAACCCGCCTAAAAAAAAAGCTCACTGGAAATTGCAAATCTGCACAGACAGGTTTTACGAAAATGGTCATAACTCCCTCATCCTAACTCGGAATAAGGTGAAACCAAGTGCGTTGGAAAGCTAACTCAAAGAGCTTTAATTTAATAGTTTGCAGCCCTTCCAGTTCCTTGTGTGCTAAGAGATATGCCCCTTTAAAGTTGACCCTCCAAATCGCAATTTTTGCGATTTTCGAATTTTGATACGGTTGCTCTAAAATTCGGGTTAGACCCATCCCCCACTCAATTTGACCCCACAAATAAGAATATGAAGTCGAATTTCCAAAATCATGCACGGATTTTGAGATGTTTCTGAAGCACATTTTCGGGCATTTTTGGGGTCGTTTCAGCTTACTCAGAACGTGACCTTAGATAGGAGGGTTTGGAAGTTGCGGATTAGAATAGAAAGTTAGCTGGTATTTGACTTTTTTCTCGCTTTATTGAGGGGTAGACTTAGTGGTCATACTTAGACCTTCTTTCTTAACATGATATTAGTGTTATTCTCGTAGTTTCTTGTACTTCAATTTCAATTATTGTAACATCTCGAAAATTGAAAAGTTGGATAAAAAGGAAAAAGTCAGTTTGGCACTGAAGTAGTGAACTACAAGTCCAATCTACAGAACGTAGGAAGTTCTACGGGTCATAGAAAGGAAGTCGTAGGATCATGATTGAGTTTTGGAATTTTCAAGTCCGAGTAAGTTGACCTACGAGTGAACAAGACGGGATGTTTGGTCTACAGGTCGTAGAATGGATTCCGTAAAAGGGTTCCAGACTTAGTGAAATTTTGGGCTTGAACTTGGGTCCTACGAGCCGTAGAAAGCTTGACAGGATATAGGAAGGTCTCGTGGAAGTTGGATGGATTTTACGCCCTAGTAAGTGACTCTACGGTTGACCACCGTAGAAAATTCTACGGACTGTAGGTCCAACCTGTAGGCCACTTCAGCAGAATTTAATGAAGGGTGTTTTAGTCTTTTCCTACCCACCTAACACCTAAAATATGTCTTTTTGAACCTATAACTACCCCTATAACTGACTTTAAATTCCTAAATCTACCCAAACCCTCTCATTCTCTCAAATCCCCAATTCCAATCCAAGTTCAACCACTTTAATTCTCTCTCAAGTTCAAGGAAGAAAGCTAGGGTTTCAAGCTTCAAGGTCTTCTCTTTCCCTTGCTTTGCTAGGATTTGATATCAAGGTACGTGAAAATTCATGAAAGGATTCCATTTATCCATTGGGTCCCAAAAGAATCTCAAGCTCCAATTCTATTTTCACCAAATTTGATTAAGGTTTCATGCAATTCTTTATGGGTCCAATTTAATATGATTCAATTGTTTGATTTTAATTTTAGTATGCATTGTTTGATTCAATTGCATGGTTTTCAATTGATTTCATATGGAATCGTGCTTTTTACTTGATTATGATGATGAATTTAAGAAGAAAGCTTGTGAACTTATGAATTATGATTTATGAAAGCTATGCATGTCTTATGAAAATGATGTTTAATGAATTAAGGATGCTTTTGAGATAAGTGTCAATGAATTGTGAAAGGTTTTCTCACATATTATGAAATCATGGTTGTGAAAAGTTTTCTCACATATGTATGAATCATGATTTAAAGGAGATACTCTATAATGACTTTATGTTGGATTGGTAGTTTAATTGTGTGTTTCTAAGTATGATAATACAAATATGATCATGATTAATTTGGTTGGGATTTTACTTAGCACCGAGAGGACTTAGAGATGGAGGCTCTGTCGCTAGTAGAGGTCGGGTCTCTAGAAGCAATCTCCTTGTCCCTAACTATGTGCCCCCATAGTATTGTCTTAAATGACCTAGCTAGTGGATCCACAAATAGCATATGAATGAATATTACGGAGACTGCCTTGACAAGTAGAATCCCTTTTTCCGATGTGAGGGTTACATCGAATTCCATGTTATAGCTCGCATGGTATTAATGTCGGTTAACAGTAAATATCCCACAAAATGAACTAAGTTACCTTCAAAGGTTTTATGAAAGCTTTCATTATGTTTTAAGTATGCATTGACTTGTTCATGATTCACGATTTCTCTTTAAAGGCTTTTCGTATATTTTAGCTTGGTAATGCATATCATGCTTAAAGTCCCCAAATAATCATGTTTATGTTTTCATGCATTTCCCTGATACTTAGTACATTCCATGTACTAATGCATACTTTTGCCTACGTGGTTTAATAATGGAGGGTCCGACGCTCTTTCTCCTTACGCTCGTGGCTAGGTGATTGCTTGATCATTCGAAGATTTGGTGAGTCCTCATGTTCCGAGGACCATGTCACCTTTACTATGCTTTCTTATGTCTTTAGTTTTCAAACGTAGTACGTGGTGTATGGGTTACGTCCCAGCCACTCTTTTGATGTATTAGATTAGCTTGTCAAGACATATGATTAAACTTCCGCCTTTATGTCAAACTCTTTTATGATATGAGACTTTCTACTTAAATTCTTGTATTTTCTAATATATTATGTTATATGCATGTCAAGTGGCTTGATGGTGAAAATTCAGCAACGGGAACTATAATTTAATCCCAAACTAGTTGGGACTATTAGACTTATTTACTAAATATGGACCTAACATTAACTTATTACTTCGTTTACCAAAACGGGCCAAGTGTTAATGGTTGGTGGACAAGACTCAAGCCATATATTTAGGGAAAATTAGCAAACTAGTCATGATTCCTAACATAATTAGCTACAACATCTACACTTTAAAATAATTATTAAAAATGTCATTATGTCATTATTTTAGCAAATATAATGTATCCTAATATAATTAATTTACTATCCTTTTATTTCTCAAATCAGGCCCACATTTACCTATTTTCATTCCACTACCCGGTTAAACGTAAAAAAAAAAAAAGACCCCACATTCCAATATTCTCTCTCTAGGTTTTACCCCAAATCTTTCTACTCTCTCTCTCTCTCTCCACCGTTTCCACCATTATTATCTCTTATACTTGTTTAAGATATTTCTTTGAAATTAATCCATTTTTTAAAGAAATTTCTCAAGTCATTCGTGATATTCGTGAAAGATTTTAGCCTACTGATACAGGTAAATATATTGCCATAAAGTATCTTTTCAGATTTCTCTTTATTGATTTTTTTCTGATTTCTCGCGATAGTTGATTTTTTTGTGATTTGTTTTCATATTCAAAAAAAATACATTAACACTCATATATCATATATTGTTTGATTTTATATGTGTTTATATATCATAATTTGATTTTATATATGTTCATATATCATAATTTATGATATTATATTTTGATTTTATATACGTATTCATTATATAGGTATTCATCCTAATTGCATCAGTAAAGTAGATTTTGTATTTTATTTTGTGGTATTCAAAACAACCAGCTACAAAATAATAGCATGATCATTCATTCATACCAATTCCTTTGATTTTGTATTTATATTTTAAATCGTATTCATTCTCAATTCTAAATAACCAAATTATAGTTTATTTATGTATTCATTATATAGGTATTCATCCTAATTGCATCAGTAAAATAAATTTTGTATCTTATTTTGTCGTATTCAAAACAACCAGCTACAAAATAATAGCATGACCATTCATTCATACCAATCCCTTTAATGAATACAAAATTAAAACATATTTTGTATTTATATTTTATATCGTATTCACTCTCAATTCTAAATAACCAAACTATAGTTTATTTATGTATTCATTATATAGGTATTCCTCCTAATTGCATCAGTAAAATAGATTTTGTAATTTATTTTATCATATTCAAAACAACCAACTACAAAATAATAGCATGACCGTTTATTCATACCAATTCCTTTAATGGATACAAAATTAAAACAGATTTTGTATTTATATTTTATATTGTATTCACTCTCAATTCTAAATAACTAAACTATAGTTTATTTATGTATTCATTATATATGTATTCATCCTAATTACATCAGTAAAACATATTTTTATATTTTATTTTGTCATATTCAAAACAACCAGCTACAAAATAATAGCATGATCATTTACTCATACCAATTCCTTTAATGAATACGAACTCAAATATAAATACAAAACTAAAGAAGAAACAGCCAAAAACAAATACATTTTGTCCACAAAAGTATCTTTATATTAAAATTTCGTAATCATACTTATTTTGTATTAACAACAAACTAAGATACAAAAACGGCAAATACATACACAGATCCGACTACTTTCATTCAAAAAAAAATAACTGACACATAAAAAATACTTGGCTATTTTTTGGTCTTCTCCGATAATCTTGAACTTTTAAACAAATTGATGGAATTCAATTTGAAATACCACTGATTAATTCAGAATTTGCTTATCCAACGAAAAGTGACGCAAATCAACGAAAACTCAACTTCAATTTCAATGGAGTTATTTGAAAATAGATTTTAGAAATATGCAGAACAATGGTGAAAGGCTTTTGAAAGAATAAGAGAGAGAGGACACTTCGTATTTTTCCAATTGTAACTGACTAGAGATTTAAGCGATTTTTACCTTTTTTGAAATATTTTCTCCCATGATTTTCTCCATTCTGGTGTTAAAGATTTGTATTCTTTCAAATTAAATAAATACAAAAGGCAACCTTATAACAAACTAAAATAATGACATTTTAAATAAATATTGAAAGTGTTAACAAGGCGTCCTATTAGATGCTAAACTATTGTTGTTTAGAAAATTTTCCCATATATTTATGTGGATTTCATGATGGACCTGTATCATTTCATGTACTAGGTGTGGGCCGACAAAAGTGTAGGCCTATTGGAGAACAGTAAGCCTGTATTTTGGAGGCCCACTAAGTTAAGGCTTTTAAGCCTATATATATGGTGCTAGGTCCTCGCTCCTGGATTAACCTAAAACGTTTCCCCATAGTTGTCCGCCGTCATAAACTAAAGGAGAGGAAGACTCAGCCTAAGTTTGTCTTCAGTTGTGCGTTGCTATGGCGTAAAGGTACATACTCTCTTTTTGCTAATTTCATTATTTTATAGGTGTTCTTCATATATGTGATTAATATCATTGTGTTTCTCGATTAATTTAATACTTGATATCATAAAAAAATTACATAGGTCTAGAACCCTATTAATTGCTCATTAGACGAATAGATTAAAATATTACTATTACTGTAAATTGGATCGAATTGCATCCTAAGCCCTAAAACAGAGATAGTATTGCGGCAATGTTCTATTTTACTTGCACTCTATATGCAAATGTTACTTTATTAGAATGATATTCAATTAATCAAGTTCAAAGTTTATTTCGGTTTTGGAATTCTTAAGTTCTTGGTAGTAACAGTATGCTACAAGGTTTCTATCTTTTGGGCCCTTCATCTTTCTAAATCGAGACCCGACTAAGCTTGCGTCGTTCCAACAACTGGCGGGGAGCGCCTTAATACACAAGGTACACACTCTCTTTTTGCGCATTTCATTATTTTATAGGTGTTCTTCATATATGTGATTAATATCGCTGTGTTTCTCGATTAATTTAATACTTGATATCAGAAAAATATTACATAGGTGTAGAACCCTATAAATTGTTCATCAGACGAATAGATTAAAATATTACTATTATTGTAAACTGGATCGCATTTGAGATTGCATCCTAAACCCTAAAACAAAGATAGTATTACGGCAATGTTCTGTTTTACTTGCACTATGTATGCAGATGTGACTTTATTAAAATTATATTCAATTAATCAAGTTAAAAGTTTATTCCGGTTTTGGAATTCTTAAGTTCTTGGCAGTAATCGTATGCTACAAGGTTTCTGTCTTTTGGGCCCTTCATCTTTCTGAATAGAGACCCGGCCCAGCTCGCGTCGTTCCAACAATCGGCGGGGAGCACCTCAGTACACGATCACGCGTAGTAACTGAGAGTAACAAATATGTGCTTTATTAGTGAATCATTACTTGCTTTAGTGGAATCTAGTTCATTCCATTCTATTGACAAAAACTCTCGTGAATAAACTAAATCTACAAGAACGAGAAAAAATTTATCAACCAACAATATAAAGTAAATAGATTTTTTTGAATTCCTGAAGAAGGGGAAACATATCCCAGAACCATTTAGTATTTGAGCTGAAAAATTCCTCATCCCGTTTAATACAAGTTGGATGGTATGCCTTCGAAAAACCCCTAACCACTCAGAAAACAATTTGGAAGAAATTAGGAAATCTATTACATTTATCAACCTTTAGCAGAAAGTACAGTAAACTAGTATCCAGAAATTGGAAAATCAATCAACTGAAACTAATTGTGAATCTTCTGTACCAATTTTGCTCAATTTGGTACTTTCCTTCCACTACAAAAGTTTTCACAATGGAAATGAAGGCAAAATACTTTTTAGATTAGCAAAAGTGTCGTAAACTAGCATCCAAAAGCCTAAAACCAAACTAGTTGCAAATCCTCTACACCAATTTTGCTCAATTTAGTACTTCCCTTAGAATACAAAAGCTTTCACAATGGAAATGAAGGCAAAATACGTATTTCGATTAGCAAAAAGTGCAGTAAACTTCGCGGTGGTTAGGGATGGCAATGGGGTGGTGCGGGGCGGGGCCGGGACGGTTTTTCCCTAAAGCATAGAGTATATTGTAAACTTATTGGATACAAAAAAAAAGAGTAGATAAATAGTCTAGAGAAAATTGGAAAGAGGTAGTAAGAAAATGACATCTTCTTAGGCTAAGTTACTTCTCAAAAAAGAAAGAAAAAAAATCTTCTGAGGAAAAGATGATATATTTTATATCATGTGTGTAACCTTGCTGAGAGTCTATTGCTGGCATTGGAATGAATTAATTGTAATTCATCAAACTACAGACTCATGTTAAAGAGGTTGCTTTGATTTGTCAAATCTGCTAACTGCTTAAAGAGTGTGGTGATCTTATTTTCAAAAACATCAGAGTAATCTTTCCTCCTTCCATTATAACTTTCTCCGGTGTTCAGGATCTCTCTTGTAGCAGGAACACTACTAGATCTACACCGTATTTTTGTTGAGGTTACATGTCGAGGTGGAATAGAAAAGGTATGTACACACATTTTACTTTAGTGACATATATACCATCTTTCACTTTAAAATGTATTTTAATTTTGGATAGAAAATTTTCAGTATGAAAATACAGTAAAATGCCTTTCTTTCTTTCTTTTTTTTGATAGGGCATTTTACTGTAGTTTCATACCGAAGATTCTCTATCCAAAATTAAAATATATTTTAAAGTGAAAGATGATATATATGTAATTGAAGCAAAACGTGTGTTTGTATATACCCTTTCTATTCCACCTCGACATGTAACCACAACAAAAAGACAATGTAGATCTAGTGGTGTTCCTACTGCAAGAGGGATCCTGTACACCGGAGAAAGTTAGAATGAAAGGAGGAAAGATCACACTGGCGTTTTTGAAAAAAAAATATCACCACACTTCATCATCGACTTTTTTCTCTCTTTACGCCGTTAGCAAATTCAGTATTATGTAATATTGTTTTTTTAAATATAAATATTCCCATAATTTTATTAAGTTCGGTAATATAAGTATACTAATTCTTTTTATAAATTTGCCACATAATCTTGTACAATTTTATATAATTTAAATTTTATATTAAATGTTAACTATGTAGGTATGTATACGTGTGTATATATATATATATATATATATACTAGATGTGATATGACCGTGCTTAGCACGAGCCCAACAAACATAGATTGAATGTATTACTAATATGTAGAAGAGTCTAGGAAGCAGTTGTTCGTCAAAATGCTTGCTTACTAGACAAGGATAATTTGGTACGTTACTATTTAATTTTGCTTTGTACTTTATTTTGATTGTTTGTACAATTTGCTTTGGAAGTTGTGCTCTTCATGATTTTTTTCCTCTAATTCCCATTGTATCCTTTTGTTGATAATGCATTTGAGTGCAGTACTTTTTCAAAGTCTTATTTGGCCCTACTTTTGTATCTTTTTACAGTAAATTCATTGGTACATATTGGTAAATATGCTGAAATTTGAGCCTTTTTTTAAATGCCTTAAAGGAAAAAAGTGCTGATATTAGGACTTATCTGGACCCCACACGTCTCATCTGATGTAATGTTTGGTATTCATTGTAGTTATTTTAGGCTTTCTTTGTTGTATTTGAAGAAAAATTATTATTTTCTTGTAGAATAAAATTAATTAATAAAATTTAAGATATTTCATTACTAAAAAGTAAACATGGAGTTACAGAGGTGAAAATATTTGACATAGATATGAACATCTTTTGATCTGTTTATACATGAAACAGGGAGATTCAAGTACTAAAAGTACTAGACTACAGGAGGTAGATATACCTCAAAATTTGGATTTATTGAACAAATGGACGATTCCTAAAGTCTCTATAAAGACTGTATATGATTATGGATGGTTTGATAAGCTGTCTTCTAAGCAATTGATAAAAACTACTGAACAATCTATTGCTTTAAATTCGTCAGAACAGACGATTCGTTTATTAAATGAACGCGATATTAATCTGTATAGAAATTAGTTTAATTTTATGCATATTGGCATGGTGCAGATTGCATTTAAACCTCTTACTTTAAAAGGATTACCTGAAACTTTCATGGCAGCTCTAAGAGATGCTAGAAATTGCATTTAAATCTTTGATAGGTTCGATAGAATCTACCGTTGCATATGGTCATGTGTATTTTAATACTCAGCCTAATTTGCAGTTATCACTTTCTGATGTGAATATTCTTGATGCATTAACATTAAATGTTAAAACTCATGGTTATAATTATGCGCGCAGGTTCTGAATTATTATGCTTGTCGTATAGAATTTATTATAGATTATTATCTACTTTGAATCCAAAGTGTAAGTTGTATGATACTTCTCAACAAACGATTTTGATGGAAACCAACTTTGCGAAGTCAAAGATAACCACAAGAAGAACGATATTATGGGATAAAATAGATTTTCCAGCAACATGGACTCTAAATTCGGTGATAGCTCCGGATCAATTGACTAATGAAGTCAGTAATACTGAGTGTTCTCATGTTTCTCAAAATCCTGATGGGAGGATTACGATACAGTTTGATAACAGTAATACTGGGAGATTCGATGATAAATCATCGATCTATTCAAGACAATCGTTTTCATATATAAGAATGAGACGGCCGATGGTAAGTCATATTTCTCCAATTGTGCCAGTTTATACTATGGCTAGAAATCGAGTAGCCTCTCTGCATACTCTTTCAACGGAAAGACCGATTGAAAAGGTAAATCATAAGGAAGGAATAAAGGTAGATCCGCAGACTAATATTGTGCAGGTTGTTAATACGCAGGGTGATATACTCTCTGCCTCTCAAATAGGTGATATACCTACAAATTCCGAAATGGAGTTCGATGCAGATATTGCGTGAATGATGATGAGTCACCAAATTGATTTTAGTCCTGGTTCACAGGCAAGAAAATATATTCAAGATGAATTTTTCTCAAAAAAATGGAACCAGTTTAAAACTTGGCTATTTAATTCTTATAATAAAGAAGATTTAAATAATATTTCTCAAGAGTTTTATGAAACTTGTACTTTACATAATCAAATTATGATAGAAACCCCTTATGGTGATTTAACATACGAGAAGTTAATAGGGATATTTACACAAGAAGGATTAAACTTGTGTAACGAATTAAAACTATCAAGACAACTTAAGATAGATAAGCTGAAAGAAAGGAATCAATTGGGAGATTTTTGTGTCCAATTCGGATTACCAAATACTTCTGGAACTAAGAAAAAAGATAGGTACCACAGATATCCTTCGGATGATAGTCCGTATAAGAAAAAGAGATCTAGAAAAAGATCTAAAGAGGAACGGGAAGCTAGGAAAAGCTACCGGAAGTCAAAGAGATTTGCCAAAAATCGTTCTAAGAGGGATTTGGCAAATATTAAGTGTTATAAATATGGTAAGTTTGGCCACATAGCCCCAAATTGTAAGCTTGAAAAGCTTAAAGCTCTTGAATTGGAAGGAGAGTTACATGATAAAATTTATGGGTTGTTATACACTTCTGGTTCAGAATCAGATTATGTTTCAGAAATAGAATCAGAAGTGGAAGTTGATTTACTAGACTTTTCTGATGAGGAACAGGTTTGTGACAATAATTGTAATACTTGTCAAGATGATAACTGTGTTTGTGAAAATGATGAATTTTATAAATTACAGGCACAATTTCAGGATTTAAATGTCAAAACTATTACATCTGATAATGTGATAGAACTTTTGAAGGAAGTTACTGATAACAAACTTCGGGAAAGAATCATTGACCTAGCAGACAATACTGGATCAAGTTCTTCGAAACCTTTTGAAAAACCCAGAAGCTTTGAATATCAAGCTCCTTATTCAATTAATGAGGTTAATAACCGTTTGAATAAAATGAATGTTCCAGTAAGAGATTCTTCATTTGATGATTTAAAATATGAAATTGAAAACCTTAAAAGGGAGATTAAATCTTTAAAACAAAATCAAATGATTTGTGATCACAGGATAACTCAGTTGGAGAAATTCAATTCTTTAACTGAAGCGTCCAGTGTTAAAGGTAAAAATGTTGTGGTAGATGAAGAACCGCAAGAAGTTTTTGAACAAATCAGTTCTGAAAATAATTCTTTTCTTGGTATGATGCAAGTTATTACTGCTCACAAGTGGTATGTGAAATGTACCATTTTAATTGATAATAGTTTTTCGATAACTGATATAGCTATGATTGATAGTGGTGCAGATGTTAGTTGCATTCAGGAAGGATTAGTTCCTTCAAAATATTTTCACCTCTGTAACTCCATGTTTACTGTGAAAATCCCTAGGTTCTGATACCATCTTTCAGGATCTCAGTCATCGGGCGGTAGTCCACCATAACAACATAGATCTAGCTCAAAAGTACCCGTACAAGGGACATACAATCGAATTAAAATAAATATTAATGTCACATAAATTTGGACAAAAGAAATAACATATATTATTTTAAATTCATATAAAAAGTACTATAAATTATTATAATTATCGAATTAAAATATTGAAAAATCATATAAAAAATGATTGACTCTCTAAATTTTATTTATGCCACATAAATTAGGATAATATATATATATATAATTTATAAAAATGACGTTAAAAGTACTATAAGTCACAATAATTAACAACTTAATTTTTTTAAAAAAATATATACAATACTTGACTGACTCTTCAAATTTCATTTGTGTCACATTGAGACATAATTGCTGGCACAGGCTCATGTATCTGACAAAGATAATTTGACCATTAATTTTGTACTTTTTATCTTTTAATTGTCTTACTTTTTCTTTGAAAATTGCAATAATAATACTTTAAATCTCAATAATTAATAACTTAAAATATTTAAAAGTCATATAAAAAGATCAACTGACTCTCAAAATTCTATTGATGACACATAAAATGGGTTAGAAGAAATGACATATATTATTTGAAAATGACGTTAAAAGTATTATAAATCACAATAATTAACAACTTAAAAATCCAAAAGACATAAAAAATTTGTCTGACTCTTGAAATTACATCAATACCATATAAATTGGACATGAGAAGTAATATATATTATTTAAAAATTATGTAAAAGGTACTACAAATTACAATAATTAACAACCTAAAATATTTAAAGACATAAAAATGATTAATTTTTAAACTTTTATCTGTGCCGCATAAATTGAGACAACGAAATAATATATATTATTTCGAATTCACAATAATTAATAATTTAAAATATTTTTAAAATTCATGTAAAAATTTGAATAACTTCTCAAGTTCTATCTGTATCACATAAATTAAGATAAAAAATAATATATATATATATATATATTAGGTCCGTGCTGACACGGGTCCCGTATCTAGTAAATAAATATGACAGAGAACATAATCACAAAGGGAATGCAGTTCATTCGTAGTTATTGCAAACACAGAGGAAATGTCATTCCATTAATGAACGACAAACAATTGGCAAACTATAAATCAAATCAAACCATAAAATACTTTGGTTCATCTATGTTAGGATAATTATAATATAAAGGGAAAATTCCCACATTTGTGGGAGAACCCATTTTTTAGGTCCTTTTAAGACCTAGCCCATTTAGTTTATTTAATAGAGTAAGTCTACTTATATATTTAATAGTATATATCTAATTGACTTGGACTTGGACTTGGGGCGCGGGCTGGGTCGGATCTTTAATTAAATTTAAAGATTAATTTTTACGTAATTTATTTTGAACAAATTGTTTATTTAAAATTTGAATTTAATATTTAATATTTAAATTTTAAATGAAACAAAAACTTTTGTATTTTAACAAAAGTTGTCTTTTAAAAAAGAGAGCAACTAAAGGTTATGATTGTTCAGAAAATGAGTGTCTCTTTTATGAAAAGTCATCTATGTTCATGAAAGAACATGACTGTTATGAAAAGTCATCTCTGTTCATGAAAGAACATGACTATTATGAAAAGTCATCTCTTAAGTTCAATAAATACGAAGCATTCCTAGAAGTAGCAAATTCAATTGCATATATGTTTCTTGCCTTGTTGTATCTTGATAGAGAATTGTTTGTCATCCCTAAAAGAATATACATGCAATAACTCTTGGAAGATAGTGATCTTTCACGCCTCCAAGCTTTTAATTTCTCTGTTAATTTTCTTCTAACAATTTTCAAGAGTTATTTAGTTATGGAGAAATTATTGTCTGCTGTGGAGAATCCAAAGGACAGTATCAAACTACATCATTTTGATGGATCTAATTTCACTCGTTGGAAGGACAAGATGATTTTCTTACTCACCACGTTGAAAATATTTTATGTACTTGATCCATTGTTGGCTGCACTCCCAGAACCTACCCCGGATGATACCGATGAAGTCAAAACAGAGAGGAAGAAACGTGAAGAAGATGAACTACTTTGTCGGGGTCATATTTTAAATACATTGATTGACTGTTTGTATGATTTGTACTCAAGTTTGAAATCTCCAAGGGAAATCTGGACAACTTTGCAGACTGCATATGAAAATGAAAAACGAGGTATCAATAAATTTTTATCTCTGTAGTATTTTGAATGTAAAATGATTGATACAAAACCTGTCATGGATCAGATTCTTGGGTTACAAATCTTAGTTTCAAAACAAAGTGACCTTGAAGTGAAAATTCCTGATGCACTTCAAATATGTGTAATTCTTTCGAAACTGCCCTATTCGTGGAATAACTACAGAAAGAAAATTTTGCATTCAACTGACAAATTAATTGTGGAACAATTTAGAACTCACCTTCAAATTGAAAGTGAGACTCGTGTTAGAAATGCTTTGGTTCAAGCCTCTAGTTCCACAATTAATAATGTTATCAGAACAATTCTGAAAATGAAAAAAAAAAAAATTGAAAGTTTCCAAGAAGTCTCTTAGTAAAAAGAGAAA
>JAGDQO010001883.1:0-166006 GCA_018342035.1 Solanum appendiculatum
TGTTCCAAGATAATTAAGTTTCCTTCTTCATTTTGATAAACTTATACTAAACTAATGTAAACATTTATGTGATAAATCTTTGAAGAATATATATCTATGATCTTTATCAAAGTGAAGACCATGTCATGACATTATCTTTTTTGTGTCTTCTTTTTTGATTATCAAGTACATGATTGATGAAAAAGAAAAAGAAAAAAATTTAAAAGGAGAAAAAAACTACACTTACAAAAAGAAGAAATGAGAAAATGGAAATGGACACTCAACATCACCATAGATAATTGTTATATATAGGAAAATCATAAGAATAATTAGAAAAGAGTTGAAGAGACATATTATTTAAGTAGAGAACGTAAATAGATGGAGGTTTTTTTGTAACTCATTCGATATAATTAGAGTAGTAAATATGATTGAATGAAATTAATAAACAAATTATTTAATGAAAAAGAATGAAGAAGAAACCCCAAAAATGGAGAAAAAAGATAAATATGAATGAAAGTCATAGAGGGGGTGTCACATCACCTTTTCTATGTTTCTCCTTTATATGTATAGATAGAAATTACTTTACTTCCTTGATATATATATATATATATATATATAGAGAGAGAGAGAGAGGGTATTTTTTATTTTTGATTTATGTGTTGCATATGCTTAATTGTATAGTCATATATTTAAACTAGTAAATTACCCGCGCCTCACGCGGGAATTTAATATCACGGAATTTATAAAATAATACTTAAAACCTATTAATCATTAAAACTAAAACACTATATTATCTTACATACAAAATTACGTAGTAACGAACATCTTATATATATATATATATATATATATATATATATATATATATATAAGAGAACCTTAGACCCGCCTATGTTGCTCCCTCACAGATCAGGACTCTTATTTAACACTTCTTAAAAGTCACAACCTTACGGAAAAGTCAGAACATTTCATAAAAGTCGTAACTCTTTAGAAAAGTCAGAACTCTTCATAAAATCACAACTTTTCACAAAAGTTACAACTTATCACAAAAGTCACAACTTAATCTTAGACCCGCCTATGTGACACCCTCACATATGAGGATTCTTATTTAACCCTTCTTAAAAGTCACAACCTTGTGAAAAAGTCACAAATTTTCATAAAAGTCACAAACTCTTTAGAAAAGTCACAACTTTTCATAAAACCCACAACTTTTTACAAAAGTCACAACTTTTCACAGAAGTCACAACTTTTTACAAAGTCACAACTTTTTACAAAGTCACAACTTTTCATCTGGCACAACATCCTTGAAGCCATGTCAAAAGTTTATTAATTTTTTTTCTTCTTTTCCTGGTTCACTTCGCACATAAAGGTACGATAAGATTTTTAAGGTCTTTATGTCCTTACAATGGCATATCAAATTTGAATTTTGTCTTCAAGAGATGGTAGTATATATCTTTAAGGAATTTTTATTGTACCTTCAACAACTTTAGTAAAGAAAACTTGCATGAATACTCAATTAACGTGTGCTATTTAATCTGTACTAACAAATACTTATAACAATAACTTTGCAGAAACATAAACAACAAAGTTTAAAGCATGTACTCGAAAACAACAATTAATAACATAAGCATAAATTATTGACTGTAAAAAAGCATACCAGGATACGTAACAATAAAATGAAACAGAAAGGAAAAAATCGAGGCCACTAAATGCATAGTATCCCTTTAATTAAGAAAATTATTTCCCTCTAATACCCGAGGTTTAAAGGAATAGATCCTCTCAGGATAGAACGATTCTAATCACCAGTGTATTGATACAAAAACAATGGTGTCAACGAGCCACTCAACATGAGAAAAGTACGCAAATATTTAATTGTGCAGAAGAAGAAGAAGTTCAGAATTTTCATTGTTTTAAAATGAAAGGAAATCCCTCTATTTATAGACAACAAAGAGTAGTGTGAACAAATGCTTATTGTGCCTTATGAGAAAGGTCACAACTCTTTGGAAAAGTTACAACCCTTCGAAAAGGTCACAACCTTTCATAAAAGTCGCAACTTTTCATAAAAGTTGCAACTCTTCATAAAAGTAGCAACTCTTCATAAAAGTCGCAACTCTTCATAAAAATCATAACTTTTCATAAAAATCACAATTTTTCATGAAAGGCTAGTTTTGGAAATAAATAAATTAAAAGAGAATCCTAGTTTGTGGTGGCGCCACGTAGGCGGGCCTAGGATTCTCTTTTACATATATATATGATGGTACTTTACTTACAATTTCCAAAAAATCCATTCCTCTTTAAGAAGTGTCAAATATGCCCTTAATCTTAACCAGTTGTTGTAATGGTAGTTTAGGTATTCAATTTTAATTTTTGCTTTACATATTTGCACCTCCTACATAAAAAAATAAATTAGGTTGGTAATTTTAAAAGTAACACTTTTATCTGGATATATACCAAACTTATCCATTAACTTTTGCTCTCTCTCTTTCCACATTCACTGTCTCTCCTGCAAAAGAATGAAGCGGACTCTAATGGAGTTGTAGCAAAGCAATGGTTCTACCACTCTTGCAAAGAAAACTTATAGTTGCAATTGGTGCTAAGAAAAAAAAGCACTATGCACAAGTTGTTTGGTTCTTACTTGTGAGCTTCACCAATCGGTAGTCCTCACCCCTACTGCATTCCCTGTCGCAAATCATCTCTTCTAATGAGGACAAATTAATAGAGTAACAAGTTAATTCGAATTTTCAACAAAAAGAAATTTTTTTTTACAACCTATGAGGAGAAGGGCAAATCGGACAATTGACCGATTGACCTTAAGCTCCTCTATTCGCTTCTATATTAGAGAGTAATTTATTTATCGTATAGGTTTAAAATGTCTTAAATTATGTGAAATGAGTAAAATATCTCCAGTTAATTGTTTGGTTCAAAAATGTCATTATCATCAATAGTTTGGTCAAAAAGTGCCCTGATTGTTATTTAATGGATCAATAATGTAATTTTCCAAATAAATATAGTATTTCTTTTCTTTTTATACACATTCTTTTCCTAATAATTTTTTTTTAAATTATAAAATGTTTATCCTAATTCAATTTGGAAAGTATTAAGAAATAAAAATATTTTTTATTTTATTAGAATTTTTTTATCGTTGTCTAAATGAAAATTAATGACGAAATTACTATGATCTTATATATGAGACCTATGTTGTCAGTTAAAAAAGCGCTTGGAGTTATTCTGTTTTAATTGTTAAAATGAGATTAAGAAGAAAAAAATTATTTCTCACTTATTTATTAGTTAAAGTAATTTTAAAAGAAATAAGAATTGGATTATTTTTTATCGGAATGCCCTCATAGCAATTATTATATGCCCTCATGGTAACCTCGTTATTAATTTTCATTTTGATAATGACAATAAATTTCTAATAAAATAAAAAATATTTTTATTTCTTAATCTTTTCCGAATTGAAGAATATATTTTAAAAAGAAAAGAAATAATACATTTATTTGAAAAAATGCATTTTTGATCCATTAAGTAACAATAAGGACATTTTTAGATCAAACTATCAACTAAGGATAAAATAATCATTTATTAATCTCTCTAGTTTATATTAAGTAAATTATTGGGTATAGCCCACTTTTTAAGAAAAATATTTTAGGACATAAATAAAATGTTATTTTTCACTAGTGCCCTTTTAATTATTCCCAACTATTCTCCTAAAAAATATAAAGTAGTTAAAACTTAATGAAGGAAATATGAAAAAAAGTCTCAACAATTCTCTTAAACTTTGAACAATTCACTTATTATGGACTGTAAAAAAAATTCAACAATTCACTTAATATGGACTAGAGTGAATATTTTTTAATATTTAGAAATAATAATTTAAATATTTTTCTAATATTTAGGACTTTGAGACCAACTAAATATTGTGTATTCGTTTTTCCCATATTTGAGTTATGTAATTTAGGACTTTCAACTAATATTGTGTATTAGTCTTTTCCTTATTTGAGTTATGTAATATGATATATTTATAGATGTCACGATCCGAAATCGGGCTATGAGCCGCCTTCTATAAACCCCAGTAGGCAATCCAAAACTCAAGCAGAAGACAATAAATAACTAGAAATAAAATGCGGAAGCACGAATAGAGATACGAAATAGGGCCCATAACATAGATATGCAAATACGATACAAAATTAATAAAATTGAGTCAAAAGGGATCGAGAAAGACAAAACTATATACAAGAACCAAATCCCCAGACTTGATGTCATTGATATAGGAGCATCTAAGTACAAAAAGGACTATATACAACAGAGTTGTCTAATCAAAGTACAAAAATACATAGACAGTACAAAGAGGGAAAAGAGCAAGTCTCTAGACACCAAGATTTCACCACAATCCCCCAGTCTGCAATGACCATGGGAGATCCAACACTCAATGAGTGTGGCTCGTACTAGGAGATGCATCAGAAAAAGATGCAGATGTGTAGTATGAGTACCAAAACACGTGGTATTCAGTAGGGATCATTGGCCGATCGAGCTCATAAAAATCATATATATACAATAAGAAGTATGATAGTGCTAACACTATGGTTTTAACGATATTAAATAGCGATAAACAACCATCGAGATAGAAAAAATGAACACTAATAATGTCACACCCTGAGACTATCCCCTAGATGTGACACGGTGCTCAGAGCCACTAGTGACCCCAAGCTAACCTCATGGCATGACATGACACTAAGATAGCATAATAAGACTAAAAATACTGAATGTGGAACAAAGTTAGAATAGGCTATCATATCACATAAGAAGAATATGATAAAAATAACATAAGCGGAATCTAACTGTCTGTATGAAAGCCTCTACTAATATGAGTAAGACAAACCCCTAACTAGCTCTAACAAGTGTGAAAATCGAAAGCAATGTCTGAAAAGGAAATATGAGTGGTTTCCTCGAGGAGAGGAGGACTCACCAATATTTTTACTAGCTGGTAAGAGGTAGTACTATCTATGAGCTTGATGATGAGCGTCAGAACCTATATTATCAAAAAATATAGGCAAAAAAGTATGCGGTCAGTACTTAGAATGTGCTGAGTATGGGGAAATACCTAATGAACATAATATTTGATCATGATAAGTCTGTATAACATGTTGATGCAATGACCAAGTAAAATAACATGAAAACCGAGTTAGACTGATATATATATATATATAAGGTCATGCAATATCGAAAAAGAATATCATAATGTGGGAGATACTAAAATCGACATAAACCATGTAAGCTACTACATGGAGCTTTTCATAATCAAATTCGGGTATGTAGAACTCCCATAGAGCTTTTCATAATCAAATTCGAGTATGTAGAACTCCCAGAATTGATCTTGGCGTGGAAGGGATATGTTGGGACGTCAAGGGAATGAGTTGTATTGTGAAAAAGTGACCTTTCTCAAATTTTCAAGTTTATGAAGTTTTACCTATAGCGCTATAGCAGAAGGCTTCCTGCTATAGCTATGTGTAGACCACTATAGCGACGCAGCTATAGCGGGCGAAACGAGATTTTATGCAGAAATAGCCTCAAAACCCCTATTTATGCACTTTTTGTTCTTGGAGTAGTGTCGCACCCCATTATTTTTCACAAAATGGGTTGAGTGCAACGACCTAACCACTCTTTTAGGTTTATTTTAAAAGAAGAGTCGCCACCTACCGAGTTAAAGGTGCGTTAGGGCACCATTCTAACCTAACTAATTATTTAATTAAGGTTAACAAACCAGAGATCGGGTAAGGGTTCAAGTTACCTCGAAGGGAAGGTGTTAAGCACCCTTCGAGGTCCACAAAGGTGGGTCCCAATCATATCTCATATTTTATACGGGGGTTAATCAAGTAACAAAGAAGGTCTATTTTTTATTAATAATTAATTAAAACTAAGTGATAAAAATATAAAAACAAATAATTATCATAAAAACAAGAAGAGAGAGACAAGCAAGAGGACAGAATAAACGCGAATATATAAAAGAAACTTGTTTTAATTTTATTACGCTACCCCAAATAAATACAAGAACAAATAAAAGTAAAAAGGAAAAGGGATAGCGAAAACTCCACGAACTTAATACTTGTTGGATCAGCGCTCGGCTTATTAATCGGGAGACAAATCAATGTTTGTCATTTTATGCTCGAGTCAACTTCCATCATTTTCGACAAGGCCTAACTACCCCTACCCACTTTCCACATGCATGACCAACGTCCTAAGAGGTGCCTAGCGTCCCAACTTAATGTCCAAGAGGCATTGGACTAACTAGATGAATAGTTTTAGACTTGAATAAAATATAGGTTACCTAATTAGGCCCCTAAGCGTCAAACAAAACATATAAGACAACACTTAGCACGTAAAATCTCAAGTTGGCCTCTAAATTTTATTTACTTAGCATGCTTGAAAACACAAGTAATTGTGAAAGGTCTAGGCAAAAGTGTGTGCGCAAATAAACATATGAACATGCATTATAACATCAATCTAGTTAATATTAAACGGGAAAAATTATTATAAGGCAGAAGTTGATTTAATTTAATATTTAATCTGAAATAGAGCAGATTTTAAAGCAGCATACAGAGAATAAGTTATTTAATTAATTTTAAGTGTCAGAAAAATAATTAAATGAACCCATTTAAGAACTGATTTAACATATTTCGGAAACTATTAAAGCAGATAGATAATCAAGAACAGTTAAGATTTTAATAAGTTATTAATACACTGATTTAATTATTAAACTGGCGAGGGAATAAATAATAAGCATGTTGAAAGTAATTAGGATTTTACTACCTATACGAGCATGTTGAGATTAATTGACCTCCTATGGACATGATTATTAAATAAATAACATGCTAAGATATTATGGAATTAACACAACTACCAAACATGATTTTTATTAACATGACATACTGATTTGAAGTCTACAGATATGAGTTATGAACAAATTGATATGCTGAAAAGTCGTTAATACCCCATAAACAGGATATCCATCTAAACAAACATAATGAAAATTTATAAAGGCCTAAATACATGATTTCTATGCCTAAAACATTGATCAGATCTTAAACATGATATCTAACCCACATAGTGTATAAAAGTATATTCAAGTGCCTAAGAACAAGTAATCTAAGTGGCTTAACATGCCGAAATTATTAACCTATAAGGATAATATCTAAATTAAACATACTACCACATTATTAAAACCTTATAGGCATGGTTTCTACACATATTACAAAATTATTTAAACCTTATAGGAATGGTTTCTAAATTTGCAGAAAAAACATTCTGATATGAAAACACCAATATTTATTTGTTCATTATACAATAAGAATTGGCAGTTTCAAAACAAACAAGATTGGAAAACCTGTAGAGGTTATTTTTTATTATTATGGTTACATGCCAGAAGGTATATCATGCACATAATGGGCAGTTTAATTAGTATTTAAACAAACTATAAGTTTAACATTATTCTCGTAATAGATAATTAGATAAAGTTAAAAAGACACTCAGCGTCAATAAATAAGTTGATTTTGTCTTAATCAAACCTGTGGTGAACAATTGCTAAATATGAACAAAAAACAATCATAGTCCTATAGACATGCTTTCTAACACAAATAGGTTGTGATAAGGTAAACAAATAGCACGTAGACCCCTCCCTCTTTAGATGATCCCCAAGTTATTTCATATATGGAGCATGTTTAGAGTTTACAAATATTTTCAATAATAAAAGGGGCAAATAAATACAAAATACAAATTCAAAATACATAATAAAATATCCCATCCGGGCTCCCATCCCAGGCGACTCTTCAAACTTCCAAACTATATTCAAACCCTGCTAAACAAAAGTTGAAGATATAGGCAAATTTATAATATGTAAAAGCAGGTTTGTAAACCTAATTATCAACCCATATAAAATAGTTTAGAGAGAACACATGAGATTCTAACAAGCAACAGAAAGTCAAACGAGTATAACATCACACATAAGAGAAGGAAGAAGAGAACTGACCCGGATGCTTCCCTTTTTATTTATTCATACATACCAGAGTGTGTAAAATTTGTACTAAAGGATTGCGAAATTAAGTAATATTAATGCGCAAAAGAGAGTAAATTAATAAAGAAATCTAACCGATTAAGCACATTATTTATCAGCAAAGAAGCACACCTAGCCCAATATCCAATCCGAAACAACAACACAACAGAGAAAGGACTTTCAAAAGTTTACAAGAATTCTTATTTTTCTTTTAGAGAGTATAAGAGAGTATTTTCTTGTTAATTAAAAGCGTCCTTAAAATAATGAGAAGAGGTTTCTTTTTATAGTGAATGACGGGCCATCGGTAAAGGAAAAAGAACAAATTATGAGCAATAATGCGAAAAATTATTTTCTTAAACTAAGAAAGCCAAATCAGTCTAAATTTTTTTACCAAATAAAAAACAAGTAAGTAGATTGTCTAATTTTATTTAAGGCAACGCGAATCAATAAACAAAATCAATAAAATAGTGAAAAATCAAGAAAAAAGAGAGGACTACTTTAAAGGAAAGAAAATAAATATACAGCCCACAACGAGTCACAATATAATAATAATCAAACAAATTAATATATGCCTGCCATATATAATTAATTACAAAGCTATTAACAATAAATTACCCTACATAATAATCCAAAATAGACAGATAAATTAGTGTAAAATTGAATCAAGATTTGCCATAATTAAAACAAGTAACAAATTATCAATAAAGCGAATCAAGTCAATTATCATGCTAAAGTTTACCATAATGAAGCAGACTATCAATTAACAACTCTACAACACGTCAAATTTTCCACATATGCCAAAATTATGTCCGATGCTAAACAATAAATATATACTAAACATATGAATTTCACTAAGTCTCATAACAGAGGTTACTACTCACAGTGAAACAATCAACATACTGGAATTTACCATAGAATGTAATGCATCAAGAACCTTACAAAACTGAGAGTGAGTGAGCCTATTCTATGACAAAGAATTAGTCCCAGTACATCATGAACAGTTCATTCTCGAAGAACAAAGAAGAGCATAGCAATGAGGACATATAATTCTAACAAACCTAACCATGACATGCTCTCAAAGTGTAGTATCTAAGTTTAAAATTCAGATCATACATATGAATTTGAGCAAAGGGAAGAACATGAATTCTATCAACATTCCGAACATATAATTAAATCTGGAATTCTAAAATCTAACCTACATATTTTCATGTTCAACAGTGGCAGATGATATGCATGGTAAATAAGCTTTAGGAGAACAGAAATTATAACGCGGACGGATCTGTAGGGATCTGTCTTTATCAAAATGGTTCATTTTCCAGTTCTTGGTCGGGGCGGTAGGTTCTTTGTTGTTGCTTTGTCGATCCGCTGGGAGAGGGAGGGAGAACGGAGGTCATCCGGTTGCTGTTCTCGCCAGCCGGAGCTGTTGTTGCTGTTGCCGTTGTCGACGACAGAGAAGAGAGAGGGGGATTCACCGGTTGAGAGAGAAGAGCAAGACGAGAAGGGAGAGGGTGGAGATTCGGGTTTTACTACAGAGATAAGAGAGGGAGAGGGGATAGGGGTCTTCTGGGTTGGGGTTTTTGCGACTGTATCGCCAACTTGGGGAGAGAGGGTTGTGGGGGCTGCCACTGGAGTTGTTCACCGGAGGAAATGGAGGAGAAAGGGGAGAAGAGCTGCTGCGGTGCTCGCTTTCTTTAGAGGGGAGGAGAGTAAAATGAAAATAGAATTAGGATTTTGGGGCTTAGCATGTTAAAATAGGAAAGAACATGTATTTTGATCCTGGCCGTTGAATTAACTCGGATGAAGGGTTGAGATTTGATCTTGTGTATTGACTGAAATGACGGACGGTTCAGATTTAAAGGAAGGGTTTCAAGATTTGGATCAGATGGGTTACACTTGCAATGAACAAATGGCTAAACTTGAAATGAATTGTATAGGACAAGGGGGCTGTGAATTAAATAAATTGGACAGATTAGGCTATGATTTAAATGATTTAAGGGAAGATTAAGGGGCCGTTTGGTTACTGGATAAGGGCAAAGTTAATACATGAATAACTTGGTTATTCATGTATTAATTTTTATACCATGTTTGGTTTGTAAATAGAATAAAAGTTATCCTTGTGTTAGTTTTATACAATGTTTGGTTATATTTTTGTAATTCTACATAACTAATACTCACATAAATATCGAAAAAAGAAAAACCGAACCGAACCAAATTAATTCGGTTTTTCGGTGTCGGTTTTTCGGTTCGGTTTTTCGGTGTCGGTTTTTCGGTTCGGTTTTTTTTTCAAAATTTCGGTTTTTTGGTTCGGTATTCGGTGTCAGGGTAAGAAAAATTCGGTGCACCGAAAAACTGAAATTTTATTAACTAAATTTAAAATAATATTTTAATTTTATTAATTATATACTTGGTAACTTGTGTTTGTGAGTTGTGACTCCTATTGTTTTTTATTTGAATGAAGTTAAGGCATTTTTAACTTTGTATTGTTTTAACTTTTAAATTTCAAGTGTTGAATTCTTGGTTTAAATTGTTGGCTGCTATTACAAAGAGTGTTTGTTGAAACAAAAAATCGAAAGAGAAAAAAAAACTTCTTTAGTTCTTTGTTGGAAACTTTAACTATTAAATATGTTAATTGATTATTTCGAATTTTCAACTTTTATCTTTAGTTAAACGTTTTGATAATTTAATTTTCACTTTATTTTTTATTTGCTTGCACCGAAAAATCATTTTAAAAACACCGAATTAAACCGAACCGAAGTTTAAAAAACCGAACCGAACCGAAATATTTTGATTTGGTATTTGGTGCACATTTTTTCAAAACCGAACACCGAACCGAAATTTAAGAAAATCGAACCGAAGAACCGAATGCCCACCCCTAGTTGATAGGTTTTTAAATATTGTATAAACGTTATTTATGTATTAATTTTATACGGTGTTTGGTTTGTAGGTTTAAAATGTTGTATAAAATTATTCCTGCATTAGTTTTATACAATGTTTGGTTGTGTTTTAGTGAATCCACATAATTAATACTTACATAACTTATGAGGAAATCTATGTATAATTTTATGCAGGGTAGAAGGTGGAATAAGTTATGTGGGTATTAGTTATACATGGATTAAATAATATATTTACATATTTACCCTTATTAATTAACTTTTAATTTTTTTTAATTATGTGTGCTTTTAAAAAAGTTACTATTTATTTTTGTCTTGATAGTTGCTTAATTATTTTTAGTTTCTTTGCTTTATTTTTTATTAATTATTTTCTTTGGAGATAAGATAGTGCCGGTTAATTGTAATTAGTTCTTTACTTAGTTTCTTTGCTTTATTTTTTATTAATTATTTTCTTTGGCGATAAGATAGTGCCGGTTAATTGTAATTAGTTCTTTACTTAGTTTCTTTGCAACGCACGGCCAATACATGTATTATAATATTTTTAGTTATTTCTTATTTACTTAATTACTTATCCTATTCAATACAAATTACTTAACTGCTTTTAGTTATTTGTTATTTACTTTAGTGTTTTTAGCTATTGACATTTATTTAAATTTTAATGTGTTATTAAGATAGTTGTTTATTTTAATGGATATAATAAATATTAGCTCGCTAAACATTTTTGGAATTAAGAAATAAAAATTAGTTTACTGTATTGTAATTTGTACATAACTAAATCATGTATAACTAATACATATATAATTAAACCCTGCATAACTAAACCATGCATAATTAATACCTGCATAACTAAACCCTGCATAACTAATACCTGCATAACTAATACCTGCATAACTAAACCCTGCATAACTAATACCTGCATAACTAAACCCTGCATAACTAATACCTGCATAACTCTAACCAGTAACCAAACGGCTCCTAAGTGAATTGCTATTTAATTAATAATGTACTACACATAAATAAATGATTTTATATAAAATAAGCACACTTAAATATTTTAAACCTTAAACCGATAAGTAAAATAATTATTTCATAATTTGACAATAATAATTCGACTAGAAAATTAATTACAATAAATTTTGTAAATTATGAATATTAAAATATATGGTTATTTATATAAAATTACTTATAATTTTTTAACCCCTAAAATAAAGGGAAAATGGTTTTTTGCAATACACATTTAATCAAATAGCAATTCGGAAAAGGTTATAGGTCAGTCAAAATTGGGTGTCAATAACTGCCCCTTGGTTTCTTGAGAACGAAGGATGAATTTTCAGGCAATCAATGTTGACTAAGTAGTCGATTTTGTCCAACTAACGAAAAGATGTTAGTGGGATCAATTGGAACGACATAAATCTGTGGAAAATGGTATGGTCGAGACTTTGGTTTAAGTCGCCTACATATCTCTGGTTATACGAGAATCAGGCAGTGTGTAGTTCTAGATTTAGGAACGGAATAGAAGCGATAAGAGCTTGAGTAGGTACGATTAGAGCATAAGACTGAATGAATATTGTAAGGAACGACTTATGTTGAGAGCAAAGGGTCATATAAGTAGCAAAATTCGAGAAGGCCGTTGTTGCGACCGATATAAGCACGACGATTGTATCTGAAAGGGCAATTTATCTTGTCTGCAATCTGTCGGTCTCTGCAAGTTTGTAGCTTATACTATGACTAGTAAAGTGGTTAGGGCAGATATATCAATAGAATGGAAAATAATTTATAAACATGATGCAATTTTCCATATAGACCATGATTTTTGCCTTAAGACTATAAAGATGATGTCTTAGGCTATAACGTCTAAGGCCATGATACGCAAAATTAAATCCTCAGGTCTTGAAAATGTTATCCGTGGCCCATGAAAAATGATGCCCTTAGACTATGACACCTTCGGATCATGATAAGCATAAATTAAATCCTCAGGCCATGAAAATGATGTCCGCAGGCCATGAAAGATGCCCCTAGACTATGACACATTCGGATCATGATAGGCATAAATTAAATCCTCAGGCCATGAAATGATATCCGCAGGCCATGAAAGATGGTGCCTTTAGACTATGACGCCTTCGGAACATAAATAATGAGTAAAGAGCGCGTATCTATTTTGATGTAATTCGGGCATTAGGTGATACTTGTGGCTCGATTCGATAGAAAACTCCATATAGATGTATTCCTTGGGCTCCATGTGATCTTCATGACTTGAATCAACAGTAGCTCCAATATAGTTCTTGGGTTTAGTATAATTTTCGGGCTCAATGTAGATGTAATCTTCGGGCACATCCAATTGTTGGGCACAATGTAGTTCTCGGGCACTTGCAATTCTCGAGCACAATGCATTCTCGAGCACAATACAATTCTCGGGCACAATGCAATTTTTTCAGCAGAATGCAATTTCTTGGGCACATGCAATTCTCGGGCACAATTCAATTCTCGAGCACAAAGCAATTTCTCGAGTACATGCAATTCTTGGGCACAATGCAATTTCTCGAGTACATGCAATTCTTGGGCACAATGCAATTTCTTGGGTACAATGCAATCTCGGGCATATGCAATTCTCGGGTACATGCAACTTTCGGGTATAAATGCAATTTTTAGGCATATTATAATAGTTGAGAGCATAAAGCAGCTTAGACCTTCGTCCCATTAAAAGAATAAAGTGCCATTAACTAGTGATTTGTTGGGCTTGGTATAAAGTAGCTCAGTCCTTCGTCTGGTCATTTCGGGCTCATTGAGAATATGATGTGGCTTAGACCTTCGTCTTATTGGAAGGATGGAGTGCCATTTATTGAAAATTATCGGGCTTAGTATAAAGTAGCTTGGTCCTTTGAGCGATTGTTGAAATTGCTTTATGCATATGTACCTGTCTTTTTTGCATTCAAAGAAAAGTAGTTAGTTTATAAGAGGGGGAGGTTGATCTGTATCTCTGATTTGATCGGCATGCTCATTTGACGGCTGCTTGAAGTCCGTCCTTCTATTCTGAATGCAATTTTCAAATATTTTTGAGGTTCCTTCAAAATATTTTGCCCCAGTATAAATTTCAATTTTTTAGACGCTTCTTTGTAGTCTAAAAGTTATTTCTCATGAATTTTTGAGACCCTCTAAAAAGTTCTGCCCAGTTTCATGATTCGTAAAAAATTGGAGATTATTGGGGCCTTCTTGAAGTTTGTTCCGATCTTGTGTCTTGCAAGAAAAATCTTCTGATTGAATTTTTGAGATCCTTTCAAAAATTCTGCCCCAATATTGCGACTTGTAAGAAGATGCTCTTTTGATTAAATTTTTGAGGTCCACTCAAGATTTCTGCCGCAGTTACATGCTCAGGAGAAGAATGTTTTTTATGGAGCTTTTGAAACCCTCTCAAAAATACTGCCCCAGTTATATAGTCAGGGAAAAATGTAAATTTTATTTAGGATAAGACCGAACTCCATAGGAGCACCTACGTATCCCCTCTTAAACGGGAATCAGGTCTGAAGTAGTTCCAATTTACGAAGCAGAAGAGCATAAACCAAGACATTGAAAGGAACATTATTCAACGATAACTGAAAAGATTGATCAGGCTAAATTTATTGTCCATCCGCTAATATGGGTACTTTCTTTGCCAGAACTTAATGGAGCCTGAGTGTAGAAAACTCAAATGACATAAGCCTTTGTTGAAAACTGCTTCAAATGATTTTCAACATATTCACTGTTGGGAGCCTTTCAAGTGTATGACTTTAGTATCAATCAATTGTTGAATTTTGTCCTTCAGATCACGACACTCTTCTATGGTATGTCGTTTCATCCCTGAATGATAAGCACAATCCTTAGAGTGTTCAATCCATGTTGCATGTGTATCTATTATTATTGCGTCGATAGGAGTAATGTGGCTAGCAATCCTCAATTTTTCATAGAGTTGAGCGATGGGTTCAGCCAAAGGAGTATAAATTTTGATGGGCTTCTTCTCGACATTGAATAGATTTTTGTGAATATGTCGTTGAGTGGAGGTTTTGACATTATAGATGGGCTATGTAGGTTGTTGATAGGGCGGAAGTGGTAGTTGATATGAAGGCATTTGATATGGCATCCTTTGATATGAATGCAATTGATATAGTATGAGCGGCACGCGATACTCAGAGGTTTGGTACAAAGGCGCTTGATATCGAGGAGCTTGTATAGTGGGATTCCGTAGGTGTGGAGTAAGATATGGAGGTTTAGAAGCATATGTATGAGGTTGGGGAAGATATGGGTGATTTGGAATTTTAGTGTTTGTTGGAGGAATATGAATGGAGCTTGGTTGATTTTGAGGATGGAAATTAGGATGAGTTAGCGGAGGGTTGTTTTGAAAAGTGGATTGATTTGTGACAAGATGATTATCCATGTTTGTCTCCAAAGAGGGATCGATAAAGAGTAAAAACTTAGCCCAATAGCACATATCAACTATTTCTTCTTCTAATTCTCTTATTTTCTGCTCTAACCTTGAGATCAGTCATACGGAGGGTGTTCTTCTTCAACCCTTTCAACTATTTTTGTAATAACCTTGTTATCACTCAATTTTCTCTTTCCCTTGTGATTCGAGCTAGAAGGAGAAGGAAGAGCGCATTTTGATCGTGTGTGGTAAACCATAGTCTACAAATTAACCATTGGGAAGGGGTAAACAAAAAAAATAAAAAGCAAAAGGAAACCAAGTTAGGACATTGCATAAATTGAGATAATAGGCACATTGTTTTTGCAAAAATAAACGCCCTAAAATTCAAGGAGCCTCGTTGAGCCAGAGGGAGGCCTAAGATGATAAATAAGTGATGCACAATGATTAATTCAAGCCATATTTGTCAATTTGGAGTTTAGAGTTAGAGGAAATAGAGAAAAAGCAAACTTTCATTTATTGAATAAAATTCAACTATTACATCATCATTAAAAATGAAAACTGAAAATAAACTAAAGGGAAAAAGGGTAACATGGGAAAGTTATCCTAGAAATTTGATATCTCAGAAATATCGATCCCAAGAGCTTGGCACCATCTGCTCTCTTATATTTGGAGTGATTTCATTTCCGCTGTTCAACAAATTGTGTGCCCATATATTTTCTCTTTCATCGGTGAGCCCATAGTATCCTTCTCCACTGAATTCTCTGCCTTTACCCTCTTTCAGGATCCAAATGTAATACTCAAGTGTAAAGAAGGATTGTCGTGCACCCATATCAATGGTCAATACTCTCTCCCATCTTTGAAGTATGTTGTGGACTTGCGGATTATTTAATTCAAAGTCATACTTAAAATGATCCATGTTGGATCGCAGTGGTATCCCTTGAACTTGTCCAAATTGGCGGAGCACTCGAAGAGGAATGTATGTTGAACGTCCTTTAATCCAATAAGCTCAATGAAATAGCGTTCATCGCCTCTCACTATTGCATGAGGGGTGGACAACAAAAAGAGTTTCCACTGAATGCGATAACTGTTGAGTCCCTTCAAAAATATGAGCCATTCTCTGACCCCTACGGGGGCGGTAAAATATTCCATTCTCCTTGGATGATTATCGATATTATTGCCAAAACCAAGGAGGAGATCTATCGTGTCAGATCATTTGTGGAAGTGTTCAATAGCCCAAAATTGTAGCGAAAGGTTGCATCCTTTGAAGAACATTCTACCGTCGATGCATGCAGACAAACTTCTCATTATCTCTGCCAATATCATGGGCACTATAGTTTTCCTAGGTTCATTCACTTTTTGAGTTAAATCATAAACCACGTACCCCAAACATGTGTCGATCTTTCCTCTCTCTTTAGGAAAAACTAAATAACCTAATAGCGTGATGACAAAGGCATTCAGTCGATATGTTTCCCATCTCTCGACAGAGCAATCAAATTCTTCATAGAAAAATTGATAACTATCTTCATGGTCAAAGCGTGAATACAAAAAGTCGAAAGAGATCAACCCAAGATCCAAACAGGTTAATGTTGGATTGTACTTCATTCCCAGTCTTTCTAGAATCTCCCTTGATGATTGCCTATAGGGTACAATCATTTCACACTCGTGGTAGGGCAAGTCGATGAAATCACAAATTTCTTCGATCATTGGTGCTAATTCGAAATCAATAAACTTGAAGACCATTCTCACAGGGTCCCAAAAATTCAGCAAAGCCATGAGCAAGTGAGGGTCTGGTGCAACAAATAGGAGAAATGTCAACCCACCCAAAAATTGGCGAATCTCTCATTCACGATCCGTCTTAATATCATTCCACCAATCTCTTAATTTTGCATTCACACCTACCACCATTTACGTATTGACGAAATTAGGAAAGACCATGATTCTGCAAACAAAACAACAAACGAATTCTAAACTCCATTTTTGGCATAACTTGACTTAAATTAATTATTATGATCGCGCTGATATATAATATGCAATTTGTCTAAAGGGTGTTGGGGCCTTTTAGACAGTATGGTGGCTACTAATAATGTGAGTTGACAACCCACCTAGGTTTTATGCATGTATGACTTAATCAAGGGTGGATAGCTCTATCATAAGGTTTCTAAGAGTTGGATAGACACGGATTGAAGGTATTCTATATGAGAAGGCACATGGTTCCACGGTAGTAGGACTATCCATTTCTGCCATGCATCAGCCATCTCTCTAATATTGGGTATTTTAAGAAACTTTGTGAGATGTGCAAATGTACAACATCACGAGAAAATAAAAATAAAAAGAGGATCCCAATTGGGGGAAGTATGAACGGAATGCAGTTTATCAAAGCGGTAACAATTAACAATTAGGTGGACAGCGGTAACACGTAGACAATTTAAGGAAAATAATAAATAAATAAACAAATAAAATAAATGTAAAAGATAAAAATATACACATAAAGGATAGGAAAAAGATTTGACATGTAAGACAAGGAAATAAGCAAATTATTGAAATATACAAACATTTGATTGCAAGGAAAGAAATCAACTAGATAAGGAAGGGGAAAACGATTAATCAAGAAAATAAACAAATAAGAAAAAGGAAAGAAGATTAAACATGGAGTAAAATAAAATAAAAGCAAAACACATAAACAAATAAATAAGGAAAGCAAATAACAAATCAGACATGGTAACAAAGCAAACTAAGAAATAAATAAATAAGACCACAAAGTAAATAAACCCCACATAATATGAAACACGTAATGGTAAGAACTTAGGTTATCTCCAGCGGAGTCGCCATTCTGTCACATCCCATTTTTTTCCGCAAAAATGGGTTGAGTGCAACGACCTGACCACTCTTTTAGTTTTATTTTAAAAGAAGAGTCGCCACCTACCGAGTTAAAGGTGCATTGGGGCACCATTATAACCTAACTAGCTATCTAATTAAGGTCAACGATCAGAGATCGGGTAAGGGTTCAGGTTACCTCAAAGGGAAGGTGTTAAGCACCCTTTGAGGTCCACAAAGGTGGATCCCAATCGTATCTCATATTTATGGGGGGGGGGGGGGGTTAATCAAGTAGCAAAGAAGGTTTATTTTCTTATTAATAATTAATTAAAACTAAGTGATAAAGGTATAAAAACAAATAATTATCATAAAAACAAGAAGAGAGAGACAAGCAAGAGGATTGAATAAACACAGATATATAAAAGAAACTTATTTTAATTTTATTACGCTACCCCAAATAAATACAAGAACAAATAAAAGGAAAAAGGGAAAGGGATAGCGAAAACTCCACTAACTTAATACTTGTTAGATCAACGCTCAGCTTATTAATCAGGAGAAATATCAAAGTTTGTCATTTTATGCTCGAGTCAACTTCCATCATTTTCAACAAGGCCTAACTACCCATACCCCCTTTCTACATGCATGACCAACGTCCTAAGAAGTGCCTAGCGTCCAAACTTAATGTCCAAGAGGCATTTGACTTACTAGATGGATACTTTTAAACTTGAATAAAATATAGGTTATCTAATTAGGCCCCTAAATGTCAAACAAAACATATAGGACAACACTTAGCACTTAAAATCTCAAGTTGTTCTCTAAATTTTATTTACTTAGCATGATTGATAACACAAGTAATTGTGAAAGGTCTAGGCAAAAATGTGTGTGCAAATAAACATATGAACATGTATTATAACATCAGTCTAGTTAATATCAAATGGGCAAAATTATTATAAGGCAGAGGTTGATTTAAATCAATATTTAATATGAAATAGAGCAGATTTTAAAGTAGCATAAAGAGAATAAGTTATTTAATTAATTTTAAGTGTCAGAGAAATAATTAAATGAACCTATTTAAGAATTGATTTAACATATTTCAGAAACTATTAAAGCAAACAGATAATCAAGAATAGTTCAGATTTTAATCAGTTATTAATACATTGATTTAATTATTAAACAAGCGAGGAAGTAAATTATAAGCATGTTGAAAGTAATTAGGATTTTACTATCTATACAAGCATGTTGAGATTTATGGACCTCCAATGGACATGATTATTAAATAAATAACATGCTAAGATATTCTGGAATTAACACAACTACCAAGCAAGATTTTTATTTAGCATGACATACTGATTTGAAGCCTACAAATCTGCGTTATGAACAAATTGATATGCTGAAAAGTCGTTAATAGTCCATAAACAGGATATCCATCTAAACAAACATACTGAAATTTAAAAAGGCCTAAATACATGATTTCTATGCCTGAAACACTAATCAGATCTTAAAGGCTAAAGAGGGAAAACGGGAATAGGTCCATGAACCCAAAATGGACCATGGATCCTTCACGGGAATAGGTCCGTGAAGGGGACCACAATCTGTTATGGAGCTCATGAGCCCTTTCCAGAATCTGCCCATGCAGGGGTCACCTTTACGGTGACCCATACGACTAGTGGTGGACTTGGTGACCCGTCAAGTGAGTTGTACAAGTCACTAGTTGGTGGGGGTGTGACCCAAGGTCACTAGAAAAGGACCACAGATGTCTAAATGGCCTGTGGAGCTTGACACGGACCGTGAAGGAGACTTATCAGTTTTGAGTTTTGGTCCAATTTCAAATGATCATAATTTTAATACAAAATGAATTAGGTGGCCCATGACCTATCAAATTAAAGATCTCTGAATCCTCTTTCGAACGCCACCGAGTTTGCCCCATTTGAAGTTTGGAGTAAATAGTTATGCCCATTTTAGTGAAGCGCTGTCAGGTTGAGAAATCTTCACGACCCACTTGACGGGCATTGGTGCTCTACACGGCCCGTGAACCCTTTCTTGAAGTCAGTTCGGTAGCTTTAAGTCAGGGTCATATTGGTCTTTTCCTCTATGAGTTGGGCACTTAAACTACGTCGTTTGATGCCTAAACTATGTCGTTTTACTCAGTCTAAGCCTAGTAATATAGTCAAAAACTACCTAAACCAAATCAGTTTCCTCTCAAGTCAATTCCAAGCAGAAAAGGAGCGTTTCTCCAATTTCCAAGTCTAGGGTTCTCTCCTCCAAGCGTAAACTTTAGATTTTTTGCATTGATTTTCAAGTACCACGTATGTGGGTATTCAGTAAGGGTTTTGTTTGCCCTTATGCCCAAAACTTCAATCCCTTTTTCTTGATTATCATGATTTATGAAACTAGGGTTCTTGCCCAACTATGCAAATTCATTATCCCAGTAGTTCTTGTGATTTCTACTCAAATTATATACTTGTTTGGATGAGTTGCATGAATTCCTATGGAAATTTGAAAGGGGAAACTTAGCATGAAATTTTAGTATTTTCACATGAATTGGCTTTTCTCCAGAATTTAGCTTAGGGTGCCAGCATTCAGTTTTAAAACATAATTTAGTCAGTTTCTGTCCACAGTTTATCTCAGAAATCATCTTCAGATCAGTTTAGTTCTGTTTCATGAATTCAGGACTACAGTTAAAATGAGTTCTAGTATTCAGTTTTTGAGCAGTGTTTAACACCAAGTTGGACTAGGGTTCAGTGTACCCCTTAAGTCCCAGAACTACGTGCCCTCGTAGGTTTATAAGTCCCCTCTGTTGGGCATCAGTTTTAGAGATCACGCCATAGTCATGCCTTTATACCCTTGCAAAGTATATTGGGTCCTCTCGATGGGGCGTATACATCGGACTCCACATTTAGCTCACGTGGTTTATGTTGGTTAATAAATTCTCCCACAGTATTAGCTTCAGTAAGGTACTTCAGGCCCGTAGTTGTTTTTACTCAGTCTTTCAGTATGTTTTCAATTTACTCTTGCATTCTAGTTTTTATGCACTATTGTATCTTGGGCATATGTACTTCAGTTCAGATCAGGTTACACACTTGACCAGCATTTTTAGCATGTTTAAATATATTTAGTCAGCTTGCATATCCTGCATGCTTATTACATTCAAAGTACTGACGCATACTTTTGCGCTGCATCATTTCATGATGTAGGTTCAGGCGCTCAGCATCCAGACCGCGCTTAGCTCGATTTTCAGTCCGTACTGAACAGCTTCAGTGGTGAGTCCTCATAGTTAGAGGACATTTCTTTATGCTTTTAGTTTAGTCATCCTATTATCAGTCTTTTAGTATTTATAGAGTTAGCTGGGGACTTATCCCAGCAGCTCATCAGTATTAGAGGTTTTCAGACATAGAGTTAGTATTAAGTTGTTTTGGGTTGTTTCCCATAGATGTTTAGTTAAATTCTCACTTGAAGTTTCTTTTAGTATTATTTACTTTACAGTTATGTTTCCGCTTACTTAGTTATATTTCAGTATGCTTGTGACATGCCAGACTCAGGGTTAGCTTGGGGTCACTCATGATCCTAGGTTCCGTGTTACGTCTAGGGGGTGCCCTCACAAGAAAAGAAATGCCCCAACACACTCACAAAGTATTTACAAGACATGGGACATAAGCAGTAACACTCACACTCACAATAAAACATCTCATGAACACAAATGCAACACCATAGGCTTGACCATATTTTCAATCAACATTGACTCAACTTCATTTGGTTTGAAATCTCAAAGAACTTTGTTAAGATTGAAATATAACCACACATGGCATGCAAATCAATCAAGACGGTTCAAAATCTTATTTCCTTTTCAAAATACAATTGACATCGAACATTCAAACTGCTAACGAATCAAAAGTCACAAAAAGATTTACAAGAGTTGTCCCAAAATAATTCACCACATGCTCAACTTTCAAAAATGGAGGGGTATGTTCAAAAACTTTTCACATGCAAGACTATGTTCTTACTATCAACCAAGCCACAACCTCCTAAAAGGATGACAATTTTACCCTTAAGAAAGCCTCCAACCAATCCATCATCGGGCATACTCATGCATCTATTCAGGACCAACTACTCAGACTTCACCACTCTCAACACCAATCAAACACTCACAAGCAACCGACGAATTACACTTAAGAAAGTCGTCACTCTATCCATCATCATGCATCATCACTCCATATCTCCTATCAAAACAAAATAAAGAAGCTACAAACTACAAATAAAAAACTAAAAGAAACTAAATGAAATAGACTAATCCAACATAATATCAACAAAAGCCTGAAAAGGGCACACCATCCACAAAATCAAAACAAGCATGACAAGGGAGGCACCCTTAACTAAAAATGTAATTGTGTCCTCACAGTACAACAATCAAAAGAGAATACGAGGGACTCCTTGCAAAGATCATCAATCATCTGAGAAGGTGTCGGGGTCCAAAAGGATATCATCATCAGCCTCATTATCTGATCCACAGAAGTTCCGGAGGGTACTTGTCATCTTGTTCAAAAACTTGCTCTTTTTTTCATGCTCTTTCATCTTTTTTTGCCTCCTTTCAATTTTTGCCATCATGTCCTTGAGAAGCCACTGACCATGCACTAAAGTATACATGGTGGAAGAAGCAGTACATGAGGATAAAGAGCTCTCTCAAGGGTCTGTAGGGAGACGCTGAGTCAACTCCCGAATCTGTGAGTGAATCCATGCATCTATGTTATGCCTCTATCCTGATAAGTGGACTAGAGGCGGTGGTCCCCTCCATAGTAACTCAGCTGGATGTGGAATGAGGTCTGAACCCTGTGAAGCAGTGCTCTGATAATGCTCAATTTACTCTAAAAAACAATTAAAAGAGTAAGTAGTTGTTAGCAATAAAATTACCCAACAAGAGAGTCGGTGTCGAATCCCACAATGAGAGATATAATGCAAGGAATTCAATTAGAAAATTAAGAATGCAAACCAATGGGTAGATGATTCCACCAAATTTACTAAAGGGATTTTGTAATCAATTATCGCAACTCAAATAAAATAGGGATTCAAACAAGTAAGAGATGATCTAGGGGTGTGGGGATTGGTATCAATGTCAAATATGGGTACAAGTGCTTGCTCAATAATGCTAAACAAACATAGATAGATTGGGTAATCTTCAATGATACTAATCTTCTTTCAATCTCAAAGCATCATATCATAGAATCTCATTTCAGTCTCATCTATGTAAATCACAAATCAACCCAATACCTTACTAAAATCTCTCTTTCTAATAGATTTAGCAATTATACTTGAACCACAATTTCTCTTTCGAGCAAACTAGATCAATCAAATCTAAATTGTAGGCATTAAACTATTTACCCACTTCAATTAATCTCTTTCAAGCATCAATCGAAGATCTAAATTAGGATTAAGTGTGCAACCTTAGTCCGTAAATTGACCCTATGCTCAATAGCTCAAATTCATTAATGTACAACAGTAAAATAGAGCAAGACACAGGTCCCACTAAATTAAATCAACACCGAACCCCATAATCACACCCTAGTTTGGGGTTTTAGCCAAACATCGTAAAATGAAAAGAAATTATACCAATGATATTCTCAGCCATTAGAGAGTTGAAAATAAGCAGTAATCTTCAACACCCACATCACATTGAACCCACAATTGTCAATTACAAGGTTGTTCAAAACCCCAAAAAACTAAGAAAGTAAAAGAAGTTGATAACAACTCCAGAAATTGAAAAATATGAAAAGCTAAAGTAAAAAGATTCAAAACTCATAATTTAATACATTTTCTCTCTCCTTTGGGATATTTATAGTTTCCCCAAAAATTAGCCCAAAATCCCATGTGCAACCTGATTGACAACATTAGTTGGGCTCACCTAGCCCGTTCAGTGGATTGTCGTTTGCTCTTTAGCTTGCCATTCTTACGCTTCAGGCTTCAGGTGTTTCAATCTCAATTGGCAAACTCTATCGATTCAGCCTTTCACATTAGGCGGATTGACAATTACCACCTTGTTCTCCTATTCAGCCTTCATTTTAACTCAGAAGTTTCTCACCTTCGGCGATGGATCTTCTAGCTCATCCAATGAGTTCGACGAATCTCTATTTTCACTTTGGTTCGCTGACCTGCCTTGAATATTTTCAATTGTGAACACTGTCACTTTAAGTAAGGTACGGCCTATTAGGCAATCGGCCCTTTTGGTTTGGTGAATCTCAGCTTAGAGTTTGCACTCTTTTCAATGTTTTTGGCCTCTTTTTGTATAGATTCATCCTTGCCTTGTCCTTTTTCCTTCATAGCTGCAAAATATCAAAATATCATCAGAATAAGACATAATAGGCATTGAGGACACTAATTGTTGAACTAAAAAGGCCTCAAATAGGTGAAAATCTACCACTCAACAACACCCCCAACTTAAACTTTTGCTTGTCCTCAAGTAAATCAAGAATACAATTAGTTCAACAAGGGTGTCTACAATTGTTCTCAAATGTGAGTTAACATGCAAGTGCCATCACAAGACTACTAGAAAGTATATGCAATAACTCAATCATGCTCAAGAAGCTTCAAATGATGACTAGCCGGTATCAATCCAAGTTCAAACTAACTAATGCTCCCTTATAATGCAAAACCATATTTCAACAAAAGCATTCAAGTGACTTCGCAACAAAAACGATTACATGCTCTCACAAAGCACATCAACAAGGAAGTTAGAAATCAATACAACTCTCACTCTTCGCAAGAGAAATACATGCAAGCTTCATCCCATAGGTTTGCCCATATTTTCCAGTCATAATACAACCTGGTTTCAACAAGATCTCAAGGGTCTTTTCAGGCTTGTAATGGGGCTGAGGGTAAAGGTATGTTAATTTGGCTCAGTGACTTCACCTTTTCAAAGCATTGTTGTACTCATCTTCACCTCTTCTCAAGTTCTTTTCATTCTTGTCACTTGGAGACTCAAACCTCAATTTTTTCACTAAATTTATTGGAAACCCCTAGTATTTCATCAAGACTTTCTTTTTCATTTTATTTTCATGCTTTTGCTCACTTTTTTATAAGGAGGGTTTCCTTCTTTTTGCTACAAACTTCAAGGTTGAGTCTCACTTTTCTTTCTTCTTTACCACTTGGTTTTCTTTCCTCCTTCCTTTCCACACCCCCAACATAGTGTTTGGATTAAGTTAGCTATTCAAACAAAGCAATGCTTAGAAAAAACTTTATGGGTGAGAAGTTAGGGACATATTTGGTTAAAGAGGTTTCAATGAGGTTGCCAACAAACGGTTTAGGCTCAAATGGTGCCAAGATAGTTGTACACCCTCACAAGGTAGTCACAAAAGGTACAAATATTTGGGTTCCCTCTCAAAATTTGTGCTTAAGATCATTTCTTGCATTCACCAAGGCTAAAAAATTTGATTAACAAGGCGAATTCTAGGAATCAACAAGCATGCTTTCAAGTAGAATCTCACCACACATGGAAATTCAAACACAATCATTTAGCACAGCTCTACAAGTTTAAGAAACTTGTGTGTAATGTTCATTGCAAGGCTCACATCAATTCGCAGCTAGTCAACACAAGAATAAAAGATCATTCAAAAGTAAAGCCACACTGATTTCTTCTTGCAACATCAATACAAAATACATTTCTCTTCATGAGTACTATCCATGACATCGATATTAGACAAAATCGATCCTTGAGCATCAATAATGAGAATAGAAGCAATCTCAATCATTTCACAACTCCAAAATCGTAGGGCAATGGATAGAGAGACAAAATGAAATTAAAACAAACCAAATATCATAAAGAAAACCAAAATACTAAATTATCTCAAAATACAACTAAAATAATAAAATACAATCCAAAAAGGGGAATATACACACAGGTGCCCTCACCCCACCAAATAATATCTAGTAGTGCCCTCAATGCTATACAAATAGAAGTACGAAAGCAAAATGAGTGAAAAGTCACCGTAATAGGCTATGCTTGTGAAGAACTCTGATCCTGAGGCTCGGAGGGGATGGAATCATCTCTTGCATCAGTACCCAACATAATTGAAATAGGAGGGAACAATGTAGCATCAATCGGGGCATCAATGCCCGACACATCGGAAGGAGGAATAGTAGAGTCTAAAGGATAAACCCCACTAGTGCCAATCTCGGAGGTCTCCTGATGAGATCTCTCCAAAGTTGCATGCACCATCAACTCCTCTTTATCCTGTAACTAACCTAAGGCTTTAGCAGTCACCTGCTCATCATCTCTCCTAAACTCCTTCTCATTGGTCTCCTCAGCTAAATCATCCTCCGCCTTATCATCAACCAGCTGTTCATCTAACCTAGAAGGTCAATCAACTCTTGGTTCAGTAGGAGGCACAACCTCAGGCATATCAGGCAAGGGAGCCTCACCCCACAACATGGAAATATTAGTGTACTTTAGCTGGTCCACATCAGACCTAAGAGTAGCTATGTCATTCTTCAACTCTGTCAATCCGGTAGTACTGCCCTCACATTTCTCTCGTACCTCAACCCTAGATGCGAGGTTATCTAACCTTTCTCCATATAATGCTAATGTAGCCCGATGGCTCACAATCTCAGCTCTAACAGGGCACATGGTAGCCTCAATGGCCCTAGTAATAATCTTGGGCATCTCCCTCTTAAGTTTAGACACTCTAACATCCGTAGAATGGGAAAAGTTGCCCATTTGATAAATCAAGGCCTGCGTAAATGGAGGCCGGGATGCAGGGGTAGGTGAAGTCGAGGTTGAGGGTGCAGAGGATCCAAAAGGCATAGTAGGAGGGTGAGGGGTACTTGATGGCTCCACAGTAGGAGTGGGACGAGTAGTGTCTTCCTCAAGAGAAGTGGGATCCACTACTGGTGTGGTGTCAAATGATAGCGGCTTCCTTCTGGCCGCATCATCCCTTAAATAATCAGCCTCTATCCTCCGATTGTTCCTGGATGAGGCGGGGGTCACTCGGATGTCAGTCCTCTCCCAGAATGGGACTCCGGCTGCCTCACATAACTGTGTGATCAACACGAGAAATGGCAAGGATATCTGCTCCTATCGGGCTCTCATAAGCATATCCTCCGCAATTATGTCCTTAACACAGATCTCCTCCCGATCAATGATGTTGCCAACCAATTTGGCCTTTGGGTGCCAGAGGATGAACTCATTTTGGGATGGCATAAGATTGCTACTAGTAAGCCCGAACCAAAATCGAGCGGCGATGTTAATATCCTTCTTCTCAATCCTTGCCTTGTCTACCATCCATGGTGGAGTAATATCCAAAATTAAGGGTGCCAGTCACCCTTTTAGTGCATCCAAAATCTGCTTCATACGAAGCTTGTACATATTAGCCTTGTTGCCTAGAATATCATTTATTGCACCCGAATGGCACTGTACGATCTTCTCTTGGACTTTTTCCTCTTCCAAGGGTATCCAAACAATGCCCTTCCTCTTCTTGGGCAACACCTTTGCATAGGCAGCATAGAACTCACGGACCCATGCCGAGACATATGGGGCTCGAGCTCTTGTGAATAGCTCAAACCCGTGCAACTTGATCGTGCCCCATATGGCTGGGTAGTCACTGATCATACCATCCATGGACCACCGTATCTCATCAAGTATCATTCGCTTTCTCGTCGCTTTGAGCCTATTGAGGGTTCTTGGAGCTATCACTGGGAACACCCTAGAAACATGCGATGTCAGATATTTTGGCAACTTGGACCGGATATCTGTTCTCTTCTTTGCCACTACCTTTTTAGGTGCCAGAGACACTACACCTTTCTTTTGTTTCTCAGTCACACGCGTATAGGTGCGTGGAGTGACTTGTTGTGTGGAGGGCTCATTTATTACTATCCCCTTTTACTTCTTTTGAGGAAGGGGAGGAGGAGTGGAGTCTGGCTCGGAGTCTGAAATACTACCCTTGAAGATCCAGGACCTCTGGTTTTTCTAATTTTCTGTAAGGCATAACATTTCAAAACAAAGATCGGGTGAAGGTTAGTTGAAAAGAAGTCCGCAAAAATCACAGTTGAAATAATTTCCTAAGGCTCGCCGAATGGAAAGGCGATTTGCCTAACAGGTTGGGCGAGCTCAGACGAGCTCGTCGAAGTTGACAAGACAAAACAAAATTTCACTCAGTCATCATGGGCGGTGTCAACTCCAACTCGATGATCTGCCGAGTTGATTTCAGCGGGCTAAGACAAGCCCGCTGAAAGTGAAAGTGTAAAAAATTCTAGGGACAGGTATAAGGGCGATGTCAGCTCTAACTCGGTGATCCGGCGAGTTGGTTTCAGCGAGTTAAGACAATCCCACTAAATGTGATAGGACCCAAGTCACAATTTCGAAATCAAAAGGCGATTGGGTCTTACTCAGCCATTCACCTAATCACCTTAGTGAGCTAAGACAAGCCCAACGAACAGGTAATTTCATCCCAATGCCAATTTCAAAAATTAAGCACAAAAATGCAACACTACCTAACACCCAAACAATTTCACAAGTTACCCATATGCCTAACTACCCATGGGTGCTCACAATTCCCCCAAAATTTCAAACAACATTGCCTACTCGATGATTTGCCCTTACGAAAAATGTCACCCTATCCATTATTGGGCAAATACAAGTTGAAATAACAATATTGGGCTAATAAGACTTCACCCAAACACATTTCCAGCAAAACCCAATCAATTTAACAACCCAATTCCAATTTTTAACCTTCACAATCAATTTTAGCAATTTAAGGCACAAAATAAACTATCCTAGATCATGGGCAACATGCAATCAACCAAATATAAGCAACCCACAAGATTCAAACATCACATTAACACTAATAACATTTAACCCAACCAACATTCTACAATTTTAAGCAAAAACAATAAAGGCGATTTCGAATGCCAACCTCAAATAGGCACAAATCAGTGACAAAAAGGGAGGAAGGGTTTTTGGCAAGAATCACGAACAAATACACACTCCAAGAAAGTAAATCAAAGCCCAACGAGCACACACTAGTATTTAGACTTAGAATTGAGAGATTACGAAGTGAAAATGGCCAAAAAGATCAAAAGGCACCCTTTAAAATTCAAAAAGATCCTTAGCCATTTTAGGCCAGGCACACTCGGCGGTTTGTGAGTAACATCGTCGTTGGAGCTTAAGCTCACCAATGTGCCTGAATAAATACCAAACCTAAAGTTCAACTCGGAGGACCCAATTTTGTTTTTTGCCAGTGTCATTTGGTGGATCGCCAAATAGGTCCCTATACGCCGAAGTTGACAGTTCCAATTTTCAAAATTCTTGGCTCAAAATGCAAGCAGGAGAATGTCTGCCTAACCACTTCGGTAGGTCACCGAATTGGTATATGCATCGCCCATTGTAGCCTTTTTAAAATTTTGACTTCATTTCAACCTGCACTCATAACACATGTTATTGAAAGCAATAAAATAAACTTGGATTGCCTCCTAAGAAGTGCCTTATTTAATGTCATGGCAAAACATAGTTCTTACTCATCAAGCATCATTCTTGGGGTTGGGGATGGTATGACTAGGCAAAGTCCCTTTTTGCCTTGAATTTAAATGGGTAGATATTTGACACATTTGAGTTTCCAGCTGCTTGATTGACACAGAGTGGGAATTAACCGTTTGAGTCAAAGTGGAGAAATCATTTTTCAAGTACTTCAACACTTTGTTGGACCCTTCAACCTAGTTAAAGATCCTTGTTAACATATCATCAGTTTGGTTTCCCTTCGGTCTAGCTTGCTCTTTTGGTTTGGGATGATCATGAGGTAGAATATATCTATCTTTTTCAGCTTCATGATTTCTACAATTGTCACCTCGATCTCTCCAGCCATTATCTCTTTCCTTATTCCAACCTTGGTTCCCACCCAGTCTACGATAGTTCGGATGAGAATCCCCCATTTGGTTCCCCAAGTATTGCACTTCTTCATTGTATAATGCCTCAAACTTGGCATCATTCGGGCACCACCCATTGCTTGTACCAACTGTGTTTACCGATTTGAGTGCAGCTCTCATGACATGTTTGGATAACAAGTCCAGTTGGGTCATCAACTTAGCCATGTTCTCATCACGTTCATGATCCTTTTCCATTTATTCGTTGCTCATACCCAATTCTAGAGAATATACTTGATCCTCCCCAGTATGCCATGCTCGGTTTATCTTAGTCATATCATCAAGCAACATCCCTGCCACATTGTACGATTGTCGCATCAACCCACCTTGAATGAGTTGGTCAGCCAATACTTTGTTGCCTGAAGCATCGCTGCAGTAGAAATATTGCAGAAACAAATTGTCCAGAACACTATGTGTTTGGCATTGTAGCACTAACTTCTGAAATCTCAACCATGTCTCGTGGAGAGGTTCACTTACCACTCTTTTGAAGTTCTGGATGCTATCTCTAAGCTTCACCATTTTTGAGTGAGGGAAAAATCTTTTGAGGAATGCTTCTGTTAGTTCCTCCCATGAAGTTATTGAATCATTTAGTAGTTCAACCAGCCACCTAGCTAGTTGCTTCTCCCGTTAAGGAGAAAGGGAATAACCTCAACCGTATGGACTCTTGTGTGATGTTCTTAAAGGTGAAAGGTCCACAAATGTCCACAGAATTTCGGAGATGTTCATGGGGGTCTTAATGAGCAAGACCTCCAAAAACTCCTCTCATTTGGATCAATTGCAACATATTTTCCGTTACATGGAACATAACTCTCCCAGTAGTAGGAGGTAACTGGATTTCTCCCGTACTTTCAATGATGTTAATATGCATGTCATTATCTCCCATGTTTTTATTTTCCCCATAGTGACCAGCATCTTCACTTCCATCTTCGCTCATAATTCCACCTGCGAATAGGGCACAACAACAACACTAAATAAAAATCTACTACAAACAAACAAGATCACAAACTAACTTCACAAACTGAATTCTTTTATTTTGCCTATAGTGACTAGCATCGTCTCATCCATCTTCACTCATAATTCCACCTGTGAATAGGGCACAGCAACACTAAACAACAATCTACTATAAATAAACAAGTTCTCAAACTAACTTCACAAACTGAATTCTTTGCCATCACTCCCCGACAATGGCGTCATTTTTGATAATGCTCAAATTACTCTTAAAAAATAATTAGAAGAGTAAGCGGTCGTTAGCAATGAAAATACCCAACAAGAGAGTCAGGGTCGAATCCCACAAGGAGTGATATAATGAAAGGAATTCAATTAGGAAATTAAGAATGCAAATCGACTCATTGTAGCAATTAGGCAAAATGGGTGGATGATTCCACCAAATTTACTAAAGGGATTTTGTAATCAATTATCGCAACTCAAATAAAACAGGGATTCAAAATAGTAAGAGACGATCTAGGGGTGTGGGGATTGGTATCGATGTCAAATAGGGGTACAAGTGCTTGCTCAATAATGCAAAACAAATATGAATAGGCTAGGTAATCTCCAATGACACTAATCTTCTTTCAATATGAAAGCATCATATCATAGAGTCTCCTTTCAGTCTCATCTATGTAAATCACAAATCAACCCAATACCTTTCTAAAATCTCTCTTTCGAACAGATTTGACAATTAGACTTGAACCAAAATTTGTCTTTTGAGCAAACTACAACAATCAAATCTAAATTGCGGACATTAAACTATTTACCCACTTCAATTAATCTCTTTCAAGCATCAATTGATGATTTAAGCTAGGATTAAATTTGCAACCTTAACCAATAAATTGACCCCATGCTAAATAGCTCAAATCCATGAATGTACAACAGTCAAATAGAGCAAGACACAAGACCCACTAAATTAAATCAACACTCAACTCCATAATCACACCCCTAAATTTGGGGTTTTAGCCAAGCATCATAAAAGGAAAAGACATTATACCAATGATGTTCTCAGCCATTAGAGAGTTGAAAATAAGCAGTAATGTTCAACGCCCACTTCGAATTGAACCCACAGTTGTCAATTACAAGGTTGTTCAAAACCCCAAATACTAAAAAAGTAAAAGAAGTTAATAGAAACTCAAAAAACTCAAAAATATGAAAAGCTAAAGTAAAAAAGTTCAAAGCTCAAAATTCGATACATTTTCTCTCTTCTTTGGACTATTTATAGTTTCCCCAAAAATTAGCCCGAAATCCCATGTGGGGCTTTATTGGCGACATTAGTCGGGCTCGCCTAGCACGTTTGGCAGATCATCGTTTACTCTTTAGCTTGCTCTTCCTAGGTTTCAGACTTTAGGTGTTTGAACCTCAGTTGACAAAATCAATCTAGTCAGCCTTTCAAATTCAGTGGATCGTTGATTACCACCTTGTTCACCCATTCAACTTTCATTTTAACTTTGAAATCTTTCACCTTCGGCAATGGATCTTGTAGCTCGCCAATGACCATGGCGAATCACCGTTTCCCTTTGGTTTGTAGACCTGCCTTGAATATTTTCAATCATAAACATTGTCACTTTAGGCGAGGTATGACCTATTGGGCGATTCGCCTTTTTGGTTAAGTGAATCTCAGCTTAGAGTTTACACTCTTTTCAATGTTTCTGGTATCTTTTTCCTAGATTCATCCTTGCATTGTCCTTTAGCCTTCATAGCTATAAAACATCAAAATATCATCAGAATATGACATAAATAGGGATTGAGGACACTAATTGTCTAACTAAAAAGACCACAAATGAGTGAAAATCTACCACTCATCATGCTCTCAACGAATGTGCGGAGACGCATAGGTCTCATTACTGGAAGGAACCACCCTATTGCAAATGATGAGAGCCAAGTCTTAGCCTCGGCTGTGAACTCTGAGGAGTCAATTCAGTGGTTGTTCTCGATCCATTTAGGCCGATGGACATCATGTAAGTGTGTCACAAATCACTCCTGACCCACTTCCTTTGCTTTCACCTTATGAAAATCATTGTCGGCACTAGGAAGACCATAGTAAGCATTGATCCTCGGGGGTTCAAAATGTACTTGCTTGCCTCAGATCGTGACTACTAAGTCCCCGAAGAAGTTGGTCTCAGCTGCATTAGCAAGAACTCTTGAACCAATGTGTAATTATCCTTGATAGGCTCATCCGCGAAGCACAACCATCCACTTGCCTCTAAATGCCCGTAAAAGTCCGGCATGCGTTCTTGAAGATTTGTTAACAAAATACTCCTCTCCTTTGTAATGTTCATTGTTGAGAGGTGGTCATGCAATCGATGACATTTAGTGGACACAAACCGCTCATGATCAAATATTTCCTCCTCAATAATCATCTCTTCCTCAATTTGGTTAGCGTTGTCGGCCATGTCTGTGCAAATAAGGTACCTATACAAGATGCAAATATGTCAAACAAATGTAAAGGTACGTAAAACATTGTATTATCAAGCAATTAGGCCAAACAAATGAGTGAAACATGAAATGGGGAAGCGGGGTGCAAAACCACTATTTTTGGGAGTTGTGGTTGCTAATAATCGACTCATCGCGATCACGGGATGGACCCACACGATCGAAAGTCTCAACTTTTCAAGTTATCGCGATTGTGGCATTTGAAAAATTTACCCATCACGATCACGAGATTAGACATCACGATCACGGAGAACATAACAATCCAAATGTAATGACCCTCCAGGTCATTTTGTGTTAATGCATTTTTTCTATCGTTTAGAGTGTTCCTGTAGTGACCCCAAGTCATTTATGACTTGCTGTCACTGACTGTTCGGTCGCCTGGTCGTTTGTTTGGGTTTTATGCCTGTTTTCCTGTTTTGGAGCTTTTGAACCTTGAAAAGTTGATTTCAGTTATAACTTCAGGTAAATGACCTTAGATGAGAATTTTGACGGTTCCATCAGCTCCAAAGCGGCCAAATTAGGCTAGAAGCATGGTTCACCCGAGTCCCCGGGTTTCTTGTGTGATTTTTGGGCCAGATAGCTCTTTAGTCTTCGAAATTTGGCTTAAGGTTGACTTCGGTCAACATTCTTGAAAAGCACGCTCGGATGAAAATTTCTACAGCGCGGTTAGTTCTGGAATGCCGAGTTTGGTCTGGAACGACCTTTTCAGAATCTCCGGGAGCTTCCGATCTAATTTTGAGGCCTTCGGTAGAAATTGACAAAAATGACATAATGGGTGTGGGACCCACTTTTTATCGAAACGAACTCGTATAGAAATTCCGACTGTGCCATTGAGTCCAGAATGTCGAATTTAGTGGGGTACCATATCTGGTTTATTTTCATCGGGTCTCGAACGAATTCCGAGGGTTTGTTCGGAGACTTTGAAAAATAGAAAAAAATTTGGTTGCTGGTGCAGACCTTTAGCGACCAGAATTTAGACTTTTAGCGACCAGAAATGGTCTCTAGAGACCAGTTTCGGGTTTTATAACCCAGAAAATTTCAGCTTTTAGCCCTCATTTTCAAATGGTGATTTCTCCCTTATCCGAGCTCCGATTTGAGTGAATCAAAGTCCTGTATGATCGTACAGATTGTGGCTACATGGTGGAGTGATCGGATTGTGTTGGTGAACCCTCGTTTGAGGTGAAATTCAGCTCGAAGTTGCTGCCATCAATTTATGATTTCTTCTTCATTTTAAACTTTGATATCTCGAGTTCTAGAGCTCCGTTTTAGGTGATTCGAAGTCCCACGTGTTCGTATTTTCATTGGCTTCGTGAGTTTTAGGTTGGGGGTCATTGGGTGCTCCTTGTTTTGTGTAAAATCGAGGGTAAGTCTCTATTTGCCCTATTTTTGTTAAGTTTTGTAAATTGTTGTTCTTGGTTGTTAGGAGCGGATCCCACCCCTATTGAGCGTTCTAATTTGGGATTAGTTTTGGGGGAACGATTTGGGACCTTTTGAAAGAGTCAATTCTGAAAAATCCGGAGCGGGTCCCCTTTTACTTGATTTTGACCCAAAAAATTGGTCTGTCTTCGAATTTGTTAATTTTGGTGTCTAAACGAACGTATTGACGTTATGATTCTATTTTTGGTAGCGAGGCAGCAGTGTGAGGCCGTTCGGAAGGGAAAATCTCCAATTGAATGACTTGGAGCGCGCGTGATCGGCTTTTTGGTAGGTTACGACTTCTCTTCTTTCTAGACTGAGCCTGATTGTGTTAATGCTGGTTGATATTTGTGAATATGGGGTGGTTAGTTAGTATTGTTTCCCTTGTTCCCCGATTTCCTCAGTTTAGAGTTGACTGTTGGGTTGCATGAGTGGGTCCGGGTGAATCTGTTTGATGATTGACTAATTATTGTGATTCTGCCTTAGAATAGGCTGTGATATTATTGACATAGTCCCATGTACTTGGTTGACTTGAGTATGTATCTGACATCGTTTCGGATGGACTAGGTCCTTGTAGATTGATATAGCATACTTGGGTCAGATTATGAGCCTTAGTATAGGCATTTTCGTGGCTTTCAGACTTTCTGATTCTTTGCCCCTTGTCACTGTGGCTTTTTGGATGCTGCCGGACGATGCCATTGTTGTGCTGATTGTCGGCTGGATTGTGTTAGGCTGGGAGCCTTCAGTTGGTATATATGTGGTGGCGGTGGCTGGTGATGTTTAGTCTCTTGGTGCATTGTTGTTGTGGCTTATCCGGTTCACGACGGCTGGCTCCAGTACGCGGCTGACGTTACTCGGTTATCACTCAGGATTTCCAGCTCTAGGCTGATGGGGGTAGGCTACCTGCTCTGGTCCATAACTGACGTTACACAATTGCAGCCTGTTATTTCTGGTGCGAGTCCATGGAGCATAGGCTACTAGTCCCAGCTACGCGACTGACGTATCCGGTGGAACCAGTATTTCCAGCGTTAGACTGATGACTGAGCTGGGCTCTGATACTGTTATTTCCAGTGGGAGTCCGAGACTGAGGTTGCCCGGTTAGAGTCCGGCATTTCTAGCTCGTGACTGATGGCTGAGCTGGGCTCTGATATCTATGACTTAGCTGGGCTCTGATATTTATGACTGAGCTGGGCTCTGATATCTATGACTTAGCTGGGCTCTGATATTTATGACTGAGCTGAGCTCTGATATTTATGACTGAGCTGGGCTCTGATATTTATGACTGAGCTAGGCTCTAATATTTATGACTGAGCTGGGATCTGATATTTATGACTGAGCGGGGCTCTGATAGTAATGATTGGGCGGGGCCCTGGTGTTGTTCCGGAGTTGGTTATTCCTTCGTTTATGTAGAATAACTCTTTTGTGTACCTGTCGTGCTTATGGGGGTCTGTTCAGGTTTTATTTAAACTTGCACACGAGTGTGCCCAACGGGTTTTATGGGGGGCTCAACTGGGTTTATTTTAGTTATTTCTTTGTGCTTCCTTTCAGCTTTTCCCTTTCCTGGTCTGTTGACCTCTGTTTGTGCTGATTCTATCTTGTCTGCCTGTTTTTACCCTTCTTGCTTAGTCAGTCTATGATGCCTACTGGGTACTTGTTGTTTTGGTACTCATACTACACTTTGCATCTATTTTCGTGTTACAGGTCCGAGCACCAGTTATCAGCGTTGAGATCGGGCCGGGAGCTATCAGTTCTGGAGACTAGGGTGAGCACTTGGAGTTTTGGGATCACCAGTTTCCTTCTGTTTATATATTTTGGCTTGTCTTTTGTTTTTGAGACAGTTGTTTCAGTTGTCTACTTTCGGAAGTTGTACTCTTTTTAGTAGTTCTGTACTTGTGACTTCCATGTTTTGGGAGGTGTTGTATATATTTTGTTGGGTTCGTTCCAGTTTTCATGATTGCTCTTATTGTATGCTTCCGCTTGGTGATGGATTAGTTTCCACCCTTAGTCCCGTTACTGTTTAGTTCCGGGATAGGGCTTTGGCTGGCCTACTGGTGGGTTGGTAGGCGCCATCATGACTTGAGAAATTGGGTTGTGACAAATTGGTATCAGAGCCTAGGTTCGTTAGTCTCACTTGTACGGAACTAGCATCTAGTAGAGTCCTGCGAATTGGAGCGGAGACGTCCGTGACTATCCTCGGGAGGCTACAGGGTGACCTTAGGATGTTGTCTTATCTTTGCATATTTTTCGTGCGTTGTTATCCAGTTGGTTTCTTGAAATCTCACTTGTGTCCTTGTTTCACAGGATGGCTCGTACGCGCAGGGGAGGTGTTGAGGTGGCACCAGGCCGAGGTAGAGAGAGGACTCCGGGCCGGGACCAGCGTAGCCACCACTAGCTCTAGTTGTCGCCCCAGATCTGCAGGGCATGCTTGCCTTGTTATTAGCTGCTATTAGTAGTATGCAGCAGCAGCAACAACAACCAGCTCTAGTGCCAGTTCCAGATCCAAAGTCGGTTCCAGTTTAGCAAGACCAGCCTGTAGTAGCGGCTCCAGAGGTGCATCAGCCGCCTGCCCCAGTTGTGGTTCAGTTAGACCCTTTGGATGAGGTTATGCCTCTACGAGAGCAGAAGATGCTCGGTGTGCTCCTTAGATTGTCACCGCCGAGATTCTCAGGGGCTGTGGGAGAGGATGCCCACGAGTTTCTGACTACTTGCCAGGAGAGGTTGCAGACCTTGGGTTTAGTGGAGTCTAGAGGAGTAGACTTCACAACTTATCTGCTGGATGGGCCAGCTAGACAGTGGTGGCGCTATTTTATCGGGACTAGGCTAGTTGGTTCTCCACCAGTATTGTGGGAGAAATTTTCAGAGGCTTTTCTGGCCAGGTTTATTCCACGGAGCATCAGGGACAGACTCCATGATGAGTTCTCGAGATTGGAGCAGGGCTCCATGAATGTATCTAAGTACGAGGCCAGATTTCTAGAGTTTTCTTGTCATGCCGCCATGATTCTGCCTATAGAAGTGGAGCGAGTTTGATGCTTTTTTAGAGGGCTGAGACTACAGTTGAGGATTGAGTCACAATCTATGTTGTCAGCGAGCTGTTCTTTTCTAGATGTGGTGGACCATGCTCGCACCATTGAGCAGCTTCATCGCGAGGCCCACGGGGGCAGCGTCAAGAGGGCTAGGTTAGATGATAACTTCAGTGGGACCCATCGTAGTTCGAGGGATACCCGAGATCGGGGTTATCAGAGGTTTCAGTCATAAAACTGGTTCGAGTCAGCGCCAAGGTAGGTTTCAGTTAGGTGTATCAGGTCGGGGTGGCCGACCTCCAGCGGTTAGCAGACCTTCGCAGGTTTGCTTCACTTGTGAGGAGCTTGGACATTGGGCCAGGGAGTACCCTTCATCTAGATCAGCCTTACCAGCTCCTCAGGCGGTGAGATCGTTTTAGGCAGAAACACCTCCAGCTAGAGGTGGAGGTCAGCAGCAAGGTTCTCGGGGAGGTCCCTAGGGAGGCAGGACAGGCGATAGAGTGGATGCGAGAGGTAGAGGTGCCCAGGGCCACTTTTATGCAGCTCCAGTTAGAGCAGAGGCCAAGGCGTGAGATGATGTGATCACATGTATGATTCTCTTATGCAATCAGTCCGCTTCAATTTTATTTGATCCATGTTCTACCTATTCTTATGTGTCAGCTTATTGTGTGCCTTGATTGGGAGTGAGTCCTGAGCCCTTATCTGTGCCTTTGTGTGTTTCGACCCCAGTAGGGGATTCTTTAGTAGTGGATCAGGTTTGTAGATCCTGTGTGGTGGCTATTCAGGGGTAGGACACTCTGGTCGATCTTGTTGTGCTGCGTATGGTAGACTTTGATGTGATATTGGGTATGGATTGGTTGTCCCCTTCTCGAGCTATCTTGGACTGTTATGCCAAGATCATGACTTTAGCCATTCCTGGTATTCCACCGGTGGTGTGGCAGGGTTCTTGTAGTCGCACACCAGTTGGGGTGATTTCTTGTATGCGGGTTCAGAGGCTGGTGGACAGCGGATGCTTAGCATATTTGGCATATGTTAGAGATGTGAGTAGGGAGGGCCATACAGTCGATTCAGTACATGTCATCCGTGAGTTCGTAGATGTGTTTCCCGTCGACCTTCCTGGCCTACCCCCAGATCGGGACAATGATTTTGCCATAGACTTGGAGGAGGACACTCGTCCTATTTCTATCCCTTCGTATCGTATGGCACCTGCAGAGCTCAAGGAGCTCAGTGATCAGCTTCAGGATCTCTTGAGTAGAGGATTCATCCGGCCCAGTGTGTTGCCTTGGGGTGCCATAGTCCTGTTTGTGAGGAAGAAGGATGGCACCATGTGGATGTGCATCGATTACAGGCAGCTGAATAAGGTGACGGTGAAGAACCGTTATCCTATGCATCATATAGATGATCTATTTGACCAGCTCCAGGGGTGTAGCCATGTTTTCTAAGATTGATTTGAGATTTGATTATCATCAGCTGAGGATTAGAGCAGCGGACGTCCCTAAGATAGCCTTTAGGACTCGTTATGGTCATTATGAGTTCCTGGTGATGTCTTTTGGGTTGACTAATGCCTCTGCCGCATTTATGGACTTGATGAATCGAGTATTCAGGTAGTATTTGGACTCCTTTTTCATTTTCTTCATCGATGACATCTTGGTATACTCGCGGAGCCATCGTGAGCATGAGCATCATTTGAGGATAGTGCTCCAGACTTTGAGAGATCATTGAATTTATGCCAAGTTCTTAAAGTGTGAGTTTTGGCTTGAGTCTGTAGCATTCTTGGGGCACGTGGTGTCCAAGGATGGCCTTATGGTGGATCCGGTGAAGATTGAGGCTATCCGTGGTTGGGCTAGGCCCACTTCTGTGACTAAGATTCGGAGCTTCATTGGATTGGCGGGGTACTACAGACGCTTTGTTGAGGGTTTCTCCATTCTAGCGGCGCCTTTGACTCGATTGACTCTCCAGGATGTTCCCTTTGTGTGGTCGGAGGAGTGTGAAAGGAGCTTTCTGAGGCTCAAGGAGTTGCTTACTACCACTCCTATATTGACTCTTCCAGCTAAGGGCGAGGGCTTCACGGTCTATTGTGATGCATCCGGCGTTATTTTAGGTTGTGTTCTGATGCAGCAAGGCCGGGTTATTGCTTATGCGTCGAGGTGGCTTAAGCTGCAGGAGCGTAACTACCCCACTCATGACTTGGAGTTGACAGCGGTAGTTTTCGCGCTTAAGATCTGGAGGCATTACCTTTATGGAGTTCATTGTGAGTTGTACACTGATCATAGGAGCCTTCAGTATATTATGATGCAGATAGATCTTAATTCGAGGCAGCGTCGATGGATGGAGCTTCTGAAGGACTACGACCTCTCTATTCTTTACCATCCGGGCAAGACGAATGTGGTAGCGGATGCCTTGAGCCGGAAGGCGGTGAGTATGGGTAGTCTAGCCTTACTTTGTTTTTCGGAGCGGCCCTTGGCTTTGGACATTCAGTCCTTAAAAAATCAGATGATCAAACTCGACATTTCAGACTCCAGCAGAGTATTAGCTTATGTGGGCGTTCAGTCATCTCTGCTTGATCAGATCTATAGCCGCCAGTTTGAGGATGAGTCTTTGATAGCACTCAGAGATAGAGTGTTGGCAAGTGATGCCGGACAGACTATCTTAGATTCAGATGGGGTTTTGAGGTATTCTGGCCGGTTGTGTGTTCCCAGAGTTGGTGAATTGATCCGGCTGATCCTTAGCGAGGCCCATGATTCCAAATATTCTATTCATCTGGGTACAACTAAGATGTATCGTGATTTGAGGCAGCATTACTGGTGGAGCGGTATGAGGAGAGACATCTCAGATTATGTGTCCCGTTGTTTGTTTTGCCAACAGGTTAAGGCCGAGCATATGAGGCCTGGGAGAGTTGCATAGGATGCCCATTCCTGAGTGGAAGTGGGAGCGCATCACCATGGACTTCGTTGTTGGGTTGCCACAGACTCCTAGAGGTGTTGACAGTATCTGGGTCATCGTGGATCGATTGACCAAGTCAGCACACTTCATACCCGTTCATACATCCTTCCATGTTGAGAGGTTAGCCCGTATCTACATTTGGGAGGTTGTCCGTCTTCATGGTGTGCCTGTTTTGAAGAGCATTTCAGGGAGAGTTGGGCACCCATGTGGATCTTCGCACAACGCTTCACCTGCAGACTGATGGTCAGTCAAAGCGCATGATCCAGGTGCTTGAGGATATGTTGTGGGCTTGTGTTATAGACTTTGGAGGTCAGTGGGACCATTTCTTGCCCTTGACGGAGTTTGTGTATAACAATAACTACCATTCCAGCATCGAGATGGCCATGTTTGAGGCCCTATATGGTAGGAGTTGTCGCACTCCAGTTGGTTGGTTTGAGTCTACGAAGCCTAGGCCGCATGGTACAAATTTGTTTCAAGAGTCATTGGAGCATGTGAGGTTGATCCAGGACAGGCTCAGGACGACTCAGAGTAGACAGAGAAGTTATGCAGACAGCAGGCGTCGACCGTTGAGTTTTGCTGTAGGTGACAGAGTATTCCTCCGAGTATCGCCCATGAAGGGCGTGATGAGATTTGGGAGGTGGGGCAAGCTTAGCCCCAGGTATATTGGGCCCTTTGAGATTTTGAGGGCAGTTGGCGAGGTGGTTACTGAGTTAGCCTTACCTCCAGCATTCTCAGTTGTGTACCCAATTTTTCATGTTTCGATGCTACACCGGTATGTCCCAGATGAGACGCATGTTCTCCAGTATGATGCCGTTGAGTTGGACGATCGTTTGACCTATACAGAGGAGACAATTGCTATTTTGGCCAGAAAGGTGAGGCAGCTGAGGTCGAGAGCCACTCGTGTAGTTAAGGTCTGTTGGAGGAATCATCTAGTTGTGAAGGCTACCTGGGAGATCGAGCGGGAGATCCAGGAGTAGTTCCCCAACTTGTTTGAGCCCTCATGTACTTCTTAATCCTTACTTTCGCGGACGAATGTCCTTTTAGTAGTGGATATTGTAACGACCCTCCAGGTCATTTCTGTGTTAGTGCCTTGTTTCTGTCGTTTAGAGCGTTTCTGTAGCGACCCCAAGTCATTTATGACTTGCTGGCACTGACTGTTCGGTCACCTGGTCGTTCGTTTGGGTTTTATGCCTGTTTTCATGTTTTGGAGCTTTTGAACCTTGAAAAGTTGATTTCAGTCATAACTTTAGGTAAATGACCTCATATGAGAATTCTGACGGTTCCATCAGTTCCGGAGCGGCCAAATTAGGCTAGAAGCATGGTTCGCTCGAGTCCCCGGGTTTTCGGTGTGATTTTGGGGCCAGATAGCTCTTTAGTCTTCAAAATTTGGCTTAAGGTTGACTTCGGTCAATATTCTTGATAAACACGCTCGGAAGAAAATTCCGACAGCGCAGTTAGTTTCGGAATGCCGAGTTTGGTCTAGAACGACCTTTTCAGAATCTCCGGGAGCTTCTGATCTAATTTTGAGGCCTTCGGTAGAAATTGGCAAAAAGGGCATAAAGGGTCTGAGACCCACTTTTTATCGAAACGACCTCGTATGGAAATTCCGACTGCACCATTGAGTCTGGATTGTCAAATTTAGTGGGCTAGCATATCTGATTTATTTTCATCGGGTCCCAAACGAATTCCGAGGGTCCGTTCGGAGACTTTGAAAAATAGAAATAAATCTGGTTACTGGTGCAGACCTTTAGCGACCAGAATTTAGAATTTTTAGCGACCAGAAATGGTCTTTAGCGACCAGTTTCGGGTTTTATAACTCAGAAAATTTAAGCTTTCAGCCCTCATTTTCAAATGACGATTTCTCCCTCATCCGAACTCCGATTTGAGTGATTCGAAGTCCTGTATGGTTGTGGAGATTGTGGCTACGTGGTGGAGTGATCAGATTGTGTTGGTGAACCTTCGTTTGAGGTGAAATTCAGCTCGAATCTGCTGCCATCAATTTATGATTTCTTCTTCATTTTAAACTTCGATATCTCGAGTTCTTGAGCTCCGTTTTGGGTAATTCAAAGTCCCACTTGTTTGGATTTTCATTAGCTTCATGGGTTTTAGGTTGGGGGTCATTGGGTTCTCCTCTTTTTGCATGAAATCAAGGGTAAGTCTCTATTTGGCCTATTTTTGTTAAGTTTTGTAAATTATATTTTGTTGGTTGTTAGGAGCGGATCCGACCCCTATTGAGCAATCTAATTTAGTATTAGTGTTGAGAGAAAAGATTTCGGACCTTTTGACGGAGTCAATTCTGGAAAATAGGAGCGGGTCCCACTTTGCCTGATTTTGACCCAAAAATTGGTCTGTCTCCGAATTTGTTGGTTTTGGTGTCTAAACGACCGTATTGACGCTGTGATTCTATTTTTGGTAGCGAGGCAACAGTGTGAGGCTGTTTGGAAGGGAAAATCTCCAATTGAGTGACTTGAAGCGCGCGTGATCGACTTTTTGGTAGGTTACGACTTCTCCTCTTTCTAGACTGAGCCTGATTGTGTAAATGCTGGTTGATATTTCTGAATTTGGGGTGGTTAGTTAGTATTGTTTCCCTTGTTCCCTGATTACCTCAGTTTAGAGTTGACTGTTGGGGATTTATGAGCTAGTATCATGCTATATGTTGGGCTGTTGATTTGATTTGCTGATATGCATGTTGTAGGGTATCTATTGGTGGTTATGTGATGTTGCATGAGTGGGTCTGGGTGAATCTGTTTGATGATTGGCTGATTATTGTGATTTTGCCTTAGAATAGGCTGTGATATTATTGACATAGTCCCATGTACCTAGTTGACTTGAGTATGTATCCGACGTCATTTCAGATGGACTAGATCCTTGTAGACTGATATAGTAGACTTGGGTCAGATTATGAGCCTTAGTATAGGCGTTTTCGTGGCTTTCGAACCTTCTGATTCTTTGCCCCTTATCGCTGCGATTGTTGGGATGCTGCCAGAAGATGCCATTGTTGTGCCGATTATCGGTTGGATTGTGTTTGGCTGGGAGCCTTCAATTGGTATATATGTGGGGGTAGCGGCCCGTGATATTTAGTCTCTTGGTGAATTGTTGTTGTGGCTTATCCGGTTCGTGACGGCTGGCTCCAGTATGCGGTTGACGTTACTTGGTTATTACTCAGGATTTCCAGCGCTAGGCTGACGGGGCTAGGCTACCCGCTTGGTCCGCAACTGATGTTACACGATTGTAGCCCATTATTTCCAGTGCGAGTCCGTGGAGCATAGGCTACTAGTCCCAGCTATGCGATCGATGTATCCGGTGGAACCAGTATTTCCAGCGTTAGACTATCGAGTGTGGGCTGTTTGTGCCAGTCTGAAACTGAGGTTGCCCGGTTAGAGTCTGGCATTTCCAGCTCGTGACTGATGACTGAGTTGGGCTCTAATATTTATGATTGAGCTGGGATCTTATATTTTTGACTGAGCTGGGTTCTGATATTTATGACTGAGCTGGTTTTTGATATTTATGACTGAGCGGGGCTCTAATTGTAATGATTGGGCGGGCCCTGATGTTGTTCTGGAGTTGGTTATTCCTTCGTTTATGTAGATTAGCTCTTCTGTATACCTATCGGGCTTATGGGGGTCCGTTCAGGTTTTATTTAAACTTGCACACGAGTGTGCCCAACGGGTCTTATGGGGGGCTCCACTGGGTTTATTTTAGTTATTTCTTTGTGCTTCCTTTCAGCTTTTCCGTTTCCTATTCTGTTGACCTCTGTTTGTGCTGATTCTATCTTGTCTGCCTGTTTTTACCCTTCTTGCTTAGTCGGCCTATGATGCCTACTGGGTACCTATTATTTTGGTACTTATACTACACTCTGCATTTGTTTTCATGATGCAGGTCCGAGCACCAGTTATCAGCGTTGAGATCGGGCCGGGAGCTGTCAGTTCAGGAGACTAGGGTGAGCACTTGGCATTTTGGGATCACCAGTTTCCTTCTGTATATATATTTTGGCTTGTCTTTTATTTTCGAGACAGTTGTTTCAGTGGTCCACTTTTGGGACTTGTACTCTTTTTAGTAGTTCTGTACTTTTTACTTCCAGGTTTTGGGAGGTGTTGTATATATTTAGTCTGGTTCGTTCCAGGTTTCATGATTGTTCTTATTGTGTGCTTCCACTTGGTTATGGATTAGTTTGCACCCTTAGTCCCGTTACTGTTTAGTTCCGGGATTGGGTTTTGGCTGGCCTACTCGTGGGTTGGTAGGCGCCATCATGACTTGAAAAATTGGGTCATGACACCATAATTTTTTTTCACTTTGCCATTTCATCGAAAAGGTTGTGAGAAACACGTTCTCAGGCCAATTTCAGCATAATTTCAACACCCTAAAGCCCCATTTGTTTTTTGTAAAGACTCAATCAACAACAACAATCAACCAAACAATTCACACAATTTCGAATTTCAACACAAATAAAGCTCAAAATCAATGGGTGAGAATCAACCCATTTTCACAACTCACCAATCTTCAAGAAACAAAAGAGAGGGAGTGAATTCGACATACCTTGAGGAAGAGGAATGATTGAAAGGAGAGAACTATTGCCATAAATGATCAAAGTGAACTGTTTTTTAGAGGGGGAAGTGTTGGGGATTTTTTGGGACTTTGCAACGGACTAAAATAAATTTTAAAGGCTTCTATCTTTTTAATTCATTCAAGTCATCGCGGTCGCGACCCCTCCTCGCGATCGCGACTGATAGCCTTTTTACCTTTCTTGAATGCGGCCTATAATTCTAACGATTGCGACACTCGAGATTGTATACATCGCGATAACGGCCATTGGCTCTCGCAAGCGAGATGAAAAACTCGCTACCAAGCCTACTGAATCTACTGTCAACTTGGGCGATGGCAGGGTCATTTGGGTAATCCACCCAATCAACTTTGGCGAACCTGAGTGCACCAAAAGTGTTCCAACTCCTATTTTGAAGGGTTTTTCACCCTGAATTTCAATCCCAATCATTCTTATACTTCTAAACCTATCAAAACAACCACCAAAAACTTTGGAACTATGAGGATTAGTCAAAAACAAAAATCCTAAGTTATTTTCAAAATCAAAAAATTGAAATTAAACTAAGAAATAAACTTATTTTGATACCGAAGGGCTGCCTCCGATCAAGCACACAATTTAACGTCGAGGCGCGATGCCGGGTACATAACCCTTTGTGTTTCCACTTCAAGGTAATGTCCCTTCTCCCCAACTAGATCAATGTCTCTTCGAAGGGCATGGGGACAACATGAGAGCATCATAGTTTTACTCGGTCTCTCCACTTCAAAGACTTGAATTTCTTACCCAACTTCAAATCATTTTCCCATTTTGGAACATTGGGCAAGAATAAGTAGCTCATTAGGCCATTTGAGCATTGACTTTCATAATCTTGGGCCTCTAAGTGAGTAATCTCGACATCTTGGAATGTTATTGGCTTGGATTGGTTGCACACAACCAATTTCTCATCAATGATCATCACAACCCATTCTTCCTCACAACAAGGCCATGAGCTATCTTCGTAGGGCTTACAACCCCCACGAATTTTATTGTTATCACAAGAAGCCATTGAAGCAAAGCAAAAAGAAAGCAAAGACAACTATTCACAATTTAAATAGAAACAAGGAAACTATAAATCCTGAATCAATTCAATACGCCTAAGTGTTCCCCGGCAATGACGCCATTTTTAATAACACTCAAATTACTCCAAAAACAAGTTAAAGAGTAAGCGATCGCTAGCAATATAAATAACCAACAAGAGATTGGTGAAGGTAACCAAATCCAGATTGGGCAAAGATCATACCAAGCAAGGGATAATTGGAAATTGGGAAATTTGGAACTAAATACTCATTCAAACAATCCATCGCACTTCTACACATGCTAATTCAATCATAGGTAGGCTAGGTCATCTTCAACAACACAAATCTTCTTTCGATCTCATTGTGCTATATCATGAAATCTCCTTTCAGTCTCAATCATGTAATTCAACAAAACAACCTACTACCTTAATATAGACCTCTATTTCAAGAAAGTCTAGCATTCAACAATGAGAACCTAAATTTCTCTTTCGAGCAAACTTAAGAATCAAAGCTAATATGAAATTATCAATCTAATCATCCACTTCACAAATTCTCTTTTGAGCAACCCACAAAGATCTAAGCTAGATTTGAGTGTGTACTCTCAAATCATAAATGAAAACATGACAATTAGATCAAGCCCATTTCATTAATATGAAGCATGGAATTAATTACAAAAATAATAGAATGAGAGATCAAAGCCCCAAAGGATTTGTCTATTTCTAGCACAAAAACCCAATTTTCATAAGCAATTACACCCACAATTCATGCAATACAAAGCAAGAGAAAGAAGATAGCATAAGAAATATTACTATTAAGAATGGAATCTTCAATCAAAAGATGAATTGTGAGACAACTTGCCTTCAAAGTATCAACCCATAAGATGAACTCTCAAAGTTGTCTCTCTATATTACTCTCTAAACTATAAATGGATTTTTTTTGATGAATTCAATAATCTAAAAATGACTGCTGATGAGTGTAAAAAGGGTTTTTGGGATCAATTTGGTAAAATTTCAATTTTTTCCAGGCGCCAGGATTTTACTCTTCGTGGTCACGATAACTAACTCATGCGGTTGCGATGAGTAGTGTCATTGAGTCACACTATAGCGAACTCTGACCATACGATTGCTAAGTCTGAAATTCTTATTGAACGTGATTGCGACTCTTGTTTCATGCGATCACAATGGGTACTCAGTAGCCAGTTCAACTTTCTTCCTTTTGACCTCTTTTTGCCTCAAGTGCACTTGGCTTCTTCAAATGTCTTCTGAATCAAATCTCCAATTCATTTTTCTGCAAATATGAAGAAAACCACATTAAAAGCACCAATTCTTACCTAAAGCAAGCCAAAACTAATAAAAAGAGCCTCAAATGAGTGGAAATCTCCCACTCATCATAACATCAGCTAAGAGAGGGGCAAGCCACCCTCTCAAGTTGCCAAGAGGATGTTTCAACCTCTATGTGTATGAGTTTGTGTTCCTTGACTCACAACCAAGTGCCTCATTAATTTCAATTTCCCCACATTAAGCCATCTTCCCACGAACCTCAACCGTGTCAAATGGCTTGTAATCAACTCCCTTTATCTTCTTTGGGAGCTAATGAGCATATGCTTTGTAAAATTCATGTACCCAAGTAGGGACATATGGTTCCCTTGCCTGAGTGAATCTCTCAAACCCATGATATTTTATTGTGCTCCATACCCCGAGGTACCTATCAACCACCCCGTCATTAGAAAGGTGCTTTTCCTCCAAAATAGTGCACAACCCGACATCTTTCAAATGATGCATCACACGAGGGGAAACTATTGGGACTATTCGAGGCACAACATTTGCCAATGGATCATAGATAACTTTGGCTCACATTTCTCTCTGCTTCGTCTTTGTTGGTTGAGTTTCAGACCTAGGCCTGTGTACCGGAGTAGTGGACCCCTCTACTTCTCCCTCGATGTTCTCATCATTCATCCAAGAAAAGTTCAAAGGCTCAACATCGAAATTCGAAGTAGTCGTATTCACATCCACTAGTTGTTGCTTCCTGGTGTCTTTGGGAGCTACATTAGCCTTCTACTTGGATTTTTCACTCACATGCTTAGACTTGCATTGAGTGAGTTAGGGCTGCTCAGTTGGTTTAGAGTTCGAAATACCCTTTTTCCTTCTCCAAGATGGAGAATCCCCCGCAGAACCTCTTCTAGTCACTAACACATTTGAATGGGCCATACCTGTATTACACAATATCTAGAATATATATCGGGTGAAGGGTTAGCGAATAATAATCAATTAAGCAATGCAGAACTAAACCTATCCTAAGACTCGCCAAAAGGGTCAGCAAATCACCAAGCAGGTTCGGTGAGCTAAATCAGGCTCGCCAAAAGAGACCGAGGCAATTGACAGACATATCAGGCAACAATGACGAGCAACCAATTTAGTTGGCGAGTCATCAAAGTCATTCAGTGGGATACAAGAGCTCACCAAAGTGATAGAGGCGACTTGTAACTTTTCACAATAAAACGGTGAAAAGATATGCAAATTGTTGAGCCGCCAAAAATGTTTGGCGAGCTGAGGTAGCTCGCCGATGACGTCTAGGGCTACTATCGAGAAATCAATGCAACAAGGGAGAGCTGAGACTAAAATGGCGAGCCTTCAAGTTACCTTTGCGAGCTTGATTGAGCTCACCGAATAGATAACGTCTAACCCTATAGACTAAATTTCACAAACCTACTCTAACAACCAATCAAAGATTAATTTTAATAGAATTAGCACAAAATCAAAGTCATCCAAAACACCAAATCACCCTGGGTACTCAGACTTCTCCTCAATTCAAACAACAAACAAGAAATAACAAAACAATGATTTTCCCTTAAGAATGACGTCATCCAATCTATCATTGGGAAAAATCAAGCCATTTCATTGAATTTGAGTTACTCAGACTTTACCTACATAATAATTATGCAAGACCCTCAATAAATCATCACCCAATTGCAATAGAAACTAACCCAACACCCCTATGATCAAACCCACATGCGCAACTTTAAAATTTAAGAACAATGGGTTATCAAACAATTAATCAAAATCCTAAACCATTTAAGCACTACTCAACATCATTATAATCTCACAATCAGTGACTATGCACTTTCATTTAAATTCAAGCACAAGAGTCAAGAATATGAACTAGAAAACCAACCTCAATTTGAACACAAATAGGATACACGACAGGGGCAGGGATTTGGCACAGAGGAATCCACACAAGTACGTGATCTAATAAAGTATAACACTGAGTAAATTGAAAAGAAACTATTTAAGATTGTTTAGGTGAAAGCTAAGAAGAAGAAAAATTTATAAAATTTGAAAGGTCGGTGTTTAAACAATTAAAAGACCCTTGGCCTTTCAACTGAAGACTATTTGGCGAGGAGCGACAAACGTCGCCAATCAAGTCGGCGACTCACTGAAGGAGTTTTAGCTCACCAAGAACGTCTGCTGTAAACATCAAAATTGAACTTTAAATCAGCGAGTATGACTGATGTCGCCAAATATAGTCGATGAGTCACCAATATGGTGCCTGTTCACCAAACAAGACAATGGCTTCTGTAGGTTTTTGCTTCAAAAGGGTGAGCCAAGATGGGCTCGCCAAATATATTCAGCGTATCACCAAGTGAGCATTCCCTTGCCAAAAATGACAGGGGTGAATGACAAGATTTTGAGCAGAAAAGGTGAGCCAAAATGGGCTCGCCTAATCCACTCGGTGACTTGTCGAGATGGTCTTCAGCACTCCAAACTTCCCAGTGTTTAGGGACTTTAATTCCATCTACACATTCAACACACATTATTAAAAATCACTAAAAACTTGGGTTGCCTCCCAAGATGCACCTTAGATAATGTCATGGCACGATGTGGATATGCTATCAAGCATCATCCAAGTACATTACCTCAATTACACTCACACCACGAACTTCTCCAAAGTATAACTTCAAGCGTTGACCGTTTACCTTGAACCTGGAACCATCCGTGTTTTCAGCTTCTATTGCTCCATTGCCAAATACCCGAACCACCTTAAATGGCCCTAACCACTTTGATTTTAATTTTTCTAGGAAAAGTCTCAACCTAAAATTGAAGGTAACACAAAATCACCTACCTGAAACTCCCCGTGTAGGATTTTGGCATCATGCCACCTCTTCATCTTCTTTTTGTAAAGGGCTAAATTTTCATAAGCTCTTAGTCAAAATTTTTCCTACTCGTGGAGTTGATCAACAAGCCATCTAGAAGCATTCTCCTAATTCAAATTCACAAATTTCAACACCTACAATGCCTTGTGTTCTAACTTGACCAGTAAGTGACAAGACTTTCCACACACTAGCTGATATGGAGACATCACAATGGGGGTCTTGAAAGCTATACTAAATGCCCACAATTCATCTTCTAGCTTTCCCGACCAATCCTAATAGTTGGCATTTACCATCTTTGCGAAAATGTTCTTTATCTCACGATTTGATACCTCCACTTGCCCACTAGCGTGGGGATGATAGGGATAAGCCACCTTATGCTTAACTCCATACTTTGACAATAATGCTTCAAATTGGCGAATACAAAAGTGGGAGCCCCCATCACTTATGATAGCCCGAGGCTTACCAAATCTCACAAAGATGTACCGCTTGAGAATTTGAGTGACACATTTTCCTTTGTTGGTGGGTAAGGCCACCGCCTCCACCTATTTTGATACTTAATCCACAACTATAAAGATATACTCATTCCCAGACGAACTCACAAAAGAGCCCATAAAGTTTATCTCCCATACATCAAAAAGCTCAATTTCAAGGATTGGTAAGAGAGAAAGCTCATGCTTACGAGAAATACCTCCTAGAATTTGTCATTGTACACACACTTTTGAAAAAGCATTTGCATTTTGAATAATGTTGGCCAATAAAAGTCACATTGGAGGACCTTAGATGCCGTTCGAATCCCACCATGGTGTCCACCTACTGGTAATGCATGACAAACTTCAAGGATTGACTTTACCTCAACTTCCGGAACACACCTCTGGATTACATGATCAGCAAACTACCTAAAGAGATAGGGCTCACCCCAAAGAACTCCTTAACATCAAAAAGAAATTTCTTCCATTGATAACCATTCAGCCCTTCGGGAATGATCCCAGACTCCACATAATTTGCAAAATTGGCATACCATGGTGTAGAACCATGAGAAAGTACCATGAAAAACTTATCGAGAAATGACTCGTCAATGTCTCTTCCATTAGCCAACACTTTTAGGTTTAAGACTAGAGAGATTATTGCTACTTGGTTCTCACAACCCTTCCGATCTTTCACTTCAAAATCAAATTCTTGAAGTATAAGTACCCACCGAATCAACCTCGATTTATCTTCCTTCTTTGCCATTAAGTAATTAAGGGCAGCATGATCAGTGTGCACAATCACCTTAGTACCCAACAAATAGGCTCTAAGTTTCTCAAAGCCATACACAACAACCAATAACTCTTGTTCCATGACGTTATAATTCTTTTGAGCCCCATTTAGTGTCTTGCTAGCATAGTAAATAGGATGAAAACGATTGTTCTTTTGTTGCCCAAGGACTGCTCCAAGAGCCACACCACTAGCATTATACATCATTTCAAATGGAATACACTAATCTGGAGCAATAGTAATTGGGGCTGAGATGAGCTTTTCTTTCATCCATAAGAATGCCGCAACACATTTTTCATCAAAATCAAATATTCTTTCTTTCTCTAATTGCTTGCACAAAGGGACAACCACCTTAGAAAAATCCTTTATGAAACACCTATAAAACTCGGCATGCCCCAAAAAACTATGTACCCCTTTCATTGAGTTTGGAGGAGGTAGCCTAATAATAACATCTATCTTTGCTTGGTCAACTTCAATTCCCTTGCCCGATATCTTGTGCCTGAGTACAATCCCTTCTTTCATCATGAAGTGACAGTTTTCTTAATTAATGACAAGGTTTGTTTCAACACAACATTGAAACACTTTACTCAAATGACTCAATCACTCTTCAAAAGAATCACCCACAACAGAGAAATCATCCATGAATACCTCCATTGACTCCTCGACCATGCCCGCAAAGATCAAGAGCATGCACCTTTGGAAAGTCGCTGGGGCATTGCATAGCCCAAATCACATTCTCTTGAAAGCAAATGCCCTATATGGACATGTAATGGTGGTTTTTTCTTGATCCTCTGGAGCTATAGAAATCTAGTTGTACCCCGAATATCTATCTAAGAAGCAATACCATCGTTTAGCCGCAAGGTGATCTAACATTTGGTCAATAAAGGGTATTGGGAAACAATTTTTCTTGGTCCATGAAGTAAGTTTCCAATAATCCATACATACTCTCCAACTGGGGACGGGTCGGGTAGCCACCAACTCATTGTTTGCATTTGGTATCACTGTCATACCTCCTTTTTAAGGAACACATTGAATTGGGTTGACCCACTTGCTATCCGCAATTGGGAAAACAATACCCACGTCCAGCCCCTTTATTATCTCTTTCTTCACCACTTCTTGCATAGGAGGATTCAACCTCCTTTGGTGCTCTATACTTGGCTTGTAATCCTCGGCTAGTTGGATTTTATGTGTGCAAATTCCGAGTGGAATCTTGAAATATCAGCAATCGACCAACCCAAAGATTTAATATACTTCTTCAAAACCCCAATCAAGGTCTCTACTTGCCCCTCCGACAAATCATTTGCAACAATAATTGACAATGTGTTATCAGTCCCTAGAAATACATACCGAAGGTGCGAAGGAAAAACTTTCAATTCTCACTTTGGTGGTTCTTCAATAGATGGTTTGGCCGGAGGGTTCTCTCGATTCTTTAAGTCAATATCAAGCTTCTTGAGATTGGATGGGAATGAACCCGACCCTTCAAGAGCTGCAACCACTTCATCATAATCAATGACTTCCTCTTCATCATAGTTTAGCAAAACATCGCTAATGATTCTCCACTACAAGCCACTTCATAGACACTTGCTACAGCTTCATCAATCACATCTACTTAGGATACCACATGCATATCACTAGGATGCTTCATAGATTTGCATACATTAAACTTAACCTCTTTGTTGTTCACCCAAAACTTCAATTCTCCGCTCTCAACATCAACTAGTGCCCTTCCGGTAGCCAAGAAAGGCCTATCGAGAATAATTGGTATTTCTGCATCAAATTCACAATCTAACACAACAAAGTCGGTAGGGAAGATGAATCTATCAACTTTCACCAATATGTTATACAATACCCCTATCGGCCTTTTAATGGAACAATATGCCATCAATAGCCCCATTGTTGTTGGTTTGGGAGCATCCAACCCCAACTTTTGGAAAATAGCTAGGGGCATCAAATTTATACTCACCCTAAGATCACATAAAGATTTAGCAAATTGGTACACCCCAATGGTGCATGAAATAGTAAAAGCTCCCGGGTAATCTTTTTTAATGATCACATTGCTTGACATTATAGCGCTACAATTATGAGAGACCTCTATGGTCTCAAACTCCATTTGCCGCTTCTTAGTAACCAACTCCTTCACGAACTTAGCAAAGCCCGACATCTCAAGTAAAACATCTATTAGAGGAATGTTTACTGACAAACTCTTGAACAGACTCAATTTTTTTTTGGAACTTGGCATCACCCTTCTTATTTTCCAATTGTTGAGGAAAATGAGGGGTCACTTTTATTGGCACTTGCATTGGATTTTGCACATTCACATTGTTGGGCGGATTAGCCACCATATCACCCCCCAAGTTTGCACTAGAATCACTCCCAAGATTCTCATTGTCATCATCATTTGTTACAACTATTGGTTCATCAACATGCTCCAGTGGTTCATGATCGACAAACCATCTTTTTGGTACCAAAATTTTCATTCAATCATTGTTCAACACTCTACCACTTCGAGTAACAATAGCCAACACATGAGCATTGTTTTTGGGATCAGCAACCGTATCAATTGGCAAACTTCCTTTCGGTTTAATATTTAGATGACTTGAAATTAGGCTCATTTGACCTTCAAGTTGTTTGATTGAGACCGAATGTGAGATTCCATTTTGATTTAAAGTAGAGAAATCAGTCTTCATTTCTTTCAACACCTTTACATATCCCTCTACCTTGTTGAGTATCCTTGCTAATATATCTTTGTTCCGAAAATTCTCTGGATCCGCTTGTGGTTCCTTTGGCTTGGGTCAGTCATGCGGTGGAATGTACCGATCCTTTTCCCTATCACGATCTCTCCAATTAGCGCCCCTATCATGCCAATCTCTTTTTCTATCTCTCCAAACACCTTCATGCTCTTTGTTCCAACCTTGATCCCGCCCGACCTTTGATAGCTTGGACGAGAACCACCCACTTGTTTGTCAAAAAATTGAACCTCTTCATTATACATTGCCTCAAATTTCTTATCTTCCAATTTCATTCTACTTCTAAGTCCAACTGCATTCACCGCTTTGAAACCACCACTCATGACATGCTTTGATAGTAGATCAAGTTGGGTCATCATTTTTGCCATGTAGTCAGCCCAAACAAGAGGGGAAACCTGATCTTCCCTAGTGGGCCATGCCTGATTGATCTTTGTCATCTTATCTAACAAAGCCAATGCCACTTCGATCAGTTGTCTCATGATTTCACCTCGGATGAGTTGATTGGTAACCTCCTTGTTCATAGTTTCAAGACTCCGATAAAAGTATTGCAATAAAACATTATCTAGTGGCCTGTGAGTGGGACATTGTAACATCTTCTTTTTGAACCTCAACCACGTTTCATGAATTGGCTCACTGTCAATCTATTTGAAATTTTGAATAATATCCCTCAACTTCAACATTTTTGAAGGGGGGAAAAGTCTCTAAAAATTGCTTCAGTGAGCTCCTCCCGTGAAGTGATTGAATTCCTTGGTAACTCTGCTAACCATTTCGCTGCTTCCCTCATCAAGGAGAAAGGAAACAGCCTCATCCAGATAGACTCTTGAGTGATGTTTTTGAAAGTAAACGGACCACATACATCCACAAAGTTCTAGATGTGTTCATGGGAATCTTCATGAGCTAGACCCCCAAACTGCCCTTTCAGTTGGAGTAGTTGGAGCATAGTCCCGGTCACATGTAATATAGCATTGCCCATAGTTGGAGGCAAGTGAATAGCTCCCGTATTCCCATGATCTTCTTTGTTGACATCATTCAAGTTTCCTATATCATCCATCTGCCCATGGTTGCTAGCAATGACACTCATATCTTTACCTATTGAGAACACAACAAGGAAAATATTGGAAAGAGTGTTCGACTACAAATAAATCAGTTCACAAAATTATTTCACTAGATGAATTCTAAGCACCACTTCTCGATAACGACGCCATTTTGATAATGCTCAACTACCCATCTTATAAGTTAACGAGTAGGCAATCGTTAGAAATAATAACCCAATGTATGAGGTCAGGGTTGAATCCCATAGGGAGCGGTCTTTGTTAGAATTCAATTAGGATGTTGAATTCATGAGCTAATCTTTTGTTGATCAGCAGTTGATATAAAATAAGTTTTAAAAATTTCAAATTATCAAATTGTGAAACCTTAGTAACAACCGTTTACTAAAATCCACTAGCAAGAGTGTTAAACAAGTAGAGAATAAAGCTAGGGATGTGTGGAAATGGGTATCAATTTCGAATATGGGTACATGTGATTTCTCAAGAACATTAATCTCTCATGGATAGGCTAGATCAATCTATAGCACGACATGCATTTCTCAAGAACACATTATTTATCATAATAGCTCTTTTCAATGCCTCTCATGTAAGCTATGCAAAACAATCTAATACCTTAACAAAGATTTTCTTTTCCATAAAAATCTAGCATCTAGCAATAAAACCTAAATTCCTCTTTCCAAACGAACTTAGAATTTAAGGCTAATATGCAAGTATCAATCCAACCATCCACTTCATGTTATCCTTTTCAAGCAACACATGAAGATATGAACTAGATTCAAGTTTGCAACCTTAAATTATAAATTAAAACATGATGATTAGATTGAATCCATGGAAAATAATATAAAACAGAGCAATTCACATAAGCCCACGATGTTAATCAATACCCAACTTCATTTACACACCCTTAGAATAGGGGTTTTAGCCAGACATATGAAAATTGAAGAAAGCTATACCAAAATAGAGGTTCTCCATCTGAATTGATTGACTTAAACTTCAAATTCTAAAATACCCAAGCAAAAACCTCCCAATTTCAAGTATAAAACTGGCTAAGAAAATCTTTAGAATGTTCTTGTGTACTGTAATTTCAGAAGATGGAAGATGAGTTTTTTTATTGCTTTTCGATTATTGATACCTTCTCAAAAGTCAGCAAAAATTTCACTTCGAGACCCAATCAGTGACGTTATCGAGCTCACCGACCTACTCGGTGAGTCACTAACTAACACATCTTCTCACATTTCCTTCTTTGACTTCAGGCTTCAGGTGTTTGAACCAACAGTTGGCGAACTCGATGGACATCACCGTTAACAATTGACGAATCACCGAATATCACATATGCTCATCACTTTGTTCTCTATTCTTAACAGAACTTTCCAGCATCTTCGACAACTTTACATCACCTCACCGACTGAGTTGGTTAGTCATTATTCACTTTATCTTCTCACCGACCTTCTTTGAGCTTTTTTAGTGGAGACTCTATCACTTTTAGCGAGGTCCAGCACCGTTGGCGAGTCGCCAAGTGCTTTTAGTGAGCTTTCAGCTTCACATTTTCTTTATTTTTTTCATGTTTTTTGCTTCGTTTTGCATACATTTGTCCTTACCTTGTCCTTATGACTTCATAGCTGCAAATCAACACTTTAACATCAGAAATGGACATAAAATGGCATTGAGAAAACTATTTCGTGGATTAAAAAGCCTCAAATGAGTCCAAAATCTCTGATTCGTCAACTATACATGTAGAAATATATATTCAAAAAAGTATAAACAACTGCTTTTGTTAGTCAATTACATTTAAATACATCTTAATCAATATAGAGTAGTCAAAGTTTTAACTTCTAAACATTTAATCTATAGTAATACTAGGTTGCATATTTGTTAGTAGTATGTTATATACTTACGTATGGTATTTGGTATTTCATTATGTTATTTTTAAATACCAAATACCGTACCAAATACTAAAAAAAATTTAAAATGTATACCATATACCAACCAAATACCATAATACCAAAATTACGGTATCAAAAATTTTAATATGGTATTGTAATTTGATATATTGGTTACCATGCCCACCCGTAACACAGATAGGTTGTGTAGGCCCTTGTTGCATTTTTGGTTCTTCGTGTGAGGTAGATGCTAAAGGTGAAGTACTGGACTCAGACTGTGATCCTGACTCTCCACAGCCACTCTTCTCCCCCAATGATTATTCTACCTCTTCATACTGAGAAGTAGTAGGTGCTATTGGGGTTTGGGTTGGGGAAGCTACCCCAACAGGCTCAGGCACCGGTGCAAGTTGTTTTGTTTAATTCTGAGTGGCCCAGGGTTCGTTAAGTGAATTTGATTCAATGTTGTATTCGACCTTAGAGCCACTCCATTCATCATCTGACAATTACTTTTGGATTTGAGTTCTAAGTATCTGAGCCCCAGTCCTTCTATACAATTTGGCAACCTTCCCCCCAGGTTTCATAGTGGCCTTGGGAAGCATGGTAACTTCGGGAAAAGTATTAGCTACTATACACTAAATAATAAAGCAAGAAACTAAAAGAAAAACTCAACAAAAGCAAAATATATTTCAATTTGGTATGCACAGTTTTGGTCTTATGAGAGGGTTACTATGGATCATAGAAGGGAGCAGGAGCCGTAGAACCCTATCATAGAAAGACATGCCACATTTCAAGTCTCATAACGTCAAACTACGAGCCAATAGTATGGTTCGTAATCAAACTACAGACCATAGGTCAACTCATAGTTCCCATAGGCAGGTTACTGGAATTTGGACTTTGGGACTATGAGGTTGATGTACGAGCCATAGAAACATTTACATATCATGCACATGCTCATAATCCTTAGGGTGAAAATCATGCCTTCAGAACTCAATGTATGAGTGCTATCTACGGACCGTAGAAGGTTCTATGACTCGTAGATAGACATCATACTGACAAAGGTTTTGAAGTTTAGACACTAGATCTTCAGGCTATGTTTACGAAAGGAAAGTATGGGTCGTGGAATAAACCACGGCCCATAGAAGGCCTTTATAGGCATGAAAAATGCCCAGGTCAGTTTCCATCTCTCAACTAATGCTTGCATTTGCCTAAACTAACAGCCCAACCTAACACAATTATGAATTTCATCAATTAAAATTCAATTAAACTAATAATCATATAACGAAGGGAAAATGTTGCTTACCCAAGATTGATTATTAGCTGTGTGAGTGAATGATTAAGTTTCAACCCATCCCTTTTCATCCCGACTTTCAATGACCCACGATGACACTTTTTGCCACATTGTTTATGTGAATTCTCGGTTTGGTGGTGTGGGGAAATTTCAGAACATAGAGATGTGGTGATGGTGAGTAAGAAATGGTTGAGTTATGTGGAGTATAGTGTAGGAGTTGTGATGGTTGGGGAGAGTTGTAACGGTAGGGGATATGAAATGGATGAGGGAAAATATAATGGTTTTTTTGAATTTGGGCAAAAAGAGATGTATTTGGGGAAAAAATGAATTGAGGGTCTTTTAACCCCTTTTTGATCATGCGCCAAATCAGGTATAATTTAGAATTACTGGGCTTTTTTTGAAGCCCATCTACGAACTGTAGTCACGTCTACGATCTGTGGATGGGTTTCATGGATTGACTTGACACTTAGAAAAAATTTAGAAACATACTTGGGATCTATGAGCACAGATTACTGACTGTGCTTTTATTTATGGTCTGTATTGTGCACTCTTAGATCTAAAGTTGTAGCTGGCCTTGTACCCTAGCTTCTACGAGCACCAACTACGGTTCGTTATATGAACTACCACTTATAAATGGGGCTCATAGAGCAAGACCTATATATTATCATTTACCCAGGGTTACACGAATAGGGTAGAGTGAACTATGACCCGTGGAGACTATCCGTAGAACCTTCTACAACTTATTTTTTTCTAATTTTTCTGCTGATACCTGCATATGTAACAACCATTAGGCCTATCCTATCTTTTTCTTGACTCTAATTTGACACTGACCCCAATTTAGCCTATGCTAACCAAAAACTAAAGCTAAAAAGAGAAAATTACAAAAGAAATCGAACTAAACATCTTGGGTTGCCTCCCAAGCGACACTTGATTTAACGTCGTGGAATGATGCAGGCTCTTTAGTTACTCATACTTTACCAAGAGCCTATACTTCCACCACCTTGATTTCTTCAGCAGTGCCCATGTAAACTTTTATCCTTTGTCTATTTACCTTGAACCTTGTTCCATCATCGTTTTCTAATTCAACTGCTCCTTATGGGAATACTTGAACCACTCGGAATGCTCCCAACCATTTTTACTTGAATTTTCCCAGAAATAAGTGTAACCTTGAGTTGAAAAGAAGGACAAAATCTCCGGGTGTAAATTCTCGCTTTTCAATCTTTTGGTCGTGGTACTTCTTCATTCTCTTTTTGTACAAGGCTAAAATTTTATAGCTTTTAAGCGATACTCATCAAGCTCATTAATTTGATTTAGTCTCTGATTTGATGTAGCACTCTAGTCTTGATTTAGATTTTTGAGTGCCTACATGGCTTTGTTCTCTAACTCTATAGGTAGGTGACAAGACTTCCCAAACACAAGTTGGTAAGGAGACATACCTATGGGAGTCTTGAATGCAGTTTGATATGCCCATACATAGTCATTAAGCTTTCTATACCAATCAGGCTTGTTCGCATTCATAGTCTTTGCCAAGATTTGCTTGATCTCTTGATTTGAAATTTTGACTTTCCCGCTAGAGTGCAGATTGTAAGGAGTTGCTATAGTATGTCGAACTCCATATTTCTCAAGCAACGCTTTGAAAAAATTATTATAAAAGTGGGAACCTCCATCGCTGATAATTGCCCGTGGTGTACCAAATCTAGAATAGATAATTTGTTTAAGTAATGTTTTGACACTCTTTGCTTCATTATTAGAAAGCGCTACGACTTCCACCCACTTAGACAGATAGTCAACAACCATAAGTATGTACTTCATACCATTCGAACTCACAAAGGGAACCATAAAGTTAAGGCCCCAAATATCAAACAATTCAATCACCAGTATAGGAGTGAGTGGGAGTTCATGTTTCCTTGAAATACCTCCTTCTCTTTGACAATGATCACACTATTTGGCGAATAGTAGGCCAATAGTACATGCGTTGCAAGATTTTTCAGGCTGATCGAATACCACTATGATGACCTCCAACATGAGACAAATGACATGCCTCCAATATACTCATCATCTCGACCTCAAGTATGTAGTGATGAATAATCCCATCAGTACAATAACGAAAAGAATATGGTTCTTCCCATAAAAACTTCTTCACATTAGACATAAATTTTTTGCGTTGGTGAAAAGACAAATATAAAGGAACCACGTCATTCACCAAGTAATTAGAGAAATCTGCAAGCCATGGAATCAGATCATAAGATGCCCCCAAGACACGCTCATTTGGGAAAGTGTCGTCTATTTCAATTCCATATGCCAACTTCAACATAGCTTCTTTTTCTAATCTAGACAAGTGGTCAGCAACTTGATTTTCGATCCCTTTTCGATCTCTAAGTTCAAAATCAAACTCTTGCAACATCAGCACCCAATGAATCAGTCTTGGCTTCGAATCCTTCTTTGCCATAAGGTATCTCAATGCATGATCAGTGTGCACAATGACTTTGGTACAAAGCAAGTAGGATCTGAACTTTTCAAACTCAAAGACTACAGTCACTGTGTAGTTTCTTTTGGCAATATTCAGGGTTTTTAAGCATATTATATGGGATGAAGAATCTTTTCACTTCTTTTCCCTAACACTATGCCAAGCGCCACCCACTTGCAGTAGACATAACTTCGAACGGTTGGTCCCAATCTGGTGAGATTATGATGGGTACAAAAATTAGCTTCTCTTTCAATTCTTCAAATGCCTTCAATAGGCCTCATCAAAAGTAAACTTCATCTCCTTCTTGAGTAACTTGCATAACAGGTGAGCTATCTTGGAGAAATCCTTGATAAATCTGCAATAAAAGACAGCATGTCCCAAAAAGCTTCTAACACCCTTTACGGAGATAGGTGGGGGTAATTTTTCAATCACCTCAATTTTCACCCGATCAACTTTAATTATTTTGTTGGAGATCTGATGGCCAAGAACTATACCTTCTTTCATCAATAAGTGACACTTCTCCCAGTTTATCACGAGATTGCATTCTTTACACCTCTTAAGTACATCACCTAGATGAGCCAAACAATCATCAAACGAGTCACCTACCACTTAAAATTCATCCATGAAAACTTTAATAGTGTCTTCCACCATGTCTGAGAATGTGGACATCATGCAATGCTGAAAAGTCACCGGTGCATTACACAGTTGAATGGCATCCTCTTGAAATTAAACGTTCCATATGGGCAAGTGAAGGTGGTCTTCTCTTAGTCTTCGGGGGTGATTTATATTTGATTGTAGCCTGAATAACCATCAAGAAAATAGTAACATCCTTTACCAGTGTAATGATCTAACATATGATCCATGAACGACATTAGGAAGTAAACTTTCTCTGTCCATTCATTCAACGTGCATAGTTCATGCATACTCTCCAACCAGTGACATGACTCATAGGAATGGGCTTATTCTTTGCATTCAGAACCACAATAATTCCTCCCTTCTTAGGCACACATTGAATAGAGCTTACCCATTTACTGCCATTAATCGGATAAACCACTCCAGCATATAACCACATGATGATCTTTTCCTTGACAACATCTTGCATGGGTGGATTTAGTCTCCTCTGGTGCTCAATGCTAGGTTTGCAATCAGACATGAGTTGGATTTTATGAGAATATATGCCCGGTGGGATGCCCATGATGTCAATAATGGTCCATCCAATTGCCCTCTTGAAGCATCTTAACACAGAAGTCAAAGCCCCTACTTTCCCTTTAGTTAGATCTACAGTAATGATAACTGGGAAGGTATTATTTTTGCCTATAAACACATACCGCAAGTGAGATTGGAGAGCTTTGAGTTCTAACTTTGGAGGTTCATTAATCTATGGTTTTGCAGGTGGGGTTTCTCTATTTTTTAGATCCGGATGAAGTTTCTTTGGTGCAAAATTATACTTCCCTAACCCATCAAGTGTATTAACCTTCTGGTCGTAATCCCTAATGTGTTCTCCATAAAAATTCATGATCACTGCTGCTAGCACCTCAACACCTAGTCTTTCTTCAATTAGCACTTCAGGTTGCTCTTCACTAGTCAAGTTCACGACAGATACCACTTTAAGATCACTTGATGCTTCATCGACTGAAAAATGTTGAAATTTACCTTCTTCATTATTCAATCTGAACTTCATCTACCCTTTTTCTATATCAACTAAAGCACGTCCAGTTACAAGGAATGGTCTCCCTAAGATGATGGACACTTCAAAATCAACCTCACAGTCCAAAATCATGAAGTCCATAGGAAATATGAGTGCCTCAACTTTGACCAGAACATCATGAAGGACACCAATTTGTTTCTTTACGGTGAGATCCGCCATAAGTAGCTGTATTGCAGTCTGTTTGGGGGATCCTAAGCCTACATTTCTGAACACTGATAGTGGCATCAAGTTTATGCTATTACCCAAATCACGTAGGGCTTTAGTAAAACATAATGCTCTAGTTGTACATGGGATTGTGAATGCTCCAAGATCCTCCTTCTTCTATACTAATTATCTGGTGGCTATGGCACTATAATGTTGTAACTTGTCATCTCCTTCAAAGCTTGTGGCCCTCGTTTTAGTCACTATCTCCTTCATGAACTTTTTATAGCCCTACATTTGCTCTAGTGCCTCAATTAAAGGGATGTTGATTGATAGTTGCTTCAACATTGAGATAAACTTTCAATATTTTCCTTCCTTAGTTTTCTTGACTAATCTCTATGAAAAAGGAGGAGGAGGAGGTTGAGACATATGGATTATCTTTTGTGTGGTTTCCTTTTCTTCCCGATTTGATCTTTGGGTTCCCCCCACATGTTCAACTTCAGTATTTTTAGGTTTTTTTAGGCTTTCCACCTCTATTAGCATTGGAGGATCTATGGTATGTTTTCCACCTTGTGTAGTGACTGTCATGCGATACCCATAATTTTTGGATTTTGAACTATAATGCTTGGAAGTGTTCCTTTTTGGCGTGGATACAAAGATGAGGAAATCTAACCCAACTGCTGCTCAATCTGTTTGATGGTTGTAGCATGTGACTCTACTTTTTGATTCATACCTGATAGGTCATTGAGCATCTCTTTGATATTATCATCGGAAGAGTCCAACCTTTTCATCATCTTTGTCATCATGTCTTCAAGCTTTGTAAACCTTGATCCTCCATCTCGATTGCCTGGTGGAATATATGCACCACTCCTTTCGTTTCTGTTGTTGTCTCTCCTCGCCCAATTACCTTCTTTGTCTTGGACTCGATTATTGTCATTATACCCATTCCGATTGTAGTTATGATCACAATTGTAGTTTCCATCCCGGTTGCAGTTGTTGTCTCTATTGTAATGGCTTTATTGATTGAAATTACTGTCTCAATTATAGTTCCAACCTTGATTCCCCTGACCTTTGCACCATGTATCCTGATTGGAAGCTTGGGCGTTAGTCCGAAAACCTCCCATCTGATCATTCACATAGTATGCATCCTCCTTATATCTGAAATCATCATGTGTTGGTGCTCTGCCTTGGTAGTCTATTGCATTGACTTTTTTTGAACAATTTACTTTTTATTTTAACACAAAGTTATCTTTTGTTCTCAACTATTTTATTTCTCGGAGTATGTCCTCATTTGCTTGCATTGAGGCTTGATTTGTATTTATTGAAAAGGTGCTCCTCGAGGTTTATGTATCCCTATTACTCCATGATCTATTTGTTTTAGCATCCTGATCATGTTTTTCCACTGCTTCCTCAAAAGTGTTTGCCATGAATGATCTTCCAGTGATAGTGTCTGCTACAACTTTTCCATTGTCATATATTGCTCTATAGAAGATCTCGAGAAGTGAATAGTCATCTATTATATGATTTGGCACACTTCTCAGATAGCTTGTAAATCTTTCCCGTGCAACACTTATCGACTCTTCTGGTATTTTTTGAAAGTTGTTGATTTTATCCTTCAACTTCAACTTCTTAGATAATGAGAAGTATTTTTCTAGAAACACCTCATGCAACTGCCTCATTGTCCCAATTGAGTTATATGGAAGATCAACTATGTAACACCCCATAGCCCCCATTGTGTGTACAACTAAGTTCACATCGACGAACCTATTATTATATAGGAGAATGAAGTCGTAATTGAGCCTAAAGACCAAGGGTGAGTATATATACAATGAGCTAAGATAAGGTTAAAATGAATGATTTGGGCAGAAATAAAAATTTGAATCAAGTAAATGACCTACTAGCTTCACCTACTTGCTTCACCTATGGACTTCACCTACTAGCTTCACCTACTTGCTTCACCTATGTACATCACCTACTTGGAGTAAATGGATCAAATTAAAAGACCAAGCCGGTGCATCATGTACTTGGACTTTTTGACCAGCTTAAAAATGGCCAAGTAGGTGCATTACCTACTTGACCAAATTGTGGTCCCCAATGAGCAATAAGAGGCGGCATAAGAGGGCCTTATAAGATTAAGATTAGCTGATCTTTTTCTTCAGTTTTAAAAATTGCAAATTTCAGATTCTATGAATTTCTCTCAAGCTCTCTCTTGGCCTTCAAACAGCCACTCCTATATCCCTCTAGGGTTCTTAAAGTTCTTCTTTTAAAGCCAAGGTAAGTAAGATAATTCATGTGTTTTACAAAATTCTACCATGGAAGGTTATGGAAATCATGTTCTTTATGTTTAAAGTGTAGGACAACCCTCTCCAAGCTTGGTAGTTCTACTTTTCATGAACTTCTAAGAGATTTATCCTCTTCTTTGGTTAAAGTTGAAGGAAAGTTTAAGTTCTTTAAGAATTAGAAGTCATGAGTATAAGAATCTTCACCAATAAAGGTAAGTTTACTACCCCATTTTTGTCTCACAATATATATCAGATTTGTTGAGATTTCTCTATGTGTTTTACAACAAATTCATGGGACAATGAAAGGAAGTCGTGAGTCCAAGTTTAATTGATTATTTTAGAAAGGTTTGGGGCTGCGTATATGTGGTGAAGTTTTGAGATGTGTTGGGTGGATGGTTTTACATAGTTTTGGTGAAAGACATTATTTTATACCTCCATATTGTAGTAAAAGTGTTATTTTGTAAGTATGAGGCAGTTGGGTGTTGAAATACTATTTCTGAAAAGTGGTAAAGTCTTATGTCGCTAGGTGTTCGACATAGTGTTGTAGTGGTTCCTTTTTTGGCCTATTGACCCTTTGTGATGTAGTCGATTTATGTTGTAGATTATCATTTATAGTGTTGGCTAGACTTAAGAGAAAATCATGTGAAGTTTTTTAGGGCGGACATGAAGATACATAATCTAAATTGTGGACTGTGCAGGCTTGCTGCCCGTAATGTGTCTATTTATTGTTTTGGATGTTGTAAGGACTGGGTAGTGCTTGATGACCTCATGGGAAGGTTTTAAGTTGTGCAAACCTGGTGAGAAGGGAATATGTGAAAAGAATACCCATTAGTAGAGGGGTTACGAGCTTGTTACCCGTCTACTTTTTAAAAGTTGAAGTAGTCCAAGCTTGTTGGTTAGCTGCTAATATTAGCTGTATTGCTTGCCATTATTGTATACTTATGCCTTAAATGAAAGGCCGAATCATGGTACTACACACTACTGGTTGGGAGATGAAGTATGTAAGACTATTTAATTTCATATTCGTTGGCATGAAGTCCTTATTATGTGTACCAACACAGTGAGCTTTCCAAGTGATCTTGATGGTAAAAGATACATTGTGATGGTGTAGAATCTCCTGTGTAGTTAATGATTATCCTCCTACCATTCATGGTTCCACAAATGTGTCAAACTACTCCTATATGTGTTCATTATCCTACATGGACAAAGGTACTCTAGACACTAAGTTTCATGAGTTGTCCTCTAAGTCAAATGAGGACTCATTGAGTTGATCCTTCATTACACATGTTATGAGTGTTCATTTGCCGGATACATATTCTATCCATTATATATTTTATATGTCCTTACATGGAATGTTCACTTGTGCCTTATTTTGGATCTATCAATGTGCATCATTTGTTCACATACTTATGCACACTTTCATTTGACATAAACTACTAAGTCTTTGGCTATCATAACAACTTATAGAGTCGTTACCTCTCCATTTGAGGAGTTAACAAGCCTCCATTTGAAATGCATGTATACCCTTAATTGAAATTTCCAAATGTCCTTACTTGCCATAAACATTTGAAATTTCCAAATGTCCTTACTTTCCATTAACATTCATAGATTATATGTATATATTCTTTGTACCTAATGAGGTTCATTTAGTCACATGCATTCCTAAGTATCACATAAAAGTTATATTTTGCTTCCTATAACATTGTTGCTGCCTCAAGTATTTTATTCACATGTCTACATCACTTGTATATAGTCCTAAAACTCAAAATAATTATGACCACTGAAAGAACAATCTCAAAGACTAAAGAGACAAGGTAAAGTGAATCTATATAATTATGGGTTACAGCTCAGGGGTTAAATACCTAACATGGGCTGATCCCAATTCTTATATTTAGGGGGTGGAAGCTGAGGGGTTGTAATACCTAGCATGGGCCAATCCCAATTCGTATATATAGGGGTGGAAACTCAGGGGTTGTAATACCTAGCATGGGCTGATCCCAATCTGTATAATTATGGATGGCAGCCCAAGAGAAAAATCCTAGCATGGGTCGATCCTAATTTGTGTATAAGGGTTACAACCCAGGGGTGAAAGCCTAGCATGGGTCGATCCCAATTTTTATATTTATGAGGACAACATCCAAAGTGTTAAAATGCCTAGCATTGGTCATCTTCGTCTACCACTGATCAGTTGGTCATTAGTATTATATGACTTACAAAGATTATAAAGCAACAAAGAGTAATGAAAAGAATTTAATGTACAGTGATCCAAGTATAATAATGTATCATGTGCCCAAGTGTTAATAATCAAATCCAAAGATAATTATTAACGTGCTGAGAATGGTAAAACATGACTTGGTGATTCTACAGGTTGTTCCTCGTTTCCAGATGCCCCCGTTGCTCATGCATTTGTATGTTCTCATAGTTCACTTGTTATCTATTCTAATAATTCACATTTTATCCATACTAATAGTTCACTTGTTCATGTGTCATATATCGTCATAGTTACTTGTTCATGTGTCACCTGCTTTCATATCTCATGTGCCACAGCCTGCTCATAAATGTATTATATGCCCATAATGGCTCATATATATATATATATATATATAATACATGCTTTACATCTCACTTGCTTATATGTCACATGTGTAGTAGCTCACTATTTTATGTGCTACATGCCTCATATACTCTTCTACCTATATGTTATAGTTCACCTTATCATGTGTCCTAATTGACTCACAAGTGTTTTATAGCTCACTTGCTCAGATGCTACATGTCTTCACAACTCACTTACTCGTGCGTCACATGTTCTTGTATCTCACTTGTCCATATATTAAATTTCCTTCTGTGCTCACTTGATTGTATGTTATATACTCCATGTGGCTTATTAGTTCATCAACTATTTTCCCCTTTGTGATTACTTGCTTAAGTGATAAATGCGTTAGGATAAAGTATCATGACGAGATAGATATAATTGTAAAAAGAGGAATTAATTAGATGTCGTATTTTATGTCGATTCATGTGATTTTGATATATTATTTGAGTTATCATCTCGGACAAAAAGAGGTACCCTAAGCTTGAATGATCATAAATTGTTCTAATAGTTCCATACTCTATTTGTCGTTTCAAAGTGCTTCCAGCCTAATATTTTTCATGTGTTCTCTTATATGAGCTTCAGTACTTATCATATTATTCAGTCAGCCTTACATACAAGTACAATCCTATATGTACTCACATTTCTTTTTATTATGTCGGGGGTGCTGCACTCACACTGCAGGTACATACTTTTAGTTGGCAACTTGCTCGACAAATATCCTTCTTAGGTTTTTTGCTATAGTTAGTAAGCCCCAATTCTATTCGGGGCCTTGTCTTATTCATAGGATTTACATAGATGGCTTAAGGTACGTCTGGGCCTTGTCTCGACATATTTACAAATTATGTCATAGTTAGAGGCTTCATAGACTATGTTCAAATCAAGTTTATATATTTAGAGTTATTTCTTCCGTACTACCCTATGGGTCCACTTATATAGCATCTGCACATATGACTTTTATATTTATAAAGAAAAAAGTGCTTCTCATGCTAGTTGATGGTCAAGTCATTGTTTAATATCATTTTCATATGTACCTTTTATGTATGTCCAGATAAAGAGCTTCGCTCGGTCATGTGATAGTTCCAAAGTGAAGGCATCGAGTGCCGGTCCGCCTCACCCAGGCTTAGGGAGTGAAAAACTTGATATTAGAGAATTAGGTTCAAAAATCCTAGGGAGTCTTTGAAACCGTGTCTAGTAGAGTCCTTTTTATCTGTGTGTTATCGACCACATCTATAAGGGGGAGGTTACACGGACATTCATGAACAGTTACCCTTTATTCATGTTTTAAACCGTGCAATAGAGCTATGCTTTGAAAAACCATTCTATTCCGCACTATTTAGCTTAAATCGGTAAGTAAATGTGATCCTATCTGGTCATGTACGTTCTATGCATACAATCCATGAATTAGAATCTTAAGCTTTGAGTTTTGACCTCACCTATTGAGAGAGAGAAGATGAAAATGTTAATTGATCCTAAGGGTATGAGATTCTAGAAGGAAATGAGAGTGAAATAAGGTACATATTACCAAAGATGAGGCAACTATGAACTTGAGCTATCAACCAAATGTTAGCAAAATATTCAAAAAGAGGTAAGAATAAACTTAGAGGTTCAATATAGTTAGTCTGTAAAGTTAATACGAGGCAACGAGATGAAAAGAATGGGCTAGAAAGGAAGAGATTTATATACTCTAATATGATTCATCCCCAAAGTTAAAGAGAATTAAGGTCAGATGATGATTAAGTGGTTAGACATAAGCTATGACATATCTAGATCGTTTAAAGGAGAGTTATAAAGGCATTTTGCTAGTAAGTTTTGATTGGAAGAATTTTGTTAGATACTACGTAGATAAGAATAGTGTTTGAATGTCATAGGTCAAGTGCTGCAGTATGATAATATTTCTAGTTAAAAGAGAAGAGTTGAGTATAGTTACTGAGAATGTTATTAAAAGTGACAAAAATGAGGTAAGTGGTTCTTCTAGAAGGTTGTCTCATATGTTAAGTGAATAGGAGTAGCCTTATTTTTTATTGCTTATTTACTTATGGTACATTTATTGTGATGCTCTTTGAGGCTAGTATATGTGTGTTTCTAGTTAGTTGTCGGTTTTGGATAGTTATGTTTACAAAGGAAACTCTGCCAAAATATTTGAAAAGTTCTAGAGCTAAGAACTATTAGCTACAACACACATTCGAGGACGAATGATCCAAAAGGGGGATGATGTAGCACCCCATGGCCCCCATCATGTGTACGGTTAAGTTCACATCGACTGACCTATTATTATTTAGGAGAATGAGGTCGTAATCGAGCCTAAAGACCAACGGTGAGTATATATACAATGAGCTAAGATAAGGTTAAAATGAATGATTTGGGTAGAAATGAAGATTTGAATCAAGTACATGACCTACTAGCTTCAATTATGTGCTTCACCTACTAGCTTCACCTGCTTGCTTTACCTATGTGCTTCACCTACTAGCTTCCCCTACTTGCTTCACCTATGTGCATCACCTACTTAGAGTACATGGATCAAATTAAAAGACCACTCAGGTGCGTCACCTACTTGGACTTTTTGACCAGCTTAAAATGGCCACGTAGGTGCATCACTTACTTGCCCAAATTGTGGTCCAAAATGAGCAGAAAGAGGCGGCAAAAGAGGGCCTTATAAGATTAAGATTAACTGGTATTTCTCTTCATTTTTCAAAATTGCGAATTTTAGATTCTATGAATTCTCTCTCAAGCTCTCTCTTGGCCTTCAAACAGCCACCCCTATATCCCACTAGGGTTCTTAAAGTGCTCTTTATTTTAATGCCAAGGTAAGTAAGATAATTCATGTGTTTTACTAAATTCTACCATGGAAGGTTATGGAAATCATGTTCTTTATGTTTAAAGTGTAGGACAACCCTCTCCAAGCTTGGCAGTCCGACTTTTCATTAGCTTCTACGAGATTTATCCTCTTCTTTGGTTAAAGTTGAAGGAAAGTTTAAGTTCTTTAAGAATTAGTAGTCAAGAGTATAAGAATCTTCACAAACAAAGGTAGGTTATTGACCCATTTTTGTCTCACTATATATATCAGATTGGTTGAGATTTCTTTTTGTTTTACAACAAATTCATGGGACAATGATAGGAAGTCGTGAGTCCAAGTTTTATTGATTATTTTAGAAAGGTTTGGGGCTGCGAATATGTGGTGAAGTTTTGAGATGTATTGGGTGGATAGTTGTACTTATTTGTGGTAAAGGATATTATTTTATACCTCCATATTGTAGTAAAAGTGTTGTTTGTAAGTATGAGGCAGTTGGGTATTGAAACACCATTTTTGAAAAGTGGTAAGAGTCTTATGCCTGCTAGGTGTTCGACATAGTGTCATAGTGGTTCATTTCTTGACCAATTGACCCTATTTTGATGTCAATGTTTTATGTTGTTGATTATCATTTGTATTGCTAGCTAGCCTTAAGAGAAAGTCGTGTGAAGTGTTTTAGGGCGGCCATGAAGATACAACATCTAAATGTGGGTTGTGAGGGCTTGCAGCTAGTAATGTGTCTATTTATTGTTTTGGATGTTGAAAGTACCAGGTAGTGCTTGATGACCTCATGGGAAGGTTGTAAGTTGTGTAAACTTGGTGAGAAGGGAATATGTGAAAAGAACACCCATTAGTAGAGGGGTAACAAGCTTGTTGCTCGACTACTGTTTAAAAGTTGAAGTAGTCCAAGCTTGTCAGTTAGCTGCTAATATTAGCTGTATTACTTGCCATTATTGTATATTAGTGCCTTAAATGATAGGCCGAATCATGATAGTACATACTACTGGTCGGGAGATAAGGTACGTTAGACTATTTAATTTCATATTCTTTGGCATGAAGTCCTTATTATGTGTACCAACACAGTGAGCTTTCCAAGTGATCCTCATGGTAAAATATGCATTGGGATGGTGTACGATCTCCCGTGTAGTTAATGATTATCCTCCTATCGTTCATGGTTTCTCAAATGTGTCAAACTACTCCTATGTGTGTTCATTATCCTATATCAACAAAGGTACTCTAAACAGTAAGTTTCATGAGTTGTCCTCTAGGTCAAAGGAGGATTCATTTAGTTGATCCTGCATTACACATGTTACGAGTGTTCATTTGCTGGATACATATTTTGTTCATTATACATTTTCTTACATGGAATGTTCACTTGTCCCTTATTTTTGATCTATCAATGTGCATCATTAGTTCACATGTTTATGCACCCTTTCATTTGACATAAACTACTAAATCTTTGGCTATCGTAACATCTTATACAGTCCTTACCTCTCCATTTGAGGAGTTAACAAGACTCCATTTGAAATGCATGTATGGCCTCAATGGAAATTTCCAAATATGTTTTAAATGAACAATTCTATATATCCTAATGTCCTTACTTGCCATAAACATTCATAGATCATCAGTATATATTCTTTGTACCTAATGAAGTTCATTCAATCACATACGTTCCTTAGTATCACATCAAAGTTATATTTTACTTCCAATAACATTGTTGTTGCCTCAATTATTTTATTCACATGTCTACATCACTAATATATAGTCCTAAAGCTCAAAAGAATTATGACCACCGAAAGAAAAATCTCAAAGATTATAGAGACAAGGTAAAGTGAATCTTTATAATTATGGGTTACAGCTCAGGGGTTAAATACCTTGCATGGGCCGATCCCAATTCTTATATTTAGGGGTGGCAGCTTAGGGGTTGTAATACCTAGCATGGGACGATCCCAATTCTTATATTTAGGGGTCGCAGCTCAGGGGTTTTAATACCTAGCATTGGCCGATTCCAATCTATTTATTTATGGGTGGCAGCCCAGGGGCAATAGCCTAGCATGGGTCGATCCTAATTTGTGTATAAGAGTTGTAGCCCAGGGGTGAAAGCCTAGCATGAGTTGGTCCCAATTTGTATATTTATGAGGACAACATCCCAGGGGTTAAAATTCCTAGCATGGGTTATCCTTCTCTACTATTGACCAGTTGGTCATTTGTATTATATGACTTAAAAAGATTATAAAGAAACAAAGAGTAATGACACGAATGTAATGTATAGTGATCCAAGTGTAATAATGTATCATGTGCCCAAGTGCTAATAATCAGTTCCAAAGATAATTAATTAACGTGCTGAGAATGGTAAAACATGGCTTGGTGATTTTACAGGTTGTTCCTAGTTTCCAGATGCCCCGGTTGCTCATGCATTTGTATATTATCTTAGTTCACTTGTTATCCATACTAATAGTTCACGTGTTATCCATGCTAATAGTTCACTTATTCAGGTGTCATATATCGTCATAGTTACTTGTTCACATGTCACCTGCTTTCATATCTCACGTGCCACAGCCTGCTCATAAATGTGTTATATGCCCCTAATGGCTCATTTGTATATATATTACATGATTTAAAACTCACTTGCTTATATGTCACATATGTAGTAGCTCAGTATTTTATGTGCTACATGCCTCACATACTCTTCTACTTATATGTTATAGTTCACCTTCTCATGTGTCATAATTGACTCGCACATGTTTTATAGCTCACTTGCTCAGATGCTACATGTCTTCACAACTCACTTAATCATGCGTCACATGCTCTTATAACTCACTTGTCCATATATTAAATGCCCGTTTGTGCTCAACTGATTGTATGTTATATACTCTATGTGTCTTATTGGTTCATCAACTATTTTCTCCTACATCCTTACTTGCTTAAGTGATAAATGCGTTAGGATAAAGTATCATGATGAGATAGATATGATTGTAAAAAGGGGATTTAATTATGTGTCTTATTTTATGTCGATTCATGCGATTTTGATACATTATTTGAGTTATCCTCTGGGACAAGAAGAGGTACCCTAAGATTAAATGATCATTAGTTTTTCTAATAGATCCATACTCTGTTTGTAGTTTCAAAGTGCTTCTAGCCTAATATTTTTCATGTGTTCTCTTATATGAGCTTTAGTACTTATCATATTATTTAGTCAGCCTTACATACAAGTACAATCCCATATGTACTCACATTCCATTAAAAACTTTGCTTTTCCTCAAGTAAAAAAAATCAAAAACTCAAGAGGCTCTTAAATCAACACACACCACAATTCAATTCCACCTTTTCAATTAAGCACAAAGGAAATGATTTCGATTAGTACTAACAAATAGTCCACATGTAAATTTTTCACAAAATAACTCCCCTCATTCTCAAAGAAAATTTTCAAGAACGAAGACTCATTAAGTGACAACAACTCAAACTCAAGAAGTGACTGAACTCATTAGTTCTTTTTCATGATCACTTGACTCAATTAGGAATTCTCAAAAGCACCACTTTATGAACTTACATGCCCTCACAAGGAACGAAATGTCCCAACACATTTACAAAGTATTTACAAGACAAGGGACAAAGATACAAACACTCACACTCACAATAAAACATCTCATGAAAACAAAATGCCACACCATAGGCTTGCCCATATTTTCAATCAACATTGAATCAACTTCATTCGGTTAGAGATCTCAAAGGACGTTTTAAGCTTGTAATGTAGGCTTGGGGAAGGTTAGGATAACATTTAGGTACAAGTGACTACACCCTTCTTGAACACTATACAACAAATCATCATTCACCAACTTTTCCACTTTTTTTCATTTTTCAACTCAATGCATACTTTACATCATTTTCATTTTTCCTTTCTTATTTCCACTCTAGATGCCCCACATGCAACTATTTTTAACCTTTGGAGGATTCAAGTCTCATTTATTCACTTTCTTCCTTTCTTTTTCACAACTTTTTCTTTCTTTGAAACATTTTCCTCCATTCCTCAATAATTTTTTTAATATCAAGCCCTCATGTGGTAAGCATCCCATCTATGAGTTTCCCATAACACCTCCAACTTAGGCTTTTAGCCTCAACTTTCACAATTCTCAATTTCAAGGAGGGAAGAGTTCAAAAGAGGGTACTTTTTCAAAAAGGACAATGCTTGTAATGTGGTTACCAATAAAAAGAATAAGGCTCAAAGGGGACAACTAAGGATATATTTAATGCAAAGGTGGGGTTTTTAGGCCAAGTGGACTTCAAGAACATCAAAGAAAGCCTAAAGTCATTTATCCAACCAAACTCAATCAAGACCAACATATCAAGACTAACCATGCAAGTTATAGTTGACATAAGAGAACACAAGACATTATTCAATAACTCAATACACATGGCATGAAAATCAATTAAGATGGTTCAACATCTTATTTCCTTTTCAAAATACAAGTGGCATCAAACATTTAAATTGCTAACAAATCAAAAGTCACAAAAAGAGTTGTCACAAAATCATTCACAACATGCTCAACTTTCAAAAATGGAGGGGTATGTTCAACACTTTCCACATGCAAGACTATATTCTTAGTACCAACCAAGTCAAAACCTTCCCAAAAAGATGACGATTTTTCCTTTAAGAAAGCCGTCAACCAATTTATCATCGGGAAACCTTATGCATCCATTTGAGATCAGCTACTCATATTTCACCACATCCAACACCAATCAAACACTCACAAGAAATCGATGATTTACCTTTAAGAAAGCCGTCACTCTATCCATCATCGAGCATCGTCAATCCATATCTTATTATGATAATAAAAACAAAGAAGCTACAAACTACAAGAAACAAAATAAAACAAACCAACCCATCATCATATCTAAAAATCCCGACAAGGGTACATCATCCACAAACCAAAACAAAATAAGCCCGACAAGGGCACAGACATATACAATACATAATCTAAAACAAGCCCGACAAGAGAGACACCCCCAACTGAAAATGTGTCTGTGTCCTCATAGTACCACAATCAAAAGAGAATACAAGGGACTCCCTACAAATATCATCACTCATCGGAGGAGCTATCGGGATCTGAAAGGACATCATCATTTGCCTCATCACCCAAGCCATAAAACATTTGGAGTGTACTCATCATCTTGTTAAAAAATGTACTCTTCTTCTTTTCATGGTCTTTCATCTTTTTCTGCCTCCTCTCCATTTTTTCCATCATGTTCTTGAAAATATGATGATCCTGTACTAGAGTGGAAAGGGTAGAAGTAGCACTACCTAAGGCAGAGGAGCTCTCTCCAGGCCCTGTAGGAAGACTCTAAGTCAACTCCTGAATCTGCAAGTGAATCCGAGTATCCATAACGTACATTTGTCCTGATAAGTGGACTAGTGCCGGTGTTCCCCTCCGTAGTAATTCAGCTGGAGGAGGAATAAAGTCTGAACCAGGTGAAGCGGTGCCCTCAGTGAATGTGCCAAATGTTGTATCTTGCACATCAATTTCTCTTCTTGGTCACATGTCTTGGACCCTTATTTTTAAGTGGATGGATAGGTCCTTCGGGACATCTCATGCTATCTCCCTCATGTTGCTCCACTTCATATGTTAAGACATAAATAGGTAATCAAGGAGGGATTCAAGAGACTCTTTGTACCTTCCAAGATGGCCTCCTGAATGTGTTGCATGATGATTTGTCCAACATTAATAGGGATCCCCTCCATGATGGCACAAATTAAAAGTTCTCTATCAAGAGACACATCGGTCTCATTCCTCGAAGGAATCACCCTACTACAGATGAGAGAAAACCAAGTTTTGGCTTCAGCTGTGAACTCTAAGGAGTCGATCCGGTGGTTGTTCTCAATCCATTTAGGCCTATGTTCACCACTCTTGGCTTTGCTTCCCTTGTCCTTGCCGTGTGAACATCATTATCGGCATCGGGAAGACAAAAGTAATTATTGATCCTTGCGGGATCAAAATGATCTTGTTTGCCCGTACCGTAACTGCTAAGTCATCGGAGAAGTTAGTTTCGGTGGTATTGACATAGAACTCTCGAACCACCGTGTAGTTAGCCTTGATAGGCTCATCCGTGAAACACATCCAACCGTTGGCCTCCAACCGCCCAGAAAAATACACTATGCATTCTTGAAGCTTTGTTAAGAGAAGACCCATCTCCCTTGTGATATTTTTTGTGAAGAGGCGGTCATATAATCGGTGGCCTTTGGTAGACACAAAATGCTCTCGGTAAAAAATTTTCTTCAATTTTGTTCCTCCACTTGGTTGGCATTTTCGGCCATGCTTTTACAAATAGAGTACCTATAAAATGTGAAAACATGTCAAATGAATGCAAAGGTATGTAAAGCAGTGTATTATCAAGTAATTAGGCCAAAGAAATAGAGAAAAAGGAATTGGGGTAATGGGGGTGAAGCTTCTATTTTTGGGAGAAATTTCTGCTAGGCAGGATACTCATCACAATTGCGGAATTAGACATCACGATCACGAGCCTCCACCTTGCATCTCATTGCGATCGCAGGATTTAAAAAATTTTCACATCGCAATCGCGAGATTTCAACACAATTCATGATCACAATTTAGGGCGAGAATCAACTTTTCTTAAAACACTTCCCAACATCAAAAATTAATCAAGAGTGAGGAGAAGTCATATCTTAAATGAAGAACAAAAACTTGAAGGAGATTCTTGCCAATTGATCAAGGCAAATTGATTTTATAGAGGGTGAAGCTTGGGGCGTTTTGGATCTTTTAAGTACACTGGATTTGATTTTAAAACTGCTGCCTTTTTAAATTCACGCGATTCATCGTAATCGCACCCAACTCCTCGTGATTGCGGTAGGAAGCCTGTTTACCTTTTACGAACGCGGCACAAGTCACTCACGATCATGGACCTCAAGATTTAACGCATCACGATAGCGGCCAAAGGATCTCTCGATCGCGATGAGTAACTTGATGCCAAACTTGATGAAGCTACTGTCATTTTGGGTAATGGCAGGGCCCAATTTTTTAAATGCACCTTAGTGTCCAAAAATGTTCCAACTCGTATTTTTGAAGGTGTTTTCACCCCAAACTTCAATCCCAATCAATTTTATGCATTCAAACTTGTTCAAAACACAACTACAAACTTTGAAATTATGAGGGTTAGTCAAAAATAAAAATGAAATCTAAACTACAAATAAAAAACTAAAAATTAAACTTATTTTGATACCGATGGATTGCCTCCCATCGAGCGCACAATTTAACGTCACGGCGTGATATCGGATACATCAGACTTTGTGTTTCCACTTTGAGGAAATGAACCTTCTCCCCAACTTTAGATCAATTTCACTCCGAAGAGCATGGGGAGTACATGAGAGCATCAAGAGTTTCACTCGATCTCTCCACTTCGAAGACTTGAATTCCTCTCCCAACATCAAATAATCTTTTTGTTTTGGATCATTGGGAATGAGTAAGAAGCTCACTAGTCCATTTGAGCATCGCCTTTCATAATCATTGGCCCCCAAGTGAGTGATTCTGGTATTTTGGAATGTTATTGGCTTGGCTCGGTTGCATACACCCCAATTTCTCATCAATGACCATGTCAACCCATTCTTCCTCATAAAGGCCAAGGGCTATCTTCATAGGACTTACAACCCCCAAGCATTTTATTGATATCACAAGAACCCATAGAAACAAAGAAAAAGAATGTAAAGACAACTATTCACAACTTAGATAGAAATAAGTAAATTAGAAATCCTAAATCAATTCAATACACCTAATTGTTTCCCCGCAGTGGCGCCATTTTTGATAACACTCAATTTACCCTCAAAAAAAGTTTGAAGAGTATGAGATCGTTAGCAATAAAAACCTAATAAAAGCGTCGAGGTCGAATCCCACAAGGAACAATTTGTCGGTAATAAAAAAGATAAAGGATAAATAGATACCGATTTGAACCTAATGTAATACCCCGGATTCAAGGGTGGAAAATTTTTGAAATTTTTCTGGGCTCTGGTGTCAGTGATGGAGGCCTCCTACGGACCGTAGATGGAATGATGGACCGTAGGTGGGAACAGTAGTTGGCCACTAAAAGTCCTAAGGATGCCAAGTTTCAGAACCTTGACCTACGGAGCAACAGGACGACCCGTCGTTGGGACCACGAGCCGTACATGGATGTCGTTAATTGAAGACGTAAGTTGACAGTCTCTGAACCAATCGACGGAGGAACATGACGGTCTGTAGGTCGACTTACAGACCGTAAGTCCCGATCGTCGATGGGTCCCGACAGTTATTAATTAAGGGCTTTTTGGTCTTTTTCCTAAATATATAATTCCTAATCTAAGTTGGTTATGCCATTAACCCAGACCCTATATAAGCTTTCAAAGCCTAATTTTACACATTCTAAGTCATTCCTAAAATTCTCCTCTCTCAAATATTTCTCTCTCTACAAAAGTTCTCTCAATTTTCAAGGAAGAAGAAGGACTAGGATCCTCCATTGAAGGCCATTGATTTCTAACAACTTCTTGTGGACTTTGTTGAGGTATGTTAGCATTCACTATTGGAGCCCTTTCCTCCAATGGGTCCCTAATTCTCTTCAATTTTCAAGGTTCAATTCCCCAAATTGAGTTAGGATTTTGATCAATTCTTATGGGTTCTTCAATTATGATTTCCAATTGTTGATTTTAAGATTTTTAGTGCACGATCTAGCGTGATAATGTAATTTAGTGCATGAATTAGCCTGATTTATATAATTTGATGTAGAAATTGGATGAACCCATGCTATTTCCCCAAATTTTGAAATCTATACTTTGATTGGTAGGTTGAATTATGAAGTGATAAATATTATGAAATCTCTATGAGTCCATGCATGATTTATGAATGAACTAAGGATGATTTTATGAAATTAAGCATGATTTTCCTCTACTATGTGGGTTCCTTCAATTATGGATAAATTGCTTTGTTTTTGGTTTTCTAAGCATGAGTTTGCATTGAATTGCATGATTTAAGAAGAATTCTCTTGAAGCTATGTGAACCCTATGGTTTGTAAGTTATGAGCATGATGAACTATGTAAGGATGAAGTCTATGAACTTATGCATGTCTCATATGAAGTTAATAATGAATTAAGAGTGCTTTGAGATTTAAGTACCAAAGTTTATGATATGTTGATGTTGTTGTTGAGTTGTGAAAGGGTTTTCTCACGTAATACTCACACTATGAATTTGAATGAACAAGAGGCGATTACCCCTGTTCTTAAGGAGCTATTCTAATGAAGGGACAAGAGGCGATCACCCATGCGTAGATAAGAGGCGATCACCCATGTCTACTTATGATAATTGAACTATGATTAATCTGTAGGAATTATGCTTAGCACCGAGTGGACAAGTGGTGATTACCCATGTCCCATAAACTATGTTCCACCATAGTATGATGGTCTATGATAGACACTAGCTAGTTGATCCACGTAAGCTAAAAAGTTATTGGCTTACCTTGGCAAGTAGGGCAACCCTCTTTCGGTGTAAGGTAGACACCGGATTCCATGTTGATAGCTCACATGGTCTTGTATGTTGGTTAAGGCTCTTTTCTACAATTAATGAACAAAAGTGTTGTTATAATGTTCTTAAGTAAAGTAAAGTAAAGTAAAGATGTTAAGCTTGCTTTGGCCTTGGTTTATACCTTATGTTTTCCATGCTCCATCATGTTTTAGTTTGGCCATTGCATGTCATGAAAATGTCCCGTTTTAGCATATTTTAAATGTTTTATGTGCATTGCTATCATACTTGGTACTTGATTGTACTAACGCATACTCTTGCCTACATTGACTTGTTGATGTAGGACTTGGCGATTCACCATCCACTCATGGCTAGAGCTTAGAAGAAGATTTGTGAAGACTTGGTGAGTCCTCATCCATTCGAGGACATAGCCTAGTCGTTATTACTTTCATGTTTTGTTCATTTTGGCATTGTATTGGGTTACGCCCTAAACTTTATTTTCCTTTCTTAAGTTAGATTGACTTTGAGACATGAGATGTAGACTTCCACTATGTTTCTTAAAAGTTTGATATGACATTGTCTTTTGAACTCTTAATCCTTTATGATCTTTTATGTATGTATGCTAAGCGGCTTGTATGACGCCTTTAGGGGGCTTGTACGCCATGTCACGTCTAGAGGGTACCTTGGGTCGTGACAAACTTGGTATTCAGAGCACAAGGTTTTAGAAAGATCCTAGGATGTCTCATAAGCCGTGTCGAGTAGAGTCTTGTTCATGAGTGTGAAGCGCACCACATTTATAAATGAGAAGCTATAAGACATTTAAGAAACTTCACTTCTTTCATTACTCCTAAGTCTTTCCATAGAGTTTAACTCTATATGTCTCTCTCCTAATCCCTATTCTATGTGTTTCAGGATATGGCGACCTAAAGAGCTTATGCTAGAAGAAATGCAGGAGCGAATATGGAACAAGAAGCTCCTCTTCACACTCCTCAAGTTCCGACCGACCCTTTTGCCGTGCAGAGTTTAGGGCTATTTTTCAAGCGTTGGATCAAGTCGTGACGGCTCAAGCAAATAGAAAGGTCGTGGCTCCCGTGAACCCAAATGTGGGTACGGCGGCATCAAGGGTGAGGGACTTCACTAGAATGAACCCCTCAAAATTTCATGGCTCTAAGGTTGAGGAAGATCCTCAAGAGTTCATCGATGAGGTGTACAAGGTGTTGATGATCATGGGTGTGATGCCGGAGGAAAAGGAAGAATTGGCTGCATATCCACTCAAGGTTGTTGCCCAAATTTGGTTCAACCAATGGAAGAGTGAGAGGGCAGTTAATGAGGGTCCTCTTGATTGGGAGAAATTCAAGGCTGCTTTCCTTAATAGGTTCTTTCCCCTTGAGATGAGGGAGGCAAGGGTGCTTGAGTTCATCAACCTTCGTCAAGGAAACATGAGTGTGAAAGAGTATGCTTTTAAGTTCACACAATTTTCTCGCTATGCTCCTTCTATGGTTGCTGATCCTAGGGAAAGAATGAGTAAGTTTGTTTCGGGAGTGTCCGGAATGGTGGTCAAAGAGTGTCGTACCACCATGCTTGTCAATGACATGGATATATCTCGTCTCACGGTGTATGCTCAACAAATAGAAGAGGAGAAACTCAAGGAAAGGTCTAGAGAAACAAAAAGGGCTAGGACCGGTGATGGTAACTTTTCAGATTCAAGATCCGATGGACATGGTCGTCCTAGATTTTGACAAAGGTTTTCCGGTCAAGGTTCATCCAATGCCCCTCCTAAGTCCAACAAAGATAGGGTGTCTAACCCTAAGCCTCAAGGAGGAAATGGTGGTGGCTTTACATTGACTACTTGTTCTAAGTGTGGGAGAAAGCATGAGGGTAAATGTCTGGCCGGTTCTAATGCATGCTTTGGTTGTGGTGAGATGGATCACAAGATAAGGGATTGCCCCTTAGTGGCTAAGAATGAAGGGGATAACCATCGACGCACTCAATCTCAAAATTCATCGAGTTCTAGTGGAAATCAGAAGCAAAACCGATTCTATGCACTTCAAGCTTGTCATGAGAAAGAGAGCTATCCCGATGTGGTTACTGATATGTTGAAAGTTTTTCACTTTTATGTTTACGCCTTGCTTGATCCCGGTGCTACCTTGTCTTTTGTGATGCCATATGTGGCTATGAGGTTTGACGTTGTTCCGGATGTGTTGTTAGATCCTTTTTGTCTCTCTACTCCAATTGAAGAATCTATCGTGGCTAAAAGAGTCTATAGAAAGTGTCCCGTCTCCCTATCCCATAAAGTCACTCATGTTGATCTTGTAGAGCTTGATATGTTAGATTTTGATGTTATTCTTGGGATGGATTGGTTGCATTCTTGTTATGCTTCTATTGATTGTAGGACCCGAGTATTCAAGTTTCTATTCCCGAATGAGCCTATCCTAGAGTGAAAGGGGGGAAATTCTTTGTTTAGAGGTCAATTTGTTTCTTATCTAAAAGCAAGAAAGATGATTTCTAAGGGTTGCATATACCATCTTGTTAAGGTGAGGGATATGGATTCTGAAACCCCTACTCTCGAGTCAGTCCCCGTTGTTGGTGAGTTTCTGGAAGTGTTTCCCGTTGATTTACCTGATATTCCTCCCGAAAGGGAAATAGACTTTGGTATTGACCTTCTACCAGATACGCAACCTATCTCTATCCCTCCATATAGAATGGCTCCGGTGGAACTTAAGGAACTAAAAGAGCAATTAAAAGACTTGTTGGATAAGGGTTTCATCCGACCAAGTGTTTCTCCATGGGTGCTCCAGTCTTGTTTGTAAGGAAGAAAGATGGTTCACTCCGTATGCGCATTGACTACAGTCAATTGAACAAGGTTACCGTTAATAATAAGTATCCTCTTCCAAGGATAGATGACTTTTTTGATCAACTTCAAGGGGCTAGTTATTTTTCTAAGATCGACCTTCGTTCGGGCTATCATCAATTGAGGGTGAAAGAAGATGATATTCCGAAAATGGCTTTCCAGACTAGGTATGGTCACTACGAGTACTTGGTAATGTCATTTGGGTTGACAAATGCTCCGGACGCGCTTATGGACTTGATGAATAGGGTGTTTAAACAATACCTTTACATGTTTGTGATTGTGTTTATTGATAATATCTTGATCTATTCAAGGAATGAGGATGAGCATGCCAATCATTTGAGGATTGTATTGCAAGTCCTCAAGGATCAACAACTCTTTGCGAAGTTTAGTAAATGTGAGTTTTGGCTAAGGTCCATGGCATTTGTTGGTCACATTGTCTCTGGTAAGGGTATTGAAGTAGATCCTAAGAAGACGGATGCGTTTAAGAATTGGCCTAGATCTCTATCACCTTCGGATATCCGTAGTTTCTTGGGCTTAGCCAGCTATTATAGGAGGTTTATTGAAGGGTTTTCTTCAATTGCTTCTCCATTGACGGCTTTGACTCAAAAGAAGGTTAAGTTCACATGGTCCGAAGAATGTGAGAAGAGTTTCCAAGAGTTGAAAGATAGACTTACCTAGGCCCTGATATTGACTCTACCGGAAGGATCTGATGGTTTTGTGGATTATTGTGATGCCTCAAGAATTGGGCTAGGATGTGTTCTTATACAAAATGGGAAAGTTATTGCTTATGCTTCAAGACAACTCAAGGTGCATGAAAAGAACTATCCTACTCATGACCTAGAATTAGCGGCGGTTATGTTTGCTTTGAAAATATGGCGGCATTATTTGTATGGGGTGCATGTGGATGTATTTACCGACCATAAAAGTTTACAATATGTGTTTAAGCAAAAAGACCTGAATCTTCACCAAAGAAGGTGGCTCAAGTTGTTAAAGGATTACGACATGAGTGTCCTCTATCACCCCGGTAAGGCTAATGTGGTGGCAGATGCTCTTAGTCAGTTATCTATGGGTAGTGTTGCTCATGTTGAGGATGGTAAGAAAGAGTTGGTTCGCGATGTTCATAGATTGGCTAGAGTGGGTGTTCGGTTGATTGATTCCATTAAAGCTGGTGTTATGGTTCACAATGGTTCCGAATCATCTTTTGTGCATGATGTAAAGGCTAAACAAGATATTGATCCTAATTTGGTCGAATTGAAGAAAGCGGTGCTCAAAAAGTCCGTAGAGGCTTTCTCCCAAGGGGGAGATGGTGTACTTCTCTATCAAAATTGTTTGTGTGTTCCTAATGTAGATGACTTAAGAGGACAAATTTTATCGGAAGCCCATAGTTCTCGATATTCCATTCACCCGGGAGCTACCAAGATGTACCATGACTTGCGGGAGATCTATTGGTGGAATGGGATGAAGAAGGATATTGCGGAATTTATGGCTAAGTGTCTTAATTTCCAACAAGTGAAAGTTGAGCATCAAAAGCTGGGAGGTTTGACTCAAGATATTAGTATTCCTACTTGGAAGTGGGAAGACGTGAACATGGACTTTATTGTTGGTTTACCATGCACCCGGTGAAAATATGATTTGGTTTGGGTTGTTGTAGATCGAATGATGAAATCAGCCCATTTCATTCCCATCAAAACTTCATATTCAGCGGAAGATTATGCTAAGTTGTATTTGAGGGAAATGGTGAGGCTGCATGGAGTGCCTTTATCCAGTATCTCCGATCGTGGTGCACAATTCACTTCTCAATTATGGAAGTCTTTCCAAAAGGGTCTTGGTACTCGTGTTAAGCTTAGTACGACCTTTCATCCCCAAATAGATGGGCAAGCAGAGCGTACTATCCAAACTTTGGAAGATATGTTGAGAGCTTGTGTAATTGATTTCAAGGGTAATTAGGATGATCATTTGCCTTTAATTGAATTTGCTTATAATAATAGCTACCATTCTAGCATTGGTATGGCTCCATTCGAGGCTCTTTATGGTAGGAGGTGTAGATCTCCTATAGGTTGGTTTGAAGTTGGTGAAGTTGCTTTGATAGGCCCCGAGTTGGTACATGAGGCTATGGAGAAGGTTCGGCTTATTAGAGAGAGGTTGAAAATGGCCCAAAGTCGACAAAAGTCCTATGTCGATGTTAGAAGGAGAGATTTAGAATTTGATGTTGATGATTGGGTTTACTTGAAAATTTCACCCATGAAGGGTGTAATGAGATTCGGGAAGAAATAGAAGCTTAGTCCCCGTTATGTAGGCCCATATCAGATTCTGAGACGTGTTGGTAAGGTTGCTTATGAGCTTGACTTGCCTAATGATTTGACATTGGTGCATCCGATTTTCCATGTCTCATTGTTGAAGAAATGTGTTGGTGATCCGACATCTATAGTGCCATTAGAGAATCTTGGCATAAAGGATAGTCTTTCCTATGAAGAAGTTCCGGTTGAGATTTTAGACCGGCAAGTCCGGAAGCTAAGAAATAAAGAAGTTGCTTCCGTGAAAGTTCTTTGGAGGAATCAATTGGTTGAGGGTGCTACTTGGGAGGCCGAAGCCAATATGATATCCCGATATCCTCATCTCTTTCCTTCCAATCCTACTCTAGCTTGAGGTACCTAGTTCCTCATGGTTCATTCTTTTGGTCTCATGTGTCTTAGTCATTTCCATTATTTCTTGATTATGCATGTTCATTTGTGAAAATGAGCTAGCTTAATTGATTTATCTATGATTATGTGCATTGAGTGTGAGTTGCATAAAGTCTTCATGAAATGGTGTGTTGAACATGCTTTAGCTTGGAGTTGATGTTTCCTCCTCGGATATGTGCATTTATGCAATTGCATGCTAGGTTGGGTTTTTAGCTCTTGTTTCTTACCCCCCCTGTGATGTCTTGATTCTCATTCGAGTACAAATATTTCCAAGGAGGAGATAGTGTAATACCTCGGATTCAAGGGTGGAAATTTTTTGAAATTTTTCTGGGTTTTGGTGCCAGTGACGGAGGGCACTTACGGACCGTAGAAAGAATGACGGACCGTAGGTGGGAACCATAGTTTTCCATTGAAAGTCCTAAGGATGCCATGTTTCAGAACCTTGACCTACAGATCAACAGGACGACCCATCGTTGGGACCATGAGCCGTACATGGGTGTCGTCGATTGAAGACCTAAGTTGACAGTCTTTGAACCAATCAACGGAGGAACAGGATGGTCCGTAGGTCAACTTACGGACCGTAAGTCCCAACCATCGATGGGTCCCGACAGTTATTAATTAAGGGCTTTCTGGTCTTTTACCTAAATATCTAATTCCTAATCTGAGTCGATTAACTCCTTAACCCAGACCCTATATAACCTTCCTAAGCCTAATTTTACTCATTCTAAGTCATTCCCAAAATTCTCCTCTCTCAAATATTTCTCTCTCTACAAAAGTTCTCTCAATTTTCAAGGAAGAAGAAGGGCTAGGATCCTCCATTGAAGGCCATTGATTTCTAACAACTTCTTGTGGGCTTTGTTGAGGTATGTTAGTATTCACTATTGGAGCCCTTTCCTCCAATGGGTTCCTAATTCTCTTCAATTTTCATGGTTCAATTCCCCAAATTGAGTTAGGATTTTGATCAATTCTTATGGGTTATTCAATTATGATTTCCAATTGTTGATTTTATGATTCTTAGTGCACAATCTAGCGTGATAAAGTAATTTAGTGCATGAATTAACGTGATTTATATTATTTGATGTAGAAATTGGATGAACCCATGCTATTTCCCCAAATTTTGAAATCTATACTTTGATTGGTGGGTTGAATTATGAAGTGATAAATTTTATGAAATCTCTATGAATCCATGCATGATTTATGAATGAACTAAGGATGATTTTATGAAATTAAGCGTAATCAAATCAAAAGCATGATTTTCCTCTACTATGTGGGTTCCTTCAATTATGGATAAATTACTTTGTTTTTGGTTTTCTAAGCATGAGTTTGCATTGAATTGCATGATTTAAGAAGAATTCTCTTGAAGCTATGTGAACCCTATGGTTTGTAAGTTATGAGCATGATGAACTATGTAAGGATGAAGTCTATGAACTTATGCATTTCTCATATGAAGTTAATAATGAATTAAGAGTGCTTTGAGATTTAAGTACCAAAGTTTATGATATGTTGATGTTGTTGTTGAGTTGTGAAAGGGTTTTCTCACGTAATACTCACACTATGAATTTGAATGAACAAGAGGCGATTACCCATGTTCTTAAGGAGCTATTCTAATGAAGGGACAAGAGGTGATCACCCACGTTCCCTAACGTAGACAAGAGGTGATCACCCATGTCTACTTATGATAATTGAACTATGATTAATCCGTGGGAATTATGCTTAGCACCGAGTGGACAAGTGGAAATTACCCATGTCCCATAAACTATGTGCCACCATAGGATGATTGTCTATGATGGACACTAGCTAGTTGATCCACGTAAGCTAAAAAGTTATAGTCTTACCTTGTCAAGTAGGGCAACCCTCTTTTGGTATTGGGTAGACACTGAATTTCATGTTGATAGCTCACATTTCGGTTAAGGCTATTTCCCACAATTAATGAACAAAAGTGTTGTTATAATGTTCTCAAGTAAAGTAAAGTAAAGATGTTAAGCTTGCTTTGGCCTTGGTTTATACCTTATGTTTTCCATGTTCCATCATATTTTAGTTTGGCCATTACATGTCATGAAAATGTCCCGTTTTAGCAAGTTTTAAATGTTTTATGTGCATTGCTATCATACTTGGTACTTGATTGTACTAACGCATACTCTTGCCTACTTTGACTTGTTGATGTTGGACTAGGCGTTTCACCATCCACTCGTGGCTAGAGCTTAGTAGAAGATTTGTGAAGACTTGGTGAGTCCTCATCCATTCAAGGACATAGCCTAGTTGTTCTTACTTTTATGTTATTTCTTTGACATTGTATTGGGTTATGTCCCAAACCTTATTTTCCATTCTTATGATTAGATTGGCTTTGAGACATGAGATGTAGACTTCCGCTATTTTCTTAAATGCTTTGATATGACAATGTCATTTGAACTCTTAATCTCTATGATCTTGTATGTATGTAAGCTAAGTGGCTTGTATGGGGCCTTTCGGGGTCTTGTACGCCGTCTAGGGGGTACCTTGGGTCGTGACACCTAAACACACAATATACAATATTATTAATAAAGATCGATTTTGGTAACCAAATGAAATATTTGGGCAAAGACAATATCAAGGGGTAATTGGGATTTGGGAGATTCAAAAATCAACAATCATTGAACGATCCATTGTCATCTCAACACATGCAAATCAATCAAAGGTAGGCTAGATCATCATCAATCAACAATAATCTCCTTTTGGTCTCAAAGTGTTTTATCACGAAATTTCCTTTCGGTCTCAATCGTGTTCAATAACAAAGCAATCCAAGACCTTAATCTAAACCCCTATTTCTCGAAAGTTTTGCATTCAATAAAGCAGACCTAAATTCTCTCCTTTCGGTCTCAAATTTAGGACTCAAAGCCAATTATGGATATTAATCTAATTCTCCACTTCACGAATTCTCTTTCAAGTAACCCACAAAGATCGGAAGCTAGATTTAAGCGTGCACTCTCAAATCATAGATTAAGGCATGAGGATTAGATTAAACCCAATTCAGGAAAGCATGGAATCACACACAAAAGCAATAGAATGAGAAATCAAAGACCCAAATGAATTGTCTATTTCTAGCACAAAACCCCAATCTCAATTAGAAATTACACCCACAATTATAGCATTTAAAAAAAGGAAAGAAGAAGGGAACAAGAGATTTTACTATAAATCACACAATGTTCAAACCCAAATGTGAATTGCGAGGCAACTTGCCTTCAAAGTATCCAACCAAAATTAAGAAATCTACAAATTTTTCTCTACTCTACGCTAAGAGGATGAACTAAAATTGGATTCTCTAATGCATTGAATAATCTGAATAATGACTACTGGTGAGTGTAAAAAAGAGTTTTTGGGATTAATTTGGTGAAATTCCCTATCTATCCAGGTGTTAGGCATTTGCTCTTTGCGGTCGCGACAACTAATTCACTGGGTTGCGATGAGTAGTGTCGCTGGTTCACGCGATCGCGATCTCTAACCACGTGATCGTGAGGTCTGAATTTCTTGGCCAATGCAATCGTGACCTCTGCTTCACACGGTCATGATAAGTAATCCTCTGTCAGTTCCACTTTATTCCAATTGACCTCTTCTTGCTTCAATTCTACTTGGTTTCTTTAAAAATCTTCTAAATCAACTGTCCATTTCATTTTCCCGTAAATATGAATAAAACCACATTAAAAGCACTAATTTTAACTTAAAGAAAGCCAAAACTAAAAAGAAAAGAGCCTCAAATGAGTGGAAATCCACCACTCATCACACACGCAACCCGATGATGTCTAAATCCAAGTCTGGCTTACCCATAATGCTTTGGAAAACAAATAACTTTGTTAAGATGAGCATATGGGTCTTCAGATGGCGTGCCTGCAAACAATCCTCTAACATTGAGCATTTGCATTAAACTAATAGAGACCATGAACTTTGATCCAGATGGCAATGGAGGTAATACGTTTGCACCCGTAGTTCTGATAGTGTTATCATCCACCCCATAGATTTTCCAAACACTGAATTCTGATCTCTGTCTGGGTGGAGGATGGTCTCTCACTATCGGTTGGTTGTTTTGAATGTTTTTCCTTGCATCTTGGGTAAGATCTTATTGAACATTCTCTTGTTCCATTCTATGCCATTCTGTGACTTCTTCTTGGTTCTGAAGGCCACGGTGTTGGCCGTACGACTAAGAGTTCTTTGGATTTTGGGATTAAACAAAATTAAGGGTATGCCTTGACTTCATGTATTTGGCATGCACTAGAACTCAACCTGTATGAACAAAAACAAAAACAAAAACAAAAACAAAAACAAAAACAAAAACAAAAACAAAAACAAAAACACAAATCAGGAAATAATGACTAATAGTCAACACAATTGATCTAATCCAAAAGCTTTATTCTCAAGCAATGGTACCAAATTTTGATACGTCCAAATTACACCTTTAAAAGAAGCATAAAGCGGTCACTGTCTAAATAAAACCTAGCAAAGGTTAGGGTCGATCCCATAAGGATGAGGTTCAGACTTTGCTTAATTTTTATTACTTGTGCTCTTAGTTATGTTATTTCCAATAGGGGGGAGGGAGTTTATAGAACAAATATTAATTGGAATGATTGCAAGTAAAAAGTATCAAAGTAACAGGATTTATGTTTGTATGAATCAATAGAAGATGAAACGATGATATTTATGTTCCCCACGAGTCCTTAACTTAGTAAACCTTATAGTAGTAATCTTGTCTAGTGTCTAACATGCAAGATCATAAATTTATATATCACCTAAGTGAATGATCACCTAAATAAGTAAATTTCACCATATAACTTGGTCCGCCTAAGTGTGTATGCTTTACTAGCCCTTACCATTGATCCCAAATTAGCTATCCCTTTGTCCATTCAAGCTATTAGATGTGGATTGATAGCCTCAAATCTTCATCGTATAATGTCTTTTTCCATTTGTTACCCCCGTCGTCTGGCGAGTAGGAATAAGGCACGTTTTATCTTAGGCCTCCGTTAAAAAGCAATTAAAGTGAAGAGAAAAACAATACAAACATAAACACTATTCAAGAATTACTACTTATTAGGTCTATGTTGTTAAATCTTCATGGTTCCCACAACCCTGGTTGTGGAATTAGCTACATATAGTTGTTCAATCACAATTCATAATAATTGGGTTAAAAGAAATCATGAACTTACAAGATGAATGCTTGAATTCCAAAATCTAGAATTGAATTGCAAAGTAGTAATCAAAGGTGCAAAATTTATTTAAAATCAATTAATTCAAGAATTATACCAAAAGAAGTTCACTAATAATTCTCAAACTCCAAAACAAACATAATATCATAAATAAAATCTAAGAAAAATATTTATAGACATCTAATTCGAAACAAAAACAATCTAGGAAAGGTAGGATTTGCCAACTTCTACAACTCTTAATGTACGGACAGTAGTTCCTTGTATGGCTCGTGGAGTCCTCTCATGGAAAGTCGTGTTTGATAAATCACCATGACATCTTCTACGACTTAGACCTATGGTCCGCAGACTAGTGTACGGTCTGTCCTTGCCAGTTGTGGTCTGAATCTGCAATCCTCACTCTCTGAATGTCATCTACAGTCATCCATCTATGACTCGTAGAAGTTCCCACAATTTGTATTGTTCCCTCGTGACTCCAACTAAACTTCAGCTTTTTTTGGCTCTCCTCTTAAGAGTCCTTCTACGGCTGGTGGTCCAGTCCACGGCCCTAGTAAGGCTCATAAAAAGTCTTAATATTGTTGCCAACACTGTCTTCTACATCCAAGCTACCAAAACATATTTTCCTGCAAATCAAAGACAAAATACAATCAACCCTACTAACAAATGCTTAAAAGACTCACAAAATTCCAATTTTAAAGTATTACAAGTACTGTAAATCCATTGTACATCAGTTACAACTTTGTGGTGAACTGTTTACATTCATATCTTGGCCTGGTGATAACACATATATTACTCATGAAACAATTCAACGAGTAGGTGATAATTAGAAATATGATAACCCAACGTATGAGGTCGGGGTCGAATCCCATAGGGAACAATATACTGGTAATCGAAAAGATAAAAAAATATAAGATACTAGTTTGTATCCAAACGAACAATGCATAATTATAATTTCAAGATGATTTTAGTAACAATCAACAATAGGAGGGAAAGGAACCAAGGGTAAAGGTGTTTTTTAAGCAAGGGATCAAAGGGAAATAGGGAGTGGGAAGTTAATTGACATTCACACGTTCCATTGCAACTTAATCTCATGCAAATTCAATCATGGGTAAGATCATATATGCATTGGAGCCTCAATGATTCACTTACTTCTTTGAATGTAAGCAAATATTTCTCACTTAGCTCTACTCAAGCCTAGTTAAGTAGCTATCACAATTAGTCCAATTTTATGCATTGCAAGAATCCACTATTTCTATATAGAATCTAAATGGGTTGTTACACCTCAAATTAAGTACCAATCAATTATTCCCAGCCTCAATTGACTCTTTAAAGCTCAATCAAAGTAAATGGACAAGTCTAAACAGTGATCAATTACATTAAGAAAGCTACTTAAGCATGAAATTTATTAGATAATTAAATACGCATTTCATAAATGAGAAGCATTCAATTAATTATAAAAGCAATAGAATGAAATCAAAAACCCAATCAAGTGTCTATTTCTAGCACAAAATCCAAATTCTCCAATGATTAATTACATCTACAATTCAAGCAATACAAAGCAAGGAAACGAAGAAGTAAAAATTGCTACAACGGAGCTTTCAATATTCAAACCCAAAGATGAATTGTGAGAAAACTTACTATCCAATCCTATAACCCTAAGATATGGTGTGTTCTCCCCTGTTCCCAAATTCTCTAAAAATGTTCTAAAATGTGCCAAAATGCTTTTCCATCAGCTCTCCTTTAGCTTTTGTGAGAATTATGTCCAAAACGTATGAAATTCTAGCTATGCCCATGCTCAAAAAAACCTCTAGTCACTAAAGTAACCAGTAATTTGCTAAAGTGATGGTCACTAACGCAACCTGGCTCCTCACGAATGCAAGCCTTACTGTTTTCTCGGCCTTCTCTAAAGCGGCCATATCTTTGCGAAAGTGAACGTTGACTGTCTTGACCTCCTTACAAAAGTGATGCCCACATGATCGTGAAGGCGACCTATTGACCTGTTGTTGACTGTTCGCGAAAGCAAACCTCTAGTCACGTTTGTGACATCTAGGAGTAATTTTTTTTCTAGTTTTATCTCCTTTTTCAACTTTTTCCATCAATTTCTATAAAATTCCTTCCAAGCAACAAATACTTGAAACCAGCACAATCAATGGATAATTAGCCTCATTCTTCTCTACTTAAGTGACTCAAAATCATAAGAAAAAGATATAAATAAGTCAGAAATTCCTGACTCATCAACACCCCCAACTTGAAAACTTTACTTGTCCTCAAGTAAATCAAAATTAAGGCCACAAAAGGAAATCAATGTAAGCACAACACTCTCCCACTTCAACTGTCACGACCCATGTTACCCCCTAGACGTGACATGGCGTAAAGACCCCGAAATGCCTCATACAAGCCACTTAGCATACATACATCTAAGATAATAGCGATTAAGAGTTCAAAGAGTTTCTCATATCAAATTTTAAAAAATAAAAATAGCGGAAGTCTACATCTCATGTCTCGAAGCCATTCTAACATAAAGAGATAAAGTTTGGGACGTAACCCAATACAATCTGAACAAAAGGGAAAATACATGAAAAATAAGAGCAACTAGGCTATTGTCACGAACCAGGGTAGCCCCTAGATGTAACACAGCGTACAAGACCCCGAGAGGCCTCATAGAAGCCCTTAGCATACATAACATACAAGAGAATAGAGAAATACGAGTTCAAAAGAGCATTTCTATATCAAAGCTTTACTCAAAATAGCGGAAGTCTACAACTCATGTCTCAAAGCCTTCTAATATCATAGAATACGAATAAAAGTGATAGGGACGTAGCCCAATACAATATCCAATACTGAAAAAAAATGACATGAAAATAGGAACAACTAGGCCATGTCCTCGGATGGATGAGGACTCACCAAGTCTTCTTCTCAACTCTAAGTCAGTGCTCTAGCCACGAGTGGAAGGTAAATTGCCATGTCCTACACCAAAGAAGTTAATGTAGGCAAGAGTATTCATTAGCACAATTAAGTACTAAGTGTGATAGAAATGTACATAAACACATAAATCATGCTAGAGAGAGACATAATCATGACATGCAATGGCCAAGCTAAAAACATGATAAAAATGAAACATAAAGCATGTATCAAGGCCAAAGCAAGCTAAATCATCCTTCCTTCTTTCCTTTACTTCATCATGAGAACACTTGTTCATTAACTTGTGGGGAAAAGCCTTAACCGACATGTAAGACCATGTGAGCTATCAACACGGAATTCGGTGTCTATCCTACACCGAAAAGAGGTGTCCTACTTGCCAAGGTAAGACCATGAACTTCTTAGCTTATGTGGATCCACTATCTAGTGTCTACTTAAAGACAACATCCTATGGTGGCAACATAGTTTATGGGATAGAGATTGCTTTAGGAGACTTGGCCTCAACTAACAGGAGAGTTTCATCTAGAAAACCCGACCTCTACTAACTGGAGAGCTTTCACTAGAACACCCGGCCTCTAAAAACGGGAGGGCTTCCATCTCAATATCCACTCGGGGCTAAGCATAATTCCCACGGATTAGTCATTAACATATTTATATCATCAAACATGAAAAGGTACAACTAGGGTTACCAATTCGAGTTAAAATCATGCTTATAGATATTCATCTTTCATTGACCTTGTCCAAGCTTACATCATTAGAATACCTCCTTAAGAACATGGGTAATCACCTCTTTGTTCTTCTTTTATCATAATGGGAGAATTACGTGAGAAAACCTTTCACTACTCGACCATAGCATCATCATATCATAACTTTGGTACTTTACTCTCAAAGCATCCTTAATTCATCATGCTCATATTTCATAGTTCATAGAGTTCATATGGGTTCATGCAAGTTCAACTCATATCATGTAATTCAATGCAAGCTCATGCTTAGAAAGCCATAATTAAGACAATTTACCCATACTTGGAGGAACTCACATAATAGAGGAAAATCATGCTTTTGACTTGATCATGCTAAATTCATAAGATTATCCTCAATTCATTCATAATTCATGCTTGATTTCATAGAGAATTCATAAACTTCATCGAATCATAACTCAACCCAACAATCAAAGCATAGATTATCAAATTGGGGAGAATTAGCTTGGGATCATGGGGGTCCATACAATCTTTACATCAAATAATGTAATTCATGCTAATTTGTGCACTAAGTTACTTTATCACGCTAAATCGTGCACTAGGAATCATAAAATCAATAATTGGAATCATAATTGAAGAACCCACAATGATTTATCACAAACCATAATTCAATTAGGTTAGAGTAAACCTTTGAAAATCATGAAAAAGAGGAAGGGCCCATTGAAGGAAAAGACTCCTAATGGTGAACACTATCATACCTCAAAGCAATCCACAAGAAATTGGAGAAGATTGAAGGTCTTCAATGGAGGATTCAAGCTCCTTCTTCTTCCTTGAGAGTTGAGAGAGTTTCTTTTTAGAGAGGGAAATATTTGAGAGAGGAGAGTTTTGGAATGAATTAGGCTTAGAAAGTATTTATAGGTCTAAGTTTAATGGTATAACCGACTTAGCTTAATAGGTAAATAATTAGGAAAAAGACCAAAAAGCCCTTAATTAAAAATTGTCGGGGCCAATCGATGGACAGGATATATGGTCCGTACATCAATTGACGGACCGTTCTGCTCTTCCGTCAATTGATTCAGAAAGTTCATTTTGGGCTGAAAATTTGGCTAAGTCTGGAATGCATCTATGGAATCCATCTACAGCCCGTAACCTGGAATACGAACCGTCCTGCTGTTTCGTAGGTCAAGGTTCAGAAACTTGGAAATCCTGAAATTTCACAGTGCCATTGAAAGTTCCCACCTACGGCCCGTCAATCAATCTACGGCCCGTCGGTGGCCTCCGTAGGTCACTGTCTTCAGGTGAGTTCTGCATTTTAAATTCCCTTGGAAGCTAGGGGTGTTACAGCTATGTCCTCGGATGGTTGAGGACTCACCAAGTCTTCTATCAATCTTCTACTAAACCTCTAGCCACGAGTGGGGGGTGAATCGCCAAGTCCTACACCAAAGAAGTTAATGTAGGCAAGAGTATGCATTAGCACAATTAAGTACTAAGTATGATAGCAATGCACATAAACACATAAATCATGCTAGAGAGAGACATAATAATGACATGCAAATGGCCAAGCTAAAATATGATAAACATGAAGCATAAAGCATATATAATGGCCAAAGCAAGCTAAATCATCTTTTATTTCTTTATCATGAGAACACTTGTTCATTTACTTGTGGGGAATAGCCTTAACCGACATGTAAGACCATGTGAACTATCAACATGGAATCCGGTGTCTACCCCACACCGAAAAGAGGTGTCCTACTTGCCAAGGTAAGACCACAAACTTCTTTGCTTATGTGGATCCACTAGCTAATTAAAGGTCTATTCAAGACATCCTATAGGGGCACATAGGTATGGGACATGAGGGATTTCCTCTTGTTCTCTCAGTGCTAAGAATAGTTCCCACGGATTAATCATAGTCATAATCTTATCATATCATTAGGAAGCATGGGGGATCTCCCCTACCTTACTATGAGTAGACATGAGGTATCTCCTCTTGTCCTTTCCATTAGAATAGCTCCATAAAACACATGAGGGATCTCCTCTTGTATTGTCTTGGATAGGCATGAGGGATCTCCTCTTGACTATCATAGGGAGGGGGAAAACATGAGGGATCTCCTCTTGTTCCTTTCATTGAATCTACTGCCTATTCTCCTTGGTTAAGAAAATCCTTTCATAATTCATCATCAATATCTACATGTCATAAACTTTGGCACTTCAATCTCAAAGCACCCTTAATTCATCATTTAGCTCATATGAAACATGCATAAGTTCATTAGCTTCTTCTTTACTTAGTTCATCATGCTCAAAATTCATAAATCATAGAATTCATGTGAGTTCATAAAATTCCTTCTTAAATCATGCAATTAAATGCAAGCCCATACTTAGAAAATCATAAACAAGTCAAATTGACCATATTTGAAGAAACCCACATGTTAGAGGAAAATCATGCTTTTGACTTGATCATGCTAATTTCATAAAAATTATCCTTAATTCATTCATACTTCATGCATAATCTCATAGGGAATTCAAAAACTACATCAATTCATATCTCATCCCAACAATCAAAGCATCGATTATCAATTTGGGGAGAATTTACTTGGGATCATGGGGGTTCATGCAATCTTTACATCAAATCATGTAATTCACGCTAATTCGTGCACTAAGTTACTTTATCACGCTAGATCGTGCACTACGAATCATAAAATCAACAATTGAAATCATAATTAAAGAACCCACAATGATTGATCACAAACCCTAATTCAATTGGGTTAGAATAAACCTTGAAATTCATGAAGAAAAGGGAGGGCCCATTGGAGGAAAAGGCTCCAAATGGTGAAAGCAATCATACCTCAATGGAATCCACGAGAAATTAATGGGACTTTATGGTCTTCAATGGAGGAATTTAGCCTTCTTCTTCTTCCTTGAGAGTTGAGAGAGTTTCCTAGAGAGAGAAATATTTGAGGTGGAAGAATTTGGGGAAATCTTGTAAATTGATTTGGGAAGGGTAGTTTCTAGGATTAGAATGCTTTATATAGTGTTAGGAAGGGTTAAATAACCGACCTAATAAGTAACTAGGCCATTAGGTGAAAAGACCAAACAATCCCTTATTAAAAATCCCGACAGACCCCACCTAAGACCCTGACCTACGGTTGGTAGGTCAACCTACGGTCCGTAGGTGACCAACTGTAGGTCACACTGCCTTAGCACCAAAATTTAAATAATTTATTTCCTCCAAAACAGTAGCACCAACGACTTCCCCCCTCCCCCATCCCTCAAATGACTATTGGTGACTATTGGTTGATCAAACGACTATTGGTAGATCAAACGACTATTGGTAGATGAAATGACTATTGGTAGATCAAATGACTATTGGTTGATCAAACGACTATTGGTAGATCAAACGACTATTGGTAGATGAAATGACTATTGGTAGATCAAATGACTATTGGTAGATCAAACGACTATTGGTAGATCAAATGACTATTGGTAGATCAAACGACTATTGGTAGATCAAATGACTATTGGTAGATCAAAGTAGTAGGACATTACTTAGAATATTTTTCAACTCCTTTCCATTGGGTAGCCTCACCAACGACCCATAGTCCCTTGACCTACCATTGGTAAGTCCACCAACGGTTGGTAGGTCAAGTGGTAGGTCAAGTGGTAGGTCACTAAAGTTCCAAAATATTGAAATTTGTTTCACCTTTTTTAAATCCGGGGTGTTACATCAACCAAGAACCATGATCATGATGGTTGGTACTAACAATTAGCACGCAAGCAAGTGATTTTCTCATCAAGCAACTCCCCGGATTGCAATCACACTTTCAAAACACAACGAGTTTTCAAGAATGACCAAGTGACAATACTAGTCCTCAAGAAGTGACTCACAACCTCTAGTCAATCAAACAATCTCCCTTGATTCATTTTTGGAATTTATCAATTTCACCAATCCATTCTAATTTGTATGCCCTCAAAAGAAAGAAATTGTCTCACAAAAGCACACACAAGTATTAACAAGACACAGGACCAAAACACAAACACTCACACTCACACTCACAAAGAACAACTCATGCACACAAGTTCCAAACCATAGGCTTGGCCTTATTTTCAATCAATTTTGGCTCAAAAGCATTTGGACGGAGATCACAAAGGAATTTATCAAGATTGTACTATAGGCTTAGGGAAGGTAACGAAAGCATTTGGGTAAAAGTGACTACACCCTCCTTGAACACTGCACACAACAAAAGTTTTTTTTCCATTTTTAAACTTTACCACTTTTCTTCATTTTTCAACCCAATGCACACTTTTTCTCATTTTATTCAAGATGCACCACATGCAATAATTTCATACCTTGGAGGATTCCAATTTTCTTTTATTCTCATCTTTCCTTCTTTTTCAAGACTTTTCTTTCTTTAACACTTTGTCCTCCCTTCTTTGATAAATAAATTTTTTAATTTATCACTCAAAATCAAGCCCTCATGTGATAAGAATCTCCTCTATGGGTTTCCAATAATACCCCAACTTAGGCTTTTAGCCTCAACTTTCATAATTTTTGAGTTCAAGGAGGGAAGGGTTCAAAAGAGGGTTACTTTTTCAAAATGGGAATGGCTTGTAATGAGGTTGCCAATAAAATGGGATTAAGCTCAAAGGGGAAATATAGGGATACATTTATGCAAAGGTGAGAGTTTTAGGTTAAGTGGACTTCAAAAATAATCACAAAGAAAGCCTAAGATCATATCTCCAACCAAACGCGATCAAGAACAACATTTCAAGACCAACCGGACAAGTTCTAGTTAGCACAAGTGAACACAAGGAATTATTTCAATGACTCACCACACATGGCATGCAAAATATTTTAGATGGATAAATTTCACTTCCTAGACAAGAACAAAGGAGTCATTTTTCACATTCATCACCTAGTAAGTAAAGAGTCACAAAAAGAGTAAAAACATTGTCACAACATCATTCACTTCCACATATTGCCTTTTCACAAAATTTTAGGAGTGCTCATTTATGATCCACCATGCTTGACTAAGTATGTTAGTACCAAACAAGTCACAAACTCAAATTTAAGCACCAACAAGGCCAATAGTGTCAAAGTTACTCAGACTTCACCATGGGAAACAACAACAGGCTACTCAGACTTCACCATGGACAACTCCAATTCCCACTAGCTACGGGTACTCATACTTCCCCTGCTTCAAAGGAACTCAACGGTTACTCAGACTTCATTGTGCACACAAGAAGAACAATCACAGAACCATGATGATTTGACCTTAAGAAAGTCGTCACTCTGTCCATTATTGGGCATTGTCACTCAACACATCATCACAAAAAGAAACTAACAAAATATTTGCAAAACTAACATAAAATGAAAATCAAAGCCTGACAAAGGCATCCAAAACATCAATCCAAAGCATAAATCCAACATAAAGCAAAAACAATAAAATAATCCAAAGGGGAGCGCCCCCAACTAAATATGGTAATGTATCCTCACAGTACAACTATGAAAGTCACAAATATAATACAAAGGGGCTCCCTAGGCTACATAACTCCTCATTCTCACTCTCGGTGGCCTCTCTATCCTGATCATTATCTATTCCCTCCTCATCAAACCCCATAGCCTGGACATATGCATCCCTATCCGGCCTCGAAGAAGGAAGTGGCTCATTTTCCTTCAAAACCTTCCACAGACCCTTCACCTCTTTCCACATTCGGGTGAAAAACTTGTCTCTGCTCTTCTCCCTCTTCTCCATCTTATCATGAGATCGACTCAACTCATCATGTGATTTTGCCAAGCTGGTTTAAGCCTTCACCAAATTCACTAGTTGAGCTTTTTGCTTCCATTGTTCATCAAAGAAAGCATCAAAGTCCTTTTGTGGAACAAACAAAATAGGCCTCGAAGACTACTAATTTGGACCTTGAGGTAGCCTAGTAACCATCTCTTTAACAATCTGTAACTCACTCTCCAATGACTCAAAAGACCCTAGATCTGGAGGTCTAGAAGAACCCTCTTCCACATTCACTGCCTTCCTGGAATCTATCTTCCACTTCTTACTTTTGATCGCAGTCCCTTCACCCTACATTTTAAGAGGAAAGATTGGATTTTTGGGACTCACCCAAGTATCATTTAGGTACTCTTCAAGCTCAGCCCGGTTGCACAGTTCCATGATCAGAGAAGGAAACATGAGAAATGAGCTATCATGGAACATCATCAAGTATGAAAGCCACAATTTGCACTCTCAACACCGGAATATTGCTAGTGTTCCCACTTGGGGAGACTAGGCTACACATAATTGACATCCAAATCATAGCTTCGGTTGTGAACTCGGTGGCTAAGATTCCATCTTTTGAATTAGACCAAGGCATATTTTTGCTCAGGACCAACTTTGATGCTAGCCAAGTACCCGGATCACAATATTTTGCTTTGAAGGCCTCAATGTCATGATCTTGCACCCTATAGTGTGCATTTATCACTTCTAGCCCATAATTAATCACTTTTTCCCGAATGGTCATCAACTTTTTTTTTATGTCTATCTCTATGAGGTTGGCATAGAACTCTCTCACCCATTGTTCATTTGCTTTGCAAGGCTCGGGAGTGAAACATATCTACCCGGAGGATTCCAACCTTTGATAGAATTTGGGAAGCATTTCAACAACATTTTCTGTTTAAATTCCTCTCTTTAGGAATAACTTCTTCCTCATCAAATCATCATAGTTGATTTGTTGACCTCAGAGAGAAACAAAATGATTTTGGTCATAGTCGACCCCGACTTCCTCATCATCAATAAGTTGTTGTGCCATTCTTAAACCTATTGAAAACCTAAAAATTACAATAGCATGAGGATGTAAGAAACATGTATTAAACAACGATGTTCTTTGGTAGAAGTCAAAGAAAAGCATTAGAAACCAATACGGGACAAAAAATGACCTATTGGATCTGTAGAACTGTAGAAATTGGCCTCGGAAGTTGCAAAAGCAACCAGAGATTCACTTCAGTGACCAGAGGGCTACAAACGTGGGAATCACTTAAGCGAAGGGAGGCCGCTTTAGAGAAGCTCGCTTCAGTGCCTATAGGGCCGCTTTTGCTACCCGTCGTCCCCCCAACAAGAACAAACAACTTTTATCACAATTCCAACAATAATAAACAAACAATTCAAAAACTCAATTAATTCATCAGAAAAACATTTGAAATTAGATTCGAGCTCTCAATAGGATTTTCTCAAACATTTGGTGGGAATCCCATTTCCTCCACCATTTGAACATAAAATTGGGTACTCAAGACTTCCCCAATGCTATATTTCAACCCAAACTCACGCAATCAACAATTAGCAAGCATATTTCAGCAATTTCAAATCATACACCACCCTCAATTGATGCAATTTTCTACCCAAACAATACCCCCATCTTTCAAGTAAAACAATCGAGAGAATCAAGAGTGAATTTACAACCTAAAGAGTGTGAGGGATAGAGAGACATACCCGTTTTTTTCTTTCAAGTTTGGAGATCAACAGTTGTGGAGTAAATTTGAAACACAATAGTGGAGAGAAAGAGAAAACACCTTTATCTTTGTTTTGACTATTTGGTTTCTATTTTTTTACTTTTGAAAGTCTCAGTTACCACTCAAGTGACATCTTGGTCTCTTTTGTGACCTAAAATGTAAAGGTGGGACTCACTTTTGTGAGCATCCTTCCGTGTAAGCGAGCATCACTTTCGTGAGGATAGTTTGCTTTCGCAAATCCCTTTTAAGCGAGCCATATTTCACTTTTTCAACATCAGCAAGCATCAAGAGCAGGAGGTTCACTGGTCATTTTTGCGAGATCTATGGCACTTTAATGACTCATCAAGCTAATGTTGGCGAGCTAGAGTGCCCAAAAAATGGTCTGTGCCTTATTTTGAAAAGGTTTCAACCCCGAACTTCATTTCTTTCAAGATTCTTTCCTCCAAACCTGTTCAAATTAGCTCCAAATACTTTGAAATCATGAGGATTAGTAAAAAAATAAAATCCTTATCCTTTATAAAATTTAAAACTCAAAATTAAACTATGAATCAAAATTTTTAGAAACCAATGGGTTGCCTCCCATCAAGCGCACAACTTAACGTCGCGATGTGATGCTGTTGCATCGACCTTTATGTTTCCATTTCATGACGATGAATCTTATCCCCAACTTCAAATCAATGCATCATTGAAATGCATTGGGACAACATGAGAGCATCAAGAGTCCTACTTGATCTCTCCATTTCAAAGATTGGAATTTCTTACTCAACGTCTCATCATTTTTTCATTGAGGAGCATTGGGTAAGAGTAGGAGGATCACTAGACCATTCGAACATTGAACTTCATAATTCTTGGCTTTCAAGTTAGTGACAATCTCACTTTCAAATGAACTAAAGTTGCCATAAATGATGTTTTTGACTTTTCCTTGCAACTTTAGTGTTATTTCTTTGATTTCGGCATCTTGAAATTTTATTGGCTTGGTTCGATTGCAAAGATCCAACATTTCATTCATATTTATGACAACATTTTTTTCTTGAGACTCCAACTCCAACTCACTATATTTGACCATTGGACAAGGAGCATTACACACTCCATTTCTTGTTCTCACATTGGTCTTCAAAGTTGCAATTTCACACTCAAGTTGGATCATCTCATGGCATCGAGTTAGATGTAACTTGTGAAAATCATTCCCCATTTGGAACTAGTAGCGGCAAATGGGCGGGTTGGGTAAAATTTGAGTGGGTTAAAAATGGGTTGTGGAAAAATTTGTTGTAATTCAACCCGCCCATTTTAATATGGGTAAAATATGTGTTGGGTAAAATACAAGTTAGACCCATTTTTATTTAATAAAGCATCTACTTTTCAGAGCAATTTGATAGCTATGCTTCTCAACCATTAAAGCATCAGATACAATTCATTTTTCTCCCTGATACTACAACAACTGGAAATTAAAGTTGCAGGAGATCACCATTGAATTTTAAACAATCCGTAAACTTTGTGTCAAGTCAAACAATGTTACATAAATTAAGATGGAGCGAGTATATCTTGAACATTGTACTAGAAAATGAAGAAGCACTAAAGCATTTTCTGATTTGTAGGTGAATGTAATAGCGCAAATAAAGAAATATAAAGGATTGAACTCTTTGATGGTTATTAAATATTGGCCGTCTAACAATATTCCTTTGCCCTATCATACATCTTCAAAATATCAGGCTTGGTAGTATTTCTTGAAAATGGTTTCACAGTTGGATTTAAGTACAAATACATATCCCTATTTCCTTGATGTTCGACAAAGCTGAAAGGATAATTATGCTTTAGAATAGCCAAAAAGCTTTTTCACGATAAATTGCTTGATCAATTGGCCAACCCTTTGTTCTTGTGTTTTATCTAAGTGTAAACTGATATGGCGTTTCAAATTTGATGTTCCAGAAATAGAGTCGGCTAGAAAAATCTTCTTATACACATTACATTGTGCTTTTAACCTTTCATTACTTGTAGCACAAGGTAATTTCTTAAAAGTTTACCACACATCAGAAGTATTTTTTTGCTCATTTTGTAGGGACCGACGAACAAATCTCACAAGATTCCTCATAGATGCCCTCATTAGCCTTTGTAGACATCTTTCCCTAAGATAGAAAATAAAAATTCTATGTACAAATGAAAAACCATAAAAAGGAGCCAAAAACATGATATCTAAGATTCTTTAAAAATTCAAACTGTATATAACATATATTTACATTGTTTTAAAGAAGGATTCCTCTACCACAAAAAATTTCTGAAATCAGGAAAGTGATTTCAGGGGAGTTAACACAAACCCTAGCTCTAAAATTTCAAACAAAGAAAAAGAGCGAAGATGAGGAAGAAGATTTTAGGGGAGGAGAAGTTGAGAGACTTACCCGACAGTCTTCGTGGTCGTGGTTCGTGGAAGAAATAATGAAGTTTGATGCTGAAAAATTGCTACTAAGAGCATGGGGAAAGCCGCATCATCTTAGAGTTTGGGAGAAATGTTTGCTAGTCTTCACCATAACTCAAACTTATATTTTACACATAGTTTACCCATAAATCACCCATATTTTAATGGGTTAAATATGGATATAAGTCCAAATATTACCCATATTTAAAAATCACTCTTTCTACCCATATTTAATGGGTGGGTTTGCAAAAAATGGGCCTGAATTTCCAGCACTATTTGGGTCATTAGATGTTGGAGCTTCTTACCAATTTGAAGCTTTTGGGCCAAGCTCATGAGCCAAGTTTGACTCACCACATCTATTTCTTCACAACAAGGCCATGTGTCATCAACATATATCTTACAACCCCCAAACATTTATTTATCACAAGAAGCCATAGAAACAAAACAAAAAGAAAGAAAAAACATTCACGATTTAGATAGAAACAAGTAAACTCTAAATCCTAAATCAATTAATACGCCTTATTGTTCCCCGACAGCGACACCATTTTGATAATGCTCATATTGCCCGTAAAAAAAATTCAACAAGTAGGTGATCGTTAGCAATATAATAACCCAACATATAAGATCGGGGTCGAATCCCACAGGGAACAATGTAATGGCAATTGAAAAGATAAATAATTATAAGCTACTAGTTTGAATCCAAATGAACAATGTTCAATTATAATATCAAGATGATTTTGGTAACAATCAACAATAGGAGGGAAAGGAATTGAGGGTAAAAGTCTTTTCAAGCAAGGGATCAAAGGGAAATAGGAAATGGGAAGCTGATTGACATTCACCCGATCCATTGCAACTTAATCTCCTGCAAATTCAATCATGGGTAAGATCATCTATGCATTGGAGCCTCAATAATTCACTTGCTTCTTTCGAATGTAAGCAAATATTTCCCACCTAGCTCTATTCGTGCCTAATTAAGTAGCTATTACAATTAGTTTAATTTTATGCATTGCAAAGAATCCACTATTTCTAGATAGAATCTAAATGGATGTTACACCTCAAATTAAGCACCAATCAATAATTCCTAAGCTCAATTGACTCTTTAAAGCTCAATCAAAGTAAATGAGAAATTCCAAGGAGAGATCAATTCCATTAGGAAAGTAACTTAAGCATGAAATTGATTAGATAATTAAAGACTGATTTCATAAATGAGAAGCATTCAATTAATTACAAAAGCACTAGAATGAAATAAAAAATCCAATCAAGTGTCTATTTCTAGCACAACATCCAAATTCTCCAATGAACAAATACAACCACAATTCAAGCAATACAAAGCAAGAAGATGAAGAAGGAGTAAAAATTACTACAATGAAGCTTTCAATATTCAAACCCAGAGGTGAATTGTGAGGAAACTTGCTATCCAAGTCTAAAACCCCAAGCTATGGTGTGTTCTCCCTTGTTCCCCAAATTCCCCAAAAAGGTTCTAAGATATGCCAAGTTGTTTTTCCATTAGCTCTACTTCAACTGTTTTGAGAATTGGATCCAAAAATGTGTGAAATTCAAGCTATGCCCCTGCTTAGAAAAACCACTAGTAGCTAAAGCGTTCAACAATTCATTAAAGCAATGGGCGCTAACACGACCTGGCTCCTCAGGAAAGCGAGCCTTAGTGTCTTCTTTGCCTTTGCTAAACCAGCCATATCTTCGTGAAAGAGAACCTTTACTATCTTGACCTTTTCACAAAAGAGATGCTCGCGTGGTCGCAAAAGCAACCAGTTGACCTGTTGTTGACTGTTCGCAAAAGTGAATCTCTGGTCGCGTTTGCGACATCTGGGAGTAATTTTCAACCAGTTTTAGCTCCTATTTCCACTCTTTTCTATCAATTTCCATCAAAATACTTCTAAGCAACAAGTACCTAAAATCAACACAAATTAATGGATAATTAGCCTCATTTTCTACTGAAGTTACTCAAAATCATAAGAAAGAGATATAAATGAGTCAGAAATGCCCGACTTATCAACTGGTCGTGTGATCCTACGAGTATACAGTAGTTTGTGTACTAATAATGCACCTATTCTTTCCTTGTTGTCTACGGGGAATCTTCCAATAGCTGATCTGAGACCTCAGATAAGAGGCACCTAATTGTGACTCCAGGGATGAGCTAAATCTTTCAAGCTATCATTGGCTCTTCTTTATCTTCTTGTCCCTTTTTTAACACATACATTAGACTTTAGTTTATGTTTATTTTTGGGGTTGCATCCCTAAACTTGACTATTTAGAGTTTTGGTATAATGACTTTAAGCTCTTAGGGGTAGTTCTTCTGCATTAAATGTTTTTGGACTATTGGTTAGAGTTTATGGGGACTCAATTCTTTAGTTGACTAAACTATTTTCTTATTTTTATATGATGAACTTGGTTTTAAAATGGTGTATTGGTTTTGGGTTAGTCTTTGGTTCTCCGGTCAGGTGTTTAAGTGTGGGTGCCACTCACGACTGTTGGGGTCGTGACAACATCAAAAAGAGAGTGTCATACTTGCCAAGGTAAGGGCCATGATATCTGAGCTAAGGTGAATCCACTAGCTAATATTTGTTCAAGACATAATCTACGGGGGCACATAGTTATAGGATTTGGGTAATCAACCCTAGTCCAACTCGTTGATAAATATACACCCAATGAAATCACGCATAAATCTGGAAATAGTAATAATATGTACTACTTGATCATACTGATAACTTGATAAAATATTGAGTTGCTCATAAATCATGATAACTAAACATAATCATAAAGACACTTTAATTGAAAGCATCTAAATCATAATATATGTATATACTACGAGATACTTTATTTGAAAGTATCATAATTCATGAAAATATTATAATTTGAGACAAACATATGAAAATAACATAATTATGATCATGAAAATACTTGCATGCTATGGGTTCATGAAAGTATCATTGAAAACATTGAATTATTCTTAATTCGTGCAATTTAAGATCAATCATGAAGAAGAAACTAAAATTCAATAAGAGTCCATTAAGATCACATAAACCCTAGTTTTGGGAAATTCATAATTTGAGAAATTGAGGTTTATTTGGGACTCAATGGGTGAATAAGATCCCATTGATGAAGTTTCCACATACTTGAGATAGAAACCCTAGCTTGAATCCTTCAATGGAGACTTGAAATCTTTGAACCCTAGCTTGCTTGAGGGAGAAGACTTGAGAGAAGAAGAAATTGATTTTGGGTGAGTTCTTAGAGAATGAGGAGTTAGGGTCTTTAGGAACCAGTTATACCCACATAGAATAGGTGTCACGACTCGATTTCTCAAATCATGATGGCACCAACCAACCCACCAGTAGGCCAGCCAAAACCCTAAACTGAAACTTAGTAGTAATGAGACTAAGGGTGGAAACTAATCCTGAACTAAGCGGAAAAAACAAATACAACACATAAAGAAGGCTGAAGCGAAACAAAACTATATTTACAAGACACCTTCCAGAACCTGAAAGTCACAAGTACAGAACTACTAACGAGAGTACAAGTCCCAAAAGTGGACCACAGAAATAATCTGTCTCGAAAACAAAAGACAAGTCAAAATATAAATACAGAAGGAGACAGGTAATCCCAGAACGCCATGTGCTCACCCTCATCTCCTGAACAAACAACTGTAGGCTCGAACTCAACGCTGAGAACTGGTGCTCATACCTGCATCACGAAAATAGATGCAGAGTGTAGCATGAGTACCAAAACAATAGGTACCCAGTAGACATCATAGGCCGACTGAACAAGAAAGGTAAAAAGATGCAGACAAGATAGAATCAACACAAACAGAGATAAAAAAATGGAAGCAGAGAAAGCGAAAAGTAAACAAGAACAACTAAGCTAAACCCAGCTGAGCCCCCCATAAGACCCGCTGGCCACACTCGTGCGCAAGTTTAAATAAAACCCGAGTGGGCCCCTATTATCCCGATAGGTACATAGATAAGCTATTCTACAGAAACGAAGAAAAACACCAATACAGAAGCCTCAACACCCATGGGTCTCGGACCCAAAAAGATAACACCTGGGCCCCACCCAATATCAGTCACGAGCGGGAAATATCGGACCCTAGCCATGTAACGTCAGCCTCGGACCGAAAATCACATCTCTCGCTCAACAGTCTTGCGTTGGAACTACCGGCTCTAACCGAGTAACATCAGCTGCGCAGCTGGGACTAGTAACCTACGAGCAATGGCCTAGTGCTGGAAATATCGGATGGTAACCGAATAACGTCAACTGCATAGTGGAGCTAACAACCTCGAACCGTATAAAACCACATACAAACAATACAACATAAGGCTAAACACCACGGGCCACCGTCCCACAATGATATCAATCGAAGGCTCCCAGCCTAGCACACTCCATCCATCAATCGGGGCAACAACAACATCTTCCGAAAGCACCCCAGAATCATAAAAATAAGAGAGGAAGAATCGGTAGATCATGCCTTTTACTTGAACATGCTAAATTCATGCACTTAACCCCAAATTCATTCTTAATTTCATAGATGATCCCTCAATTTCATCAATTCATATCTCAACCCAACAATCAAGGCATAGATTATCAAATTGGGGAGAATTTACTTGGGATCATGGGGGTTCATGCAATAATTACAATTACACATTTAATTCATGCTAGATCGTGCACTAAATTACTTTACCCACGCTAGATCGTGCACTACAAAGCATCAAATCAGTAAATGAACTCATACTTGAAGAACCCATAACAATTGATCAAACCCTAGCTTACTTGAAGGGAATTGAACCTTGAAATTCATGAAGAAAAGGGAGGGCCTAATGGAGGAAGCAACTCCATTGGTGAATAACAACATACCTTAGCAAAGCCTACTAGAAATTGGAGGAAATTGGGTGATCTTTAATGGAGGACTTAGCTTCTTCTTCTTCCTTGAGCTAGAGAGGATTTCTTTTAGAGAGAGAAATATTTGAGAGGTGAATTTAGGGAATGAGTTAGAATGAAGTGATTTAGGTATAGAAAACTATATATAGGAACTTCATTTAGGGTAAAACCGACTTAGTTAATTAGGGAATTAACCAGGGAAAAGACCAAAAAGCCCTTAATTAAAAACTGTCGGGGCCCATCTACGGTCAGTACCTACGGTCCGTACATCCATTGACAGACCGTCCTGTTGAACCGTCAAAAGATTCAGAGAGTTGGTATCTTGGGACCCTGTAACGACGGTTTCAATCTACGGTTGATAGGTCCATATACCGACCGTACACCTCTACCGTAGATCACAACCTGAGGTTAAAGAGTATAACCAAGTCTGGGGGACATCTACAGTTACTTTCTACGAACCATCAACTGACTCATGATCCGTCCTGCTACTCCGTAGATCACACTTCATAGACTGAGAATTACTGAAATTGACAGAGCCATTGACGGCTCCTCACCTATGGCCCATCAACCTGACTACGGCCCGTAAGTGGCCTCCGTAGGTCACTGCCTACATGTAAATTCTACATTTTCATTCCTTGGAAAGCTGTGGAATTACATGACTCAAGAGTTGGGGTTTCAGAGTTTGAGTCCTTAACCCGAACAAGATGATAGATATACCCTTTGAAAATCATTTTTCGGGATTTAAGGTAAGAGATAAATTAACCTACCGATGCCGAGTTACTACCCTTCCACTCTAAGACTGGCTCATTTAAATTCCTGGACCTTGGGTTCCCTGAGCTCAAGTGGGAAAAATCGGTCCAGAAAAATAGTCTTGAAAAGATTCCAACTCAGTAGACCTGCATTAGTACCACAAGATTCCTTCCACAGCTAGTACCAAGTGTAGGCCACTCCCTTCAACTGATAGGTGGCCAAATCTGCACTCTCGACTGGAGTGACACTCCTAATGCCTGTTACTTTCTGGATGTTGTCGAGAGAGTCTTGTGAATCCTCTTCTGACTTAGACCCATGAAATTCAAGAGGGTTTATCCAAGTGAAGTCCCTAATTCTTGCTGCAACAGTGTTTGTCTACAGCGGAGCTCGGGTCACAGTCTGCTAATTTACCTGGGTGTTCATGGCCTGAGCAAGAACTTGGAAAGCAACCTTGAACTTGGCATGCATGACTTGCTCATTCAGTGGGTTTGCTAGAGCTGCTAGATGATTCCTGGCATTAGCTCTTATAGGAGGAATTTTCTGAAATGCGAAGGGCAGGAGTTTGAAGGAGATTAAATAGAGTTTATATTCTATAGCACTAGCTGGAAAAGAAAGAAGGGAAGTTTTTCCTGACGACGTCTCATAGCTTCTCCCGCATAAATGTGGCGCGCTTCACACCCATGAAGAAGACCTTACCTGACGTGGCTTTCAGACACCCTAGGACACTTAAACCTGATACTCTGATAACAAGTTTGTCACGCCCCAAGGCAGACCCTAGACGTAACATGGGACCTAGGGTCACAAGTAATCCCAAGCTAATCCTGAATCTGGCAAAGCACAAGCATACTGAAATAACTCTAACCAAGCGGAAACATAATTGAGTAACAAATATAATCTAAGGAATGCAATTGAGAATATCTGAAAGAATTAACTGAGTTCAAAGTAGAACAACCGAAATCAACTGAGTTTGACTCTATGTTTGAAAGCCTCTAATACTGATAAGCTGCTAGGACAAATCCCTAGCTAACTCTAAAATACTGAAACAAACAAGGAATTAGCTAAACAAAAAACATAAAGAAACACCTTAGATGATGAGGACTCACCCCTGACTATCACTGATATGGCGCCGATATGAGCTAATGACGTGGCTAAACCTGAGAACTTGACCCTGCAACATAGAGTATGCGTCAGTACTTCGAATGTACTGAGCATGAGGAATATTCAAAGTAGACTGAATATATAAACATGCTTAAGTATACTGATCAAGTATGTAAACTAAACTGAACTAAAGTACATAGGCCCAACATACAATAATGCATAAAAACTAGAATGCAAGAGTAAAATGGAAGCATGCTGAAAAGCTGAGAATAATTACAACTACGGGCCTGAAGTACCTTACTGAAGCTAATACTGTGGGAGAGTCTATTAACTGACATAAGTTACATGAGATAAACGTGGAGTCCGATGTATACGCCATATCGAGAGGACCCAATATATCTTGCCAAGGTATAAAGGCATGGCTGTGGTGTGATCTCTAAAACTGATGCCCAATAGAAGGGACTTATAAACCTATGAGGGCACGTAGTTCTAAGACTTCAGGGTACGCTGAACCCTAGTCCAAATCGGTGCTAAATACTACTCTCAAACTGGATATAAAGCTAAAAATGCAACTGTAATACTTGATAGCTCAAAATACTGATAATTATTTGAGAATGCATCATACATATATTGAAAGATATGGCATTCCAATTCTGAAGCTTGATTATTTGACTAATATATCTAGCTAGTATAATTCATGAAATATGGATGATTAACATAAGCTAGGGTTTCTGAGTTTTATACATGGGACTATTCTAATTCTCCAAGAAACATGTAATTAATATCATAGAAACTATAACCGCTAAATTGCAATGAATCCCTAAGATTTAAGAACCCTAGGTCTGAACAATTTATGGAGAAGCTGAAGAACTGACTTAATTCTAAGGACCTAATGGGTGAAAGGAGCCCACTAGTGAAATCCCACATACTCGGTGAAGTAAACTACGGAGTAATCCTTTGGATTTCGGGGCTGAACTTGAAGGAGGGCTCTGCTGGTTCTAGAGAGAAAACTGTCGCCCCTTTCTCTTCTTTTCTTTCTAAGTTTGATGATTTTTAGAGAATGAATTCTTTATGTAGTTTTTGACTAATTAATTAGGCTTAGGCAAAGTAAAATGGCATAGTCTAAGAACCTAACACATAGGGGAAAGACCATTATGACCCTGACTTAAAACTGACAAGGTGACTTAAAATAAGGGCTTCATGGGCCATTTAACGCATCACGACCCGTCTTGTGGGTCGTTTAAAGCATTACGGCCCGTTTAGTGGGTCATGATGTTGCCCAGCCTGACAACGCTTCACTAAAATGAGCATAACTTTTTTATTCTGAGCTCGGAATTAGGAAAACTTAGTGGCGTTGAAAAGAGGACTCAAAGACCTTTAATTTGATAGGTCATAGGCCACCTAATTCATTTGTACTGTGAGATATGATCATTTGAAATTTACACAAAATTTAAAATCTGATGGATGACTTGTATGGACCCCTAGACGGGCCGTCCAAGTCACCACGGGCCGCCTAAGGCACTGTGTAGGTGACTACTACCTAGGAAGTCCTTGATAGTTCTTCATGATGCTCTTAATGGGTCGTTGACCCCTAAACGGCCCATCTAGGGTGCCGTGAAGGGTCCATGGTCCATTTTGGATTTGTGGACTTGCCTGTTTGTCCTTTCTATCCCTTTCTCAAAGTTTGAGGTATTACAGTGATATTGTGCTCAGTTTGGTTAAACGTTTAGGCGTTTGCAATTCTCCTAGTATCAAGTTCAATTTTAAGGTAATCTTCTGTGATTTTTATGCTCTGTTTTGTCCCATTGTTTGGATGGAAGTTTATAATTCTCCCACTGTTAAGTTCAGTTCTAGCTAATTTTTGTTGACTTATGCGGAAAACATTCAGGTGTCATGTAGTCTTAGCTTTGTAGAAAGTGATATATTGTATGTTGAGAGCGTCGGGCTCATTAGGTTTTCATTTGATTCAGTTATGAAGATTTAGGTGTTCTATTGTGCTCTGTTTTGTTGTATAATTAGCAATTTCACTACTATAAAGTTCAGTTTTAAGATTATATTCCTTGATTTTATTTCTTTGTTTTATCTATTGCTGGATGGAAGTGCATACTTTTCCGGCTATCAGGTTGATTTATGAGCACCTTTTTTGCTATTTTCGAGTGCTATTTCCCATGTGGTTTTTGTAGAAAATGATACATTTTGCTTTGATTTTTTGTGAGTGTTCTACTCCACAATATGTAAAGTGTTTGTTTCTTTTTCTGGAGTTATGGTCTCATAGACAAAAAGGAAAAAGAACATCAAGAAGGAAAAAGATCTATGTACTATATTGATAGCATACCACAAATTGGATTTTATCAAATTAAAAGTAAGTCATTAATTTAAGTTATAATAGGAAATTGTCTAGCTATATAGTTATGGTGAGCCACTGATCATTGTGTAACTGATAAACTGGGTGCAGTGGATACTCTCTCCTAATAGAAAGGTGGAGGAACAGTGATCTTGGATTGGCTTGGCCAAAATGGAAGGAAGGTTGAGCTACATTGCAAAAGCTTTTATTAGGTATGCCCTTCATTTTCATGTACGACTAGTGTTTAGATAGAGGTAGATCATATGTATTTCAAAACCAGAAGCATAAACCTTCATTAGGTGTTTAGCAAATATCACAAAAGGAATGAGACATTCTTTATTAGATGGACTAAAAGAGAAAGTAAGACAAACAAATTGAAATGGAGGGAGTAAATAATTTCTGTCATATTGATGAATCTGTTATTATTGAGTATTAGGGGACAAATCTCTTTCCTAGTAACTCGTTTTTAAGATATCCCCATAAATGGGAATTGATTTTAAGACACTGTGGAAGTCTCTACTTGTAGTTTTTTAGATTGATAAATACTCCATGGAAATCTTTGTCAACTAAATGATTTTAGTACTAGCCTCCGCTAAAGATTCCAAAAGATTTTGAGATTACAACACCAAAATGCATTAGCCCATCTTGTTGCTTAGCTCATGAATCAACAGAACTACAGAAGGACTAAGTATAACTTTGTTGCTAAAGATTCCAAAATCTCCTACTAATTATGAATAGAGGATGTAGATCAATAGGTGTAGCTTTTGGGTAGAGTAGTTGTATGGGCAGGATATATGCTGAATAGAAGGAAAAGGATTGAATTCGAGGGAAGAGACAGGAAGAGAAAGAGGTGGGCATCGAGCGTAATGGGCTTCAAAGCAGCTGCTTTAGGTGACAGTTTTGTAGAGAAGTTGAAAAGTTCTATGATGTTGCGGTCTATCCCTCCGGTCATACTTTTTGTATCCTCTCTATCCCTCCTATCATACTTCAACAAGAATTTCTATTTCACAACGTTATTGTTCTCATGAATTCTTCAGTCCTAACAATTGTCTTAATTATTTTGAATCCAGGGGCTTACAAGAAGAATGGTTACCTAATGGTTTGATGCAATTGAGGCCTAAGTCAAATGAGGTCTATGGTGAGTGACTTACTTAATAAATATAAATTTAGTGGCGTGTATTGGAGTATTTTGATTAGAGTAACCATTGTTAGTTATATAGTTAATAATATTTTTTGTTGGTTATCTGTTCCTCTTGCTAACGAGGCTATTTCTTATCAACTGATTTATTAACTGTGATATGAAGTGTTATATCTGAACTAGGCACATGACGGAATCATGGTTGGTGCTTTTCTATTTTTTATGTGTTTCAAATATTAGTCACCTGGTTCTTGGTTAGTAAGATATGCATTTGGTATGTCAATTTCTTGTCATCTGACCATCTGTTGCTAAATGTGTATAGTGGGATAATCTTTAAAATGGTGAGATTGTTCAAGAAATAACACATTGCAAATGGTCATGATCCAGGAAGCTAGGAAGTTAACAGAGTTTCCCTAGGGAAAAAATAGGGGTTTAATTTCCTTACTTTCTCCATTGTTGAACGTATTCTTTCTATTTTGAGAATTCATATTTTCTTTTACTGCTACAAGATAAGAAAGTGGATATATTAGGATTGATTGCTCTTATTTTAAGCTAATGACATTTGTTTTGAGTTTGGTAGTTCTTCTGTTGCAACCTTTGAATTGATTTCTATTGTGAATTTTATTTTTGATGCTATAAAAGAGGATTAAACATGTGCATTAAGATGAATTCATGATCTATTTTAAGTTATAATAATTGCCACTAAACTAGGTTTCCTTTAGTGACAATTCGTATCTTTCGTCGACAATAGCAAAAGCCACAAATATGCTCGATATTAAAATTTTAAATTAGCTTTAACGGCAGTAGTAATTCACGCTAAATAAATGCCGCTAAAACTAATTACTTTTAGCGGCAATAAAAAGGGTCTTTAGCGACATTGGATCCAATAACATTTAATCAAATACCGATAAATGTATTTGTGGCAATAAATATTGCCACAAAAATAAAAATTAATTCCCATTAAAGGCCTCTTTCGGTGTAGTGGGGGCATAAATTTTTGAGGGATTCTCAAATTTTTTTGACAGATTTGCATTCAGAATAGAAGATCGACATTCAAGTAGGCATCAAGAATGAAACATGCTGGTCAAAGTAGAGACACAGATCAACCTCCCCTTTTATATAAACTAACAATTTTTCTTTGAACGCAGAAAAGACAGGCATACATACAAGAAGCAATTCCTACATCACTTGAACAATCACCATGAAACGACACTCTTTCCTTCCAATAAGATGAAGGTATAAGCTACTTCATGTTCTCAACTATTACATCGAGCTCTGAAATCACATGTGCCACTGTAGCGTCAAGCTACGAAAATTGCATTGAGCTTGCATTTCGCCCAAGGAATTGCATTGATCATGAGAATTGCATCTACATTGAGCCACTATTGCATTGAGCTCGAGAATTGTATTGAGCCCGAGAATGGAATTGAGCCCAAGAATTGCATCTACATTGAGCCTGAGAATTGAATTAAACCGGAGAATTGCATCTACATTGAGTCACTATTGTATTGAGCCCGAGAATTGCATCTACATTGAGCTCGAGAATTGCATCTACATTGAGCCACTATTGGATTGAGCTTGAGAAAAGGATTGAACCCGAGAATTGCATCTGCAATGAGTCCAAGAATCGCATTCATGAGCCCAAGAATTGCATCTATATTAAGCCACTATTGTATTGAACTCAAGAATTGCATATGCATTGGACCTAAGAATTGCATCTACACTGAGAGCGAGAATCGCATTGTGCCCAAGAATTACATCTGGTTCAAGCCATTATTGCATCAAGCTATGGAATTGCACTGAGCTCCAAGAATTGCGTATGCTTTAAGATACTTTTGAATCAAGTTACTAAAATGGTATTGATCCCAAATAAATACATCTACATGAAGTTTCTATCAAATAAAGCTACAAGTATCACAAAATGGCCGAATTGCATCGAAAAATAGATACACTCTCTTTAATCATTATTTATTTCTCTAAAGGTGTCATCGTCTAAAGACATCATTTTCATGGCCTACAAAAATTATTTCATAACCTAAAGATTTAATTTATTCTTATCATGCTCCGAAGGCATCATAGTCTAAGGGCATAATTTCATGACCCACAAACATTATTTAATGGCCTAAGAATTTAATTTCTGCTTATCATGCTCTGAAGGTATCATTGTCATAAGGCATCTTTTTCATGGCATGTGAACATCATGTCATGACCTAAGGATTCAATTTTATTTATCATGACCCTAAGACCTCATAGCCTAAGATGTCATCCCTACCGTCTTAAGGCATATATCGTGGTCTAAACGGGAATTCACATCATGTTTATAATTTATTATGTCATTATTTGATATAAAATCTTTTATCGTTTAATTTAGTCGTACCATAAGCTAAAGATTTGCAAAGACGGACATATTACAAACAAAATCAATTTCATTCTCAGATACAACTTCCATGTTTATATATCTATCACGACATGAGTTGTTTCATCCTATGCACGCTACTCATATGATCTTTTTCTTTATTAAACATCCATAATTTTAGCCGTTCTACATTTTGCACTACCTTATGCTTTGATCTTATCAATTCAAACTACTATCACTTCTATTCAAATCTCGTATCATCAATTCATATTGTTTAAGCTTTGTCCATTTCTAAATCTAGAACTACACACTACCTGATTCTCGTAAAATTGAGAGATATGTAGGTGACTTGAAACTAAAGACTCGACGACACCATTTTCACAACCCCGTTTCATTCCACCTGGTCCAACATGGACCATCATGTTAGCCGATCAAAATAGGCTACTTAGTTAACATTCTTTGCCCGTCAATTCATCCTTTATTCTTGAGTAAAGAGGGGCAACTGTTGTAAGAACCCAAACCATCGTGAGTGGCACTCACACTAAACTACCTGGTGGGAGAACCAACAACTAACCCCAATTATACCCCACTCATCATTTATTAAAATTTGTTCATTACATAAAATTTAAGAAAACAATTTATAAAAAACTAAAGAATTGAGTCCACATAAACTCAACTCAATAATCAAAACATTTGCAAAAATAACAGACCTTAAGAACTAAAATTTTTAGTACCAAAAAACTAATGTCTGAAATAAGGGGATGAAACCCCGAAATCTTAAAAAACATAATCTATAGTTTAATGTCTGAGGCCGAAAGGATGGACAAGAGAATGTAGAAGAACACATGGAAGACTGGAAGAGCACCTCACCTTTGGATTCTAAGTCAAGCGTCCTTTAACTGAGGTCTCAGATCAGCCGCTGGAAGATGCCCTGTACTCAACAAGGAAATAAGAGGTGCAGTATCAGTTCATAAACCACATTGTACTGGTAAGATCACACATCCAGTTCAAGATATGAGTGTTAGAAATTTACCACAATACAATATCACATAACAACAATCACCAGTTCATATAAACTCCCAGCCACATATTATGAAATGACAAATACCTAGATGCATGTCCCACATGATCACAAATGTAAATATCTAGCCCTCTCATATAACCATTAACACATATTGGTCCTCTCATGGAACCCACACTTATTCTGTTAATGTATCGACATGGTACCTGAGCTAACCATTGTTAGTGTACCAGCGTGGTACTCGAGCCAACCAGAGTTAGTATCATGCCAGGCATGGTATCCGAGTCAACCATCTTGTCACGACTTAGTTTCTTGAGTCATGATGGCACCTACAATAACCCACCAGTAGGTTTTCCAAACTTTAACCTAGAACGACAAGTAATGTGTATAAGGGTAGAAACAAGTGGAAGAAACAATTTATATACAAAAACAAAAGAGAAAGCGAAAGCAAACCAAAATACGTATATACATAAATAAAGACCCCTCCTAGAACCTGAAAATCACAAGTACAGAGCTGCTAAATAAAGAGTACAAGTCCCAAAAGTGGACTAGAAATTCAAAGACTTGTATGAAAATACAACAGACTAGTCATCAAAATTCAAATGGAGACAGGGAAAATCCATAATGCCATGTGCTCACCCTCGCCTCCGAATCCGACAATTGTAGGCTCGATCTCAGTGCTGAAAACTGGTGCTCTGACATGCATCACAAAACAGATGCAGAGTGTAGCATAAGTACTAAAACAAGGGTACTCAGTGGGCATCATAGGCTAATTGAGTAAGAAATTTAGAGGCAATATGAAATGAAAGAATCTAACCCTACAGAGGTCAAAGAGCGGAATTCTAAAAGAAATTCACATGAGTGTACTGAAGAATTGGAATGAAGCAAGTAACAACTAACTAAACCTAACTGGACCCCATAAACACAAAGGTACACTCGTGTGGAAGTTTAAGTAAAATACGAATAGACCCCCATAAGCCCGATAGGTACAAAGAAGAGCTCAAACTATTAAGAGAACCTGAAGATACTTCCATAACTGCCACACCCTTCCACAGACTTTAAACGCGGGGCAGACACCCAAGGATCCAATAAAATTTCTCATTCAGAACTAGAAACTAACATAAAGGGTGTACTTAGACTTAAACTGAGACTAAATGGTGAGCTAGGGACATTAACCATGACTGAAGGGTATCGGCCTAGGATTTAAACCAAGACTAAAATGGTAAAAGTCTCGAACTTAAGTTGAGACTAAAAGGCCCATGATGGAACTTTAAAATGATTGGATTAGATGTAAATATGAGCCTCAAAACTGGAGCAACAATAAGGTGTTTGGGTTCGAACTGTAGAAAATAGCTCCAACGATCACAAATTCCTTTACCAATTTATCACTGGTCCAAATCGTAGCGCAGGACCACCTCCGAACTCATTAGGACCCACTCCGACTCCTACTTCAAAATTCGATGCAATATCACTGATAAGCCAAAAATAACCACGTACACGCTAAGTCAATCACGAGGATAACCATAGAAGAAAAGGGAAAGATGAGCTACGTTGTCGCCTAACTAAGGATCATACTAATAAATCCATATCTATTATATCAGTTTGCACGGAGCTAAGTCATTCGAAGTGTCGTCAGATAGATTATAAGGCCTATCACCTCCAATATATGCAAGTATATGGCAATATATATATACATTCAAAAGGGGTATGTATTATATTTTCTTTTGGTTGATATTTGAAGAGATATTTAACTGATCCCTATTTTAATTATTATTGTTAGTAATGGGACCACTTTAAATTTTCCTTAAAGAATTAGAAATCTAAAAGGAAAAAGTTAAGGTAGAACTTCCACTTCAAAATTTCTAGAAAAAAGAATGGGACCTTCACCCTTGTGCTCTCTGCTTCTCTCCTTCCTTCAGTGGTAATAAGAAAATTGGGAATTAAAGCAATACAAATTTTCTTGAAAGAGAAGTGTTGGTGATCTAAATTGGCGGACAACTATTAATTTTTGTTCGAAAGTTAAGGAAATTCATCAAGAGCTCAGGTTGGGTTGATTTCAAATAGGTAAATTCTCTACCCCACACTTGAATATAATTATGAATTACTTATTTGGGAAGTAGTGTAAACTTAAAATTACAATTTAATTTGGATGGTTGCACTTACTTTCGGAATGGGTTTTGTGATGAATTAGTTCATGGAAAGGGAAGAAGAGAAGGGTGGATCGCCAAAGTGGCTGTCTCCACCGAAGTTGACAGTGGTCAATATAAATCGGTCAAGCCAAGTCGGTGAGAAGAGAAGAAATCGGTGACTCACCGAATGCAAAAAGGCGACTGAGATTCGTCACCCAATGCGACAAACTTTGGAGCTAACAAAAGGTTGAGAAGGCAATCAAGGTAAATGTTAGCGACATGTCAAATGAGGAAAGGTGAGCTTAGTCGGGTCCGCCGACTAAGACTTAAACACCTGAAGCTAGAAAGCAAGAAAGGGTGAGCTAAAGGACAAAATGGTGATCCATCGAATGCTTTAAGCGAGCCCGACTAATGTCGCCAAACAAGCCGCGATAGAATTCTGAATTTATTTTTGGGAAAGCTGTAAATAGAAAATTAGAGAAAGAAAATATAACTTTTGAAAAATTCAAAATCTACAAAAATAAATGGTAGCTTTTTCTTCATCTTCCTAGTCTTTGGGGTTTTCAATAGCCTACAAATCAACATTTGAAGAATTGCATTTGAGTGGATCTTCAATATTCTTGCTTATTACCTGCAATTTACTGGCTGATTTCACTTTGGGTATACTTCCTTCTCATTTTACTATATGTGGCTAAAACCCTAAAATCTAGGGGTGTGATTATGGGGTTTGGTGTGGATGAATGTCAGTGGGTGAAGTGTTTTTCTCTATTTTATTACTAATTACTAATGGATTCAAGATGTTTAACATGTGTTTAATCAATGGGTTAAAGTGGCCAACTTAACCCTAGGTCAGATTTTCAATTGATGCCCGAAAAGGATTAGTAGAAGTGGGTAGATAGTTTGTTACTGGCAATATGGATTTGATTTCTATTAAATTGCTTGAAAAAGGAACTGTAGATCTTATCTTGTTGCTAAAATCTTCTCGAAAGATATATTTCGTAAAGTATTGAGTTGATTGGTAATGTGCTCAAATGAGACCGAAAGGAGATTTTGTGCTATGGTACTATGAGATCGAAAGAAGATTAGTACTATTAATGATGACCCAGCTTATCCCTGATTATTTAGTGATTCTTGAGCATGTACTTTAACCCCTACTATGACATTGATGCTAATCCCCACACCCCTAGATTATTTCTTAATTGCATATTCTTGTTTTTGCATGAGTTAGTAGTGACAATAGTTCATTAACTCTCTTCATTAAATTTGGTGAAATCATCCATCCTTTTCTCTAAATTGCTACAAGGAATAGGTTGCTTCACTAATTTCCTAATTGAATTATTGCCTTAGAATCACTCCTTGTGGGATTCGACAGCGGCTATTGTTCGGCTTTTTTTTGACAACGATCGCTTATTCTCTTAATTATTTTGGAGGATAGTTTGAGCGTTATCACCTATATGTCACTTGTTAGAAATAAGGAAATAGACCTCCTATATTCACATATATACGTTGGTATCTAGTTATAAAACAAAGCACAAGCCACCACTTAAATGGATAGATATTATATTTAGGAGAATTTAGTGATATATAGAATGTCTACATGATAGTGTATCAATCATTATTGTAAATTCACTGGCATAGGCCTTCTAAGGAATTACTTGATAAAGGATAGTTATGGGATGGTATTCACAGGTTTTACTTGACACACTCGCGTAACATGATTCTTTGCATAGTATTAGGACCAAACCATTATAGTAAGCATGAATCTTCTGGAATACCTGCCCTTGTGGCATCATTTGCATTTGGAGTCAGCTGAGATGTCATCTACTAGTTTCCCCTGACTCTAGCCAATACATGGCACATATGGCCAGTGGGAAAACCCTCATAGTAAGCCCACGAGGGGCGTACCTCATACCAGACCACGGTTACAGTATATGAAACAAAGCATAGGGATAAACTTTTAAAAAATTATGTCTTTCAATTGACCTTGATAACCTTTGATAGGTCATCACATGATCATTTTTATTAGAAATAGTTAAAGCGCTTCACTTAGGCAAACAATAGGGTTCTATTATAATTGACGCTTTCTTTGGATATTATATGATAACCTAATTAAGTCAGTACGTAGGTTATTGTTATATATCTTATATCTACTTTTTATATGCTCATAATTCTTTTGATTTAACATTTAATTCATATGAGCTATCATACTTGTATATATGTTATTTTGTCTGCTTTACATACTAGTGCGTGTTGTATATGTACTAACGTCCCTGTATATGAGGTGCTGCATTTCATTGTAAATGCAGGATCAGGTTCATAGGATAGTAGACATCCACATTAGGTTTTTTTTGTCGACTTTAGTTGGTATTTTTGTGAGCTTCATCTCTATCTGGAGCTAGCTTATGTCTAGTACTTTTGACTATATTTACAGGTTGTTAGTTGGTTACGTCAAGGTCTGTCTCGACAAGTTATGGTAGAATAGTGTTGTAAATTTACTATAGGCTTCCTAGACATCATGATGTATCGTGTTGTGCAGTTTTTGCTCAGATCGCATTATAGACTATCTTTGTAGCATGTGTTGGTTATATTCCAGTTATTTATTAGCTTACAACGTCCTACATGTCATAGCTTATTTGTAGAGTAGGTGTAAATACGGTTCTTGTCCGCCCTCCTTTTGGGGGCATGACAAACATGGTATTAGAGTCTACGTTAAGTTATCGTAGGGAGTCTATAAATCCGTTTCCAGTAGGACCTTACTTATTAATGTGTTACCACATTTATAATTCAGGAATTGAAATGGCATTTAGGAAATTTACCTTGGTTTGTGTAATGACCGTTCATGTCATTTCTTAGTTAATGCCTTCTATCTGTCATTTAGATCATTCTTGTAGTGACCCCTAGTCATTTATGACTTGTTGGCACTGACTGTTTGGTCACCTGGTCGTTCGTTTGGATTTTATGCCTGTTTTTCTATTTTGAAGCTTTTGAACCTTGAAAAGTTGATTTCGGTCATAACTTTAGGTAAACAACCTCAGATAAGAATTCTGACGGTTCCATCAGCTCCGGAGCGGCCAAATTAGGCTAGGAGCATGGTTTGCCCGAGTCTCGGGGTTTCCGATGTGATTTTAGGGCCAGTTAGCTCTTTTGCCTTAGATATTTGGCTTAAGGTTGACTTCAGTCAACATTCTTGGTAAACGTGCTCGGATTGAAATTCTGCCAGCGCGATTATTTTTGGAATGTAGAGTTTGGTCTAGATGACCCTTCGAGAACTTCCGAGAGCTTCCGATCAAAATTCGAGGCCCCCGGTAGAAATTGGCTAAAATGGCCTAATGGGTGTGGGACCCACTTTTTGTCGAAACGACCTTGTATGGAAATTTTGACTGCACCATTGAGTACAGAATGTCAAATTCGAGGCGGTAGCATATTTTGTTTGCGTGCACGGGGTTCCGAATGAATTTCGACCACCCCGTCAGAGGAATTCTCCAAAACTTAGCTAGTGCAGCAGCTGTTACTGCAGTCTCATTTACTCTCCGCGTTCGTGGGATAGGCTCCCTGTTCACGGAGGTGTGGGAGAGTCTACTGCGTGTTCGCAGGCCAGAGGCTGCGTTCGCGGAGGTCTCTGAGGCTGGGTGGTTCCTAGTGCTCTGCGTTCACGGAAGGCTCTCCGCGTTCGCGTAAGATTGTTGGGTGAGAGGCTGCTTGTGCTCCGCATTCGTGGAGGGTCCTCCGCTTTCGCGGAGGTTTTCTAGGTGAGGGTCATCCTTGCTCTCCGCGTTCGCGGGCCTTGGGCCGCGTTCACGGAGGTCTGTGCGATGGTGGAGATTTTTTCTCCGCGTTCACGGAGCTTTGGGGAGATTACTCTCCGCGTTGATGGAAGCTTGGCCCCGTTCGCAGAGAGGAAGGACATGGCAGTGTCTATTTAATGAGGTCGAAGCTCCTATTTTGGAGAGCTTCAAATCTCCTCGGTGGTTGGTTTTTGGCGATTCAAAGTCCCAGGCACTCGGATTCTCGTTGACTTGTGGGTTTGAGGTTGGGTTCGTTTGGTGTTCCTCGTTTTCCATGAAATCGAGGGTATGTTCTTTGTTGGCCTATTTTGTTTAGTTTTGTGATTTGTTGTGGTGGGCTGTTAGGAACGGATCTGATCCCTATTGGGCGATCCATTTTGGGATTCGCATTTGGGGAAGGATTTGGAACCTTTCACGGAGTCAATTCTGGAATATTCGAAGCGGGTCCCACTTTGCCCAATTTGACTCCAAAATTGGTCTGTCTCAGAATTTGTTGATTTTAGTGTCTAAGCGACCGTATTGACGCTGTGATTCTATTTTTTATAGCATGGCAGCAGTCTGAGGCCGTTCGGAAGGGGAAATCTTCAGCGGATTGACTTGGAGCGCTTGTGATCGGCTTTTTGGTAGGTTACGACTTCCCTTCCTTCTAGATTGAGCTTGATTGTTTAAATGATGGTTGATATTTGTGAATCTGGGGTGGCTAGCTAGTATTGGTTCCCTGTTTACCCGATTTCCTATTTTATAGTTGACTGTTGGGCTGTTATGGGCTAGTATCATGTTGTAGATTGGGTTGTTGACTTGGATTGTTGGTATTTATGTTGGGGACTATCTGTTGGGTGGTTATTTGTTGATGCAAGAGTGGGTCTGGGTTTTTGGATTCTGTGCTGGGTTGATAATTGTGAGTTCGGACTTAGAATAGGTTAAGGTAGTATTGCCTTAGTCCTATGCACCTGTTGACTTGAGTATGTATCCGACGGTGATTCGGATGGACTAGATCCTTGTAGATTGGTATAGCTAACTTGGGTTTGATAGTATGAGCCTTAGTTTAGGCGATTTCGTGGCTTTCGGACCTTTCGATTCTTTTCCCTCTATTTCTGCGATAGTGGGATGCTACCGGAAGATGTTGTGTTTGCGTCGAATGACGGCTGGGTTGTGCTGGGTTGGGAGCCTTCGGTTGATATCCTTGTGGGGCGGCGACCCATGATGTGTAGTCTTGCATTGTATTGTTTGTGGCGGCTTTATCTAGTTTGAGGTTGTTAGCTCCAGTACGAGACTGATGTTACGCGGTTCCCATTTGGTATTTCTGGTGCTAGGCGGTCGGGGTAGGCTATTATCTCCGGTCTATAGTTGACCATATATGATTGTAGCCCGTTATTCCCAGTGCGAGTCCCTGGAGCCTAGGCTACTAGTCCCAGCCCGCAGTTGACGTTACTCGGTTGGAATCGGTATTTCCAGTGCTAGACTATTGAGCGTAGACTGATTAGCTCCAGTCCGAGGTTGACGTTACACGGTTAGAGTCCGTTATTTCCAGCTCGAGACTGTAGAGCGAGAGATATTATTTCCGATCTGAGACTGACGTTACCTGGTTAGAGTCTGGTATTTTGAGCTCGTGACTGATGATTGGGCTTGGCCCAGATATTGTTCCAGCTCTAGACTGACGTTACCCGGTTAGAGTCTGGTATTTCCATCTCATGAATGATGATTGGGCGGGACCCAGGTATTATATTGTTGGGTCTGGGACCCATAGGTGTTACAGCTTCTAGTGATGGATTTCCTTTCTTCTGTAGTATATCTCTTTTGTGTACCTGTCGGGCTTATGGAGGTCCGCTCGGGTTTTATTTAAACTTGCGCACGAGTGTACCTAGCGGGTCTTATGGGGGGGGCTCAGCTGGGTTTAGTTAGCTATCCTCAGTTTACTTTCCGCTTGTTCTGTTTCTGTTTTGTTGACCTTTGTTGTTGTTGTTGTTGATTCTATCTTGTTCGCCTTTATATACCGTTCTTGCTCAGTCGGCCTATGATGCCTACTAGGTACCTATTGTTTTGGTACTCATGCTACACTCTGCATCTATTTTCGTGCTGCTGGTCCGAGCACCAGTTATCAGCGTTGAGATCGGGTCTGGAGCTATCCTTTCACGAGACTGGGGTGAGCACATGGCGTTCTGGGATTACGTGTCTCCTTCTGTATATATATTTTGACTTGTCTTTTGTTTTCGAGACAGTTGTTTCGGTGGTCCACTTTTGGGACTTGTACTCTTGTTAGTAGTTCTGTACATGTGACTTCAAGATTTTTGGAGGTGTCTTGTGTATATCATTTTTGTTTTGTTTCACTTCAGCCTTCTTTTATGTGTTCTTGTTGTATGCTTCCGCTTGGTTTAGACTAGTTTCCACTCTTAGTCCCATTACTGTTAAGTTTCGAGATAGAGTTTGACTTGCCTACCGGTGGGTTGTAGGCGCCATCATGACTTGAGAAATCGGGTCGTGAAAAATTGGTATCAGAGCGTAGGTTCGTTGGTCTCACTTGTGCGGAATTAGCATCTACTAGAGTCCTGCGGATCGGTGCGGAGACGTCCGTGACTTATCTTCACGAGGCTACAGGATGTCCTTATGATGTTTTCTTACTCTGTATCATTTTCGTGCGTTGCTGTTAAGTTGGTTTCTTGAAATCTCACTTGTTCCACTCTGTTACAGGGATGGATCGCTCACGTAGTAGAGGTCGACCCCGAGGTCAAAGGGGTGCTGCGGCACCAGACCGCATTAGAGAGAGGACTCAAAAGCCGGAGCCTCAAGTATATTAGATTCCTCCTCAACCGGTGGGGCCGGGACCAGCCCAACCACCGCCCGTACCAACTGCCGCTCCTGACCTTCAGGGCATGCTTGCCCAGATCTTAGCTGCTATCAGGGGTGTGCAGTAGCAGCTACATCGCGAGGCCCAAGGGGCAACTGCAAGAGGGTTAGACAGGATGGTTGGGCTAGTGGACCCCCTTCCAGGCTTAGAGTTACCCGGGACAAGGTTTATCAGAGGTTCCAGGTAGGTCAACATAGTTACCCATTTCAGGCAGTCTTGTAGATATCAGTGGGTGACCAACACCGCCAGGGAGTATATAGTGCCAGGCCGATTCAGGGCCGGGGTGGTTCATAGGCGGGTTCTTCTGGTTGGGGTGGCCGACCTCCATCTGGGAGTAGATTGTTGCAGGGTTGCTTTACCTGCGGGGCACCTAACCATTGGGCCAAAGAGTGCCCTGTTTCCAGATCAGCTTTACCAGCCCCTCAAGCAGCGAGATCAGTTTCGGAAGTAGCACCTCCAGCTAGAGGAGGAGATTAGGAACAGGGTTCTTGAGGAGGCCCCCGGGGAGGCAGGCCAAGTGGTTGAGCGGATGCATGGGGTAAAGGAGCCCAAGTCCACTTTGATACAGCTCCAGCTAGAGCAGAGGCCGAGGCATCAGATGATGTTATCTCATGTACAGTTTTTTTATGCCAGTAGTCTGCTTTAGCCTTATTTGACCCTGGTTCTACCTATTCATATGTGTCGGATTTCTGTGTGCCTCGATTGGGAGTGAGTCCTGAGCCCTTATCGATTCTATTGCATGTTTCGCCCAGAAGGGGATTCTTTAGTAGTGGATCAGGTTTGCAGGTCTTGTGTGGTGACTATTTGAGGGCAGGACACTCTGGTTGATCTTATTGTGCTGTGTATGGTAGACCTTGATGTGATTTTGGGCTCCTTCATCATAGCATTTATTGATGACACCTTGGTATGCTCACGGAGCCATCGTGAGCATGATAACCATTTGAGGATAGTGCTCCAGACTTTGAGAGGTCATCGTCTTTATGCCTAATTCTCAAGGTGCGAGTTTTGGATTAATTCTGTAGCATTCTTGGGGCACGTGGTGTTCAAGGATTGCATTATTATGGACCCGGTGAAGATTGGGGGCTATTCATAGTTGGGCTAGGCCCACCTCTGTGATTGAGATTCGGAGCTTCACCGGATTGGCAAGGTACTACAGACGCTTTGTTGAGGGTTTCCCCACTTTAGCGACGCCTTTGACTAGGTTGACTCGCCAGGATGTTCCTTTTGTGTGGTCGAAGGAGTGTGAGAGGAGCTTTCTTAGGCTGAAGGAGTTGCTTACCACCGCTCCTATATTGACTCTTCCATTTGAGGGCGAGGGATTCACGATCTATTGTGACGCATCCGGCGTTGACTTAGGTTGTGTTCTAATGCAGCAGGGCCGAGTTTTTGCTTATGCGTCGAGACACCTTAAGCTGCACGAGCGCAACTACCCCACTCATGACTTGGAATTGGTGGCGGTAGTTTTCGCGCTTAAGATCTGGAGGCATTACCTTTATGGAGTTCATGGTGAGATACACACTGATCATAGGAGCCTTCAGTACATCATGACTTAGAGGGACCTTAATTCGAGGCAGCGCCATTGGATAGAGCTCCTGAAGGACTACGACCTCTCTATTCTCTACCATCTGTGCAAGGCGAATGTAATGGCGGATGCCTTGAGTCGGGAGGCAGTGAGTATGGGTAGTCTAGCCTTTCTTTTCTTTTACGGAGTGACCCTTGGCTTTGTAATTTCAGTCCTTAGCCAATCAGATGATCAGGCTGGATGTTTCAGATTCTAGCAGGGTGTTAGCATATGTGGGGGTTCAGTCATCGCTTGTTGATCAGATCCGTAGTCGTCAGTTCGAGGATGAGTCTTTGGTGGCTCTTAGAGATAGAGTTTTGCAGGTGATGTCGGGCAGACTTCCTTAGATTCAGGTGGGGTCTTGAAATTTGCTGGCCGTTTGTTGTTTCGAGAGTTGGAGACTTGATTCAGCTGATCCTTAGTGAGGCCCATGACTCCAGGTATTCTATCCATCCGGGGCACAGCTAAGATGTATCGTGATTTGAGACAACATTACTGGTGGAACGGTGTGAGAAGGGACATATCAGACTATGTGTCCCGTTGCTTGAGTTTCCAGCAGGTGAAGGCCGAGCATATGAGGCCTGGTAGAGAGTTGCAGAAACTATCCATTCTTGAGTGGAAAGGGAGCGTATTACCATGGGCTTCGTGGTTGGGGTTGCCATTGACTTCTAGAGGTGTTGATAGCATTTGGGTCATCGTGGACCGATTGACCAAGTCAGTGCACTTCCCTGCAGTTCATTCTTCCTTTTGTGCTGAGAGTTTGGCTCGTATCTACATTCGGGAGGTAGTCCGTCACCATGGTGTGCCTGTTTCTATCATTTCAAACTGGGGTTCACTGTTCACTTCCAATTTTTGGAGAGCATTTCAGGAGGAGTTGGGCACCCGTGTGGATCTTAGCACAACTTTTCACCTATAGACCGATGGCCAGTCAGAGCGTACTATTCAGGTTCTTGAGGATATATTGCGGGCCTTTTGAGATTTTGAGGGCAGTTGGCGAGGTGGCTTATGAGTTAGCTTTACATTCAGAATTCTCAGTTGTTCATCCAGTTTTCCATGTTTCGATGCTGCGTCGATATGTTCCAGATGAGTCTCATGTGCTCCAGTATGATGTTGTTGAGTTGGATGGTCGCTTGACCTATATTGAGGAGCCAATTGCTACTTTTGCAAGAGTTGTGAGGCAGCTGAGGTCGAGAGTCATTCTTTTAGTTAAGGTCAGTTGGAGGCATCGTCCAGTTGAGGAGGCTACCTGGGAGATCGAGCGGGAGATGCGAGAGTAGTTCCCCAGCTTATTTGAACCCTTAGGAATTTCTTGATCCTAACTTTCATGGATGAAAGTCCTTTTAGTAGTGGATATTGTAATGACCCTTCAGGTTATTTCTATGTTAATGCCTTCTTTCTGTCGTTTAGAGCGTTCCTATAGCGACCCCAAGTCATTTATGACTTGCTGGCACTGACTGTTCGGTCGCCTGATCGTTCGTTTGGGTTTTACGCCTGTTTCTTTTTGGAGCTTTTAAACTTTGAAAAGTTGATTTCGGTCATAACTTCAGGTAAACGATCTCAGATGAGAATTCTGACGGTTTCATCAGCTCCGGAGCGGCCAAATTAAGCTTGGACCATGGTTTGCCCGAGTCTCGGTGTTTGCGGTGTGATTGTTGGGCCAGTTAACTCTTTTGCCTTTGATATTTGGCTTAAGGTTGACTTCAGTCAACATTCTTGGTAAACGCACTCGAATGGAAAGTCCATCAGTGCCGTTAGTTCCAGAATGCCGAGTTTGATCTAGAATGACCCTTCGAGAACTTTCAGGAGCTTCTGATCAAAATCTGAGGCCCCCGGTAGAAATTGGCTAAAATGGCCTAATAGATGTGGGACCCACTTTTTGTCTAAACAACCTCGTATGGAAATTTCAACTGCGCCATTGAGTCTGGAATGTCAAATTCGAGGGGGTAGCATATTTCGTTTGTGTAATTCTCCAAAACTTTGCTGGTGCAGCAGCTGTTACTGCAGACTCATTTACTCTCCGCGTTCACGGAGGTCTGTGAGGCTGGGTGGTTTCTAGTGCTCCGCGTTCGCCGAAGCCTGTTGGGTGAGAGGCTGCTTGTGCTCCTTGTTCGCGGGTCTGGGGCCACGTTCGCGGAGCTTTGGGGAGAATACTCTTCGCGTTCGCGGAGAGGAAGGACCCGACAGTGTCTATTTAATGAGGTCGAATCTCCTATTTTGGAGAGCTTCAAACCTCCATAAAAATCTCCTCGGTGGTTGGTTTTCGGTGATTCGAAGTTCCAAGCGCTTGGATTCTCGTTGAATTTTTGGGTTTTAGGTTGGGGTTTGTTGGGTGTTCCTCATTTTTCGTGAAATCGAGGGTAAGTTCTTTGTTGGCCTATGTTGTTTAGTTTTGTGATTTGTTGTGGTTGGCTGTTAGGAGCGAATCCGACCCCTAGTGGGCGATCCATTTTGGGATTCGTGTTTGGGACCTTTTCACGTAGTCAATTCTAGAAAATCCGGAGAGGGTTCCACATTGCCTGATTTGACTCAAAAATAGGTTTGTCTCCGAATTTATTGATTTTAGTGTTTAAATGACCGTATTGACGTTGTGATTCTATTTTTGATAGCATGGCAGTAGTCTGAGGCTGTTTTGAAGGGGAAATCTTTGGTTGAGTGACTTGGAGCACTTGTGATCGGCTTTTTGGTAGGTTACGACTTTCCTTCCTTCTAGATTGAGCTTGATTGTGTAAATGTTGGTTGATATTTGTGAATCTGGGGTGGCTAGCTAGTATTGGTTCCTTGTTTACCTGATTTCCTATTTTATAGTTGACTTTTGGGCAGTTATGGGCTAGTATCATGATGTAGATTGAGTTGTTGACTTGGATTGTTGGTATTTGTGTTGGGGACTATCTGTTGAGTGGTTATCTGTTGATGCATGAGTGGGTCCGAGTCTTTGTATTCTGTGTTGGGTTGATTAATGTGAGTTCGGACTTAGAATAGGTTAAGGTAGTATTGCCTTAGTCCTATGCACCTGTTGACTTGAGTATGTTTCTGACGGCAATTCGGATGGACTAGATCCTTGTAGACTGGTATAACAGACTTGGGTGTGCTAGTATGAGCCTTAGTTTAGGCGATTTCGTGGCTTTTAGACCTTACGATTCTTTCCCATCTATTTTTACGATGGTGGGATGCTGCCAGAAGGTGTTGTTTTTGCGTCGAATGACGGCTGGGTTGTGCTAGGCTAGGAGCCTTCGATTGATATCCTTGTGGGGCGGCGGCCCATGATGTTTAGTTTTGCGTGGTATTGTTCGTGGTGGCTTTATATTGTTTGAGGTTGTTAGCTCAAGTACGAAACTTATGTTACGCAGTTCCCATCAGGTATTTCCGGTGCTAGGCTAATGGGGGTAGGCTACCAGCTCCGGTCCGTAGTTGACGTTATACGATTGCAGCCCGTTATTCCCAGTGCGAATCTGTGGAGAGTAGGCTACTAGTCCCAGCCCATAGTTGACGTTACTCGGTTGGAACCGGTATTTCCAGAGCTAGACTGCTGAGCGTAGACTGATTAGCTCCATTCCGAGGCTGATGTTACACGGTTAGAGTCTGTTATTTCTAGCTCAAGACCGTAGAGTGAGAGATATTATTTTCGGTCCGAGACTGACGTTACCCGGTTAGAGTCTGATATTTCCAGCTCGTGAGTGATGATTGGGATGGGCCCATATATTGTTCCAGCTCAAGACTGACGTTACCCTGTTAGATTCAGTTATTACCAGCTCGTGAATGATGATTGGGTGGGGCCCAGATATGGTTCCAGCTTGAGGCTAACGTTTCCGATTAGAGTCCGGTATTTCCAGTTCGTGACTGATGATTGGACGGGACCCAGATATTGTTCTAGGTCAAGACTGATGTTTCTGATTAGAGTCCAATATTTCTAGCTCGTGATTGATGATTGGGCGGGGCCCAGGTATTGTTCCAGCTCGAGACTAACATTTTTTGTTAGAGTTTGGTATTTCTAGTTCGTGACTGATGATTGTGCGGGGCCCAGATATTGTTCCAGCTCGAGACTTAGGTTACCCGGTTAGAGTCTGGTATTTCCAGTTCGTGACTGATGATTGGGAGGGCCCCAGATTGTTCTAGCTCGAGAATGACGTTACCCAGCTATAGTCCGGTATTTCCAATTTGTGACTGATGATCGAGCGGGGCCTAGATATTGTTCTAGCTTGAGACTGACGTTACTCGGTTAGAGTCTGATATTTCCAGTTCGTGACTGATGATTGGGCGGGGCCCATGTATTGTATTGTTTGGTCCGGGACCCATAGGTGTTACGGCTTCTGGTCATTGATCTCCTTTCATTCTGTAGTATAGCTCTTCTGTGTACCTGTCGGGCATATAGGGGTTCGTTCGGGTTTTATTTAAACTTGCGCACGAGTCTGCCCAATGGGTCTTATGGGGGAGGTCTTAGCTGGGTTTAGTTAGCTATCCTCAGTGTACTTTCTGCGTGTTGTGTTTCCGTTCTGTTGGCCACTGTTATTGTATTTGTTGGTTCTATCTTGTCCGCCTGTTTGTACCATTCTTGATCAGTCAGCCTATGATTCTTACTTGGTACTTGTTGTTAGGATGCATTGTTTGCTTTGGTCATGCTTGGTAGCTTGCATAGTTCGTGATGGGGTTGGTACCCTTAGGCCACTATCGGCCAGTTGACTATGTTGATATGCCACCTGCCAGCTTGGTTTCCCTTAGGATGGGGTGTTTGGCTCAGATTTACAATTGCAGAGTAGTTTGTGGTCTCGTGGTATCAGTGTTTCAGAAGTTCCTTTGGTTGGAGTATGTCGCTGGAGCGGGGCTCAGTGTTACCTTATCATTTGCGAGATGGTCGTTCTTTGAATTAGTGTGGTTAAATTTAGAAGGTTGTGTTTCAGATGGATTTGTTGGTTTTGAGGGTTAAAAATGGATTTTGGGGTTTTGCCCTAGGCTAAGTTCCTTGTCTTGGCAGTTGTCATTCCTTGATGTTCAGGAGAAGCCTATTACTCTTCTGAGGTTTCTGTTGTGTGGGCTTGTAGGTAGGTTTCAATTGGTTCCGGAGATGTTCAGGATAACTAAGGAACGACAGAACGCTTTTGGTTGTTAAAAGATTGTAGATGTGGAGTATAAGGTTAGTTTTTTATTTTGGAGTTGGGTTGCATCTGCCATGGTCCTATTATTGCTCTAATCGTTGGTTTTGGTGTGGTGCTTGTCTACTTAGATGAATCTGGTGCTTTTAGGCAAGTTCGGTTCAGTTATTGGTTGAGAACCCAAAATGGATTAGGAGAAATTTTGGAGTTTTGAAGTGAATTTGAGGATTTTCCTCTTAGCCTGAGTTCCATGAAGGCATTGTTCGATCAGAGGGGGTGTCTGAGGGTCTTACGGAGCATGCAGATTCAGTATCCTCGTATTTTATGCCCTCATGCTATGTCTATTCTTCTACTTTTGTGAACAAAAATCCTTTTAATAGTGAATATTGTAATGACCCTCTAGGTCATTTTCTGATCTTTGCAGTGTTTAGAGCTTTCTTATAGCGACCCCAAGTCATTTATGACTTGTTGGGACTGATAGTTCAGTCATCGGGTCGTTCCTTCTAATTTTGTGCAGGTTTCCATATTTTGGAGCCTTTGAAACTTGAACGGTTGACTTCAATCAAGAGTTCAGGAAGACGGCCTCAGAATGCAATTTAGACTGTTTCGTCACGTTTGGAAGGGCCTTTTTAGGCTAAGATCATGGTTGGTTCGGGCCCCAAGACTTTTGATGAGTGGTAAATTTGCACTCATTTAAGGCCTATTTAGCTCAATAATTAGTGTCATCAATGCCTAATTATGTCCTTTTCTAATATAATGTTGATGATTTGCAGTTGTGAAAGCAATTGGACAAGGCAAGGACTGACGTTTGAAAGAATGACCAAAAATGCAAAAAGAAGTGCAAAAGTGAACAATGTTGATCGCCTAGAAGGATGGGCGGATCGCCTACTAAGCACAACAGCGCCCAAAGAGACAGTGTGCAAGGAAAAAATTTAATGCTCTAAAGGCCAACTAAAGTGGTATTCAGCGATGTGCCGAACGTGAAAGGCAGACTCAATCAAAGTCACTGATTGGGGTTCAAACACCTAAAGCCTAGAGAATCACAAGGAGAGCTGAGAAGTAGAGGGAGATCTGCCGAGTGGGTTAGATGAGCCCGAGAAATGTCACTGAAGCAGTCAGACATTGGAATTTTGGGCCGAATTTTGGGAAAACATAAATAGCTCAAAGAATGTAAATTGGAGAGTTGGACAGAAGAATTAAAAAAGAGAGTCTTTGAGATAATTTTGAGAGTCAGAGAACACTTTTACCTTTTAAAGAATACTTTTCTAGTCTTTGGGGTTTTACAATTTTGTGCTTGCATCTTACAAATGGAAGTTGCATCTAAAGTGGAATTGCTGGTAATTGCTTAATTTTATGCTACCCATGGCTGCTTTCATGAATGGTATAATTTCTTTGATTTTTATGATGGGTGGCTAAAACCCCAAGATCTATGGGGGCTCTATTGGGATTGGGTGTTAATTTAATATAGCGTGTATTATATGATGTTCTATTTTGTTGCTGTTTATGCATGAATTTAGTCTAATTACCATGAGGTTAACTAATGGGTTAAGGTTGCAAACTTAATTCCTACTTTCGTTCTCTGGTTGATGCTCGAAAGAGATTGATTGGAGTGGGTAATTAGTTCAATACTAGAAATTTAGGTTTGATGTCTGTAGCTTTCTTGAAAGAGAGGTTATGAGTCGGATCTAGTTGCCCTATTCTTGAAAGAAAGGATAGAGTAAGGTATTTGATTTTGTAGAATTGGCCTATAAATGAGACCGAAAGGAGATTCTATGCAAGGATGCTTTCAGAACGAAAAAAGATTAGCATCAATGAAGAAGACTTAGCCTATTCATGAGTGTTCATCATAATAGAGCAGTACAATTACCCCTACGTGAGATTGACTTCCAATCCCAGCACCCCTAGATTTCTTATTAACTCTTGATTTCGTTAAATTTTTAGTGTCATTGCGATATTTGATCATCAAGATTTCATATTAAGTTGGTGGTTACATCCACCCAAATGTTTTACCACTACAAATGAATTGATTTATAATCCAAATTTCTTGATAAGGAATTCTCTACGCTGCACCATTCCCTGTGGAATTCGACCCCGACTCTTCATTGGGTTTTTATTGACTACGATCGCTCACTCTTTTAATTGGTTTTTGAGAGTGATTTGAGCATTATCAAAAATGGCGCCGCTGCTGGGGAATGGTAGTTGAGAATTCTAATTGAGAAATTAGATTTTAGATTTGTTTAGTTGTAGTAGATTTGTTGTTTGGTGTTGTTGTTCGATGATTTGCGGGCTGACTAGATGAGTGACCATGGGAGTGACAATGATAGTCACTATGGTCAAAATGACAACATAGATGATCCAAATGAAATGCATGTTAATGTCATTCAAACCACTGGAGCAATCCACATACCTCATACAACGGGTAGGGCTGTGTTTCACATCACTAGAATTATGGTACAATTCCTTCAAATGAAAGGAATGTTCGGAGGTCTACCTCATGAAGATCCCCATGAACAACTTAGGAATTTCATGGAGGTATGTGGACCCTTTGTGTTCAAGAATATCTCTCAAGATCCGTAAAGTTTGGGTTATTCCCATTCTCTTTAACGGGAGAAGCTACAAGATGGTTGGTAGAGTTGCCGAATGATTCAATCACTTCTTGGGATGAGCTAACTGATGCATTTTTGGAGAGGTTCTTTCCACCCTCAAAGATTGTTAAACTCTGGATCCAAATCAAGAATTTTAAACACATTGGAGGTGAACCATTGCATGAGACGTGGCTGAGGTTCAAGAGGTTACTTTTACAATGTCTAACGCATGGCGTTTTGGACAATTTGTTGCTGCATTACTTTAATTTTAGCCTTGATTCAGTCAACAAAGGTGTAGTTGATCAATTAGTCAATGATGGATTAATGAGTCAACAGTATGAGGTGGCTGCGTTGTTGCTTGATGATATGACTAAGGTTAACCGAGCATGTCACACTAGAGAGGACCAAGTGCCTACTCTACAAGTGGGTTGAACTAAAGAAAAGATTGAGAAGGACCATGAAAGAGATAAAAATATGGCCAAAATGATTACCCAAATCGATTTGTTGTCTAAAAATGTCATGGGAGGGGGAACCTAGTGGATAAATGCGGTTGGAACATACCTAGGGCAATGCCGGGAGGATGCCAAGTTTGAGACATTATACAATGAAGAAGTTCAATACTTGGGAAACCAAGTGGGGGGTTCTCACACCAATTATCAACGACAAGGTGGGACCCAAGGTTGGAACAAGGATAGAGATAGTGGTTGGAAAGATTGGTGAGGTTGAAATTGGAGAGATAGGGAGATGGAAAAAGATAGGTATGTGCCTTCCCATGATCGTCCACGCCAAAAAGAACCAAGGGGATTAGAAGGAAGCCTAACTGAGGACATGTTTGTAAGAATATACAACAAGGTTAAAGGGTCTGATAAGGTGTTGAAGGACTTGAAAAATGACTTCTCTACTTTATCACAGACGGTGACTTCTCACCTAGTTTCCATTAAGCAGCTGGAGACCCAACTAGGTCAAATTTTAACTCATATCAATCCAAGGCAAAAAGGAAAATTTCCTAGTGACACCATCCCGAATCCTAAAAATGAATGTTGAGTTTGAGGACTATGTCGTGCCACGGTGTAAAATAAGGCGCTTCTTGGGAGGCAATCCAAGTATTTACTTTTTTTTATTGCTTTCGAATAACGTGTATTGTGAGTGCAGGTCAAGAAGAGGTTGAAAGATGGACAAGGGAAGTTTAGGCGATGACTAAACCAAATTGGTGATGCGCCGAAGGAACTACGTGGACTAATTTCTATTCACATTTTGAGTTGAACTTGATGAGAAAGTGTAGCTGAACTCCAAAGGGGGATTCACCGAAGTATATTAGGTGGACTCCATCAGGTCCACCGAAACAGCCTTCAGGTTTGGGTATTAGGTCAAGCATGTTCGACGAGCTTATACTCTAGATAGTGATACACCGAACACGTTCGGTGACATTAGTTAGTGCTCCAAATGGGCCTGGTATAAAAAGGCCCAGGGTTATTTTTAAATTCAAAACTCAAACCTTTGAAATTTTTAAAACCTTTTCGATTCCCCTCTCATGAATTGTGTATTTTGAGTGTTTGTGTGCCTCGTGTGAATGGATTGAAGGTGCTAGGAGTGCATTTTCTTGAAGTTTGAGTCAACCCAACCCGGATTACTCAGTTGCTTGCTTATTTTTTGGCATAAAGGTTGATGTTTCAACTTTTCATTGATAATTTTGAGGTATGGTTGCATATAAAGTGTGGGCTTGAGCCCTTTAATTGAATTTGAGTGCTTAATTTTGTTGGGTAGCATTGTATTGTTGAATTTGAACTGTACACATGTGAATGTGATTGTGAATGCCTGTATCAAATTGTGAATCGTGATTGTATTGGTTAGAATGATGAATTGTGTTGTTTGTGCTTAATTGAATGTGAGTGATGTCTGAATAGCTCAGTGTTGACCCATTGCAAGATTTTGCCCAATGATAGACAGGGTGACTACTTTTTGAATGGCAAATGGACAATTAGCGCGACACTTAGTGATATCTAAGAGAAATTTGAGTAACCTTGGGTAGAACAAGCATATAGGAGGATTGTAATATTGGGGAATCTTGTATTTGCTGTGCTTGTTGGGTTTGGTTGTGAAAATTAGGCACCGTGCTGAAACTTCTTGTTTGGCGAGCTTGTCTTAGCCCGCTAAGAAGCTTAGGCAAATCACCGAGTAAGACCCAGCTCGTCTTCCTGAGCATGTGCATGGCCTTGGGTACTGTCCCATTCAGCAGACTAGTCTTAGTCTTCCTAACCCATTAGGCGTATCGCCGAGTGGGAGAGGACATCGCCCTTGATGCCTGTTATCCTTCCTTTTGCATTTTCAGTTTCGGCAGACTTGTCTTAGCTCGCCGAAACCAACTTGGCGAATCACCGAGTTGGCATTGACTCCCCTTTGTATGCCTGAACCCTGAGAAATTTTCTACTGGTCATTTCGGCGAGCTCACCGATCCTATTAGGCAATGCGCCTTCCCGTTAGGCAATCCTCAGAACTATTTTTGAAACATAATTCAAAGTGTTTGTTGATTTCAACTAACCTTCACAAATCTTGTGTTTTAATGTGTGCTTTGAAGGCCATTACTATAAACAAGCCTTCAAAAGCCTCAAATCGTCTACAAACCACCACCACGCAATTATCTAACCAAGAGAGGGTACAAACTAGGGTGGTGAGGAAGAGTAATGAGCTTAGATCCAAGTTAGTGCAACCTTCGTCTGCACAGGCACATACTTCTAAAGTCTTTGTAGTTATTGCTCCTAGAGCCTTAAACAAGCTCAAAGCTGCTAGAGAAAGGACTATTCTTGAGGAGAGATGACTCTCCATTGATGGAGTGATGAGTGACTACCCGGCGATATGGGATATCATCCAATTCCATCGATTTGAGGATTTCACTAGATGTAGGAGTCCTTATATCCCATCTTGGTTAAGGGAATTTTATGTTGCCTACACTCAAGCCCTTCCGAAAAAGTGAAAGGACACTGTCTGGAAACCATTTGAAGAAGTGGAAGTGAGAGGGAAGAAAGTTCAGTGTGACGTAGGGGATATTAATACGACTCTACATATGCCAGCATTTGCTGACGATTTATATGCACTCCGGATGTGCCATGATCTGGATTCTATGAAGGGTTGGTTAGCACCCTTGATTTTTCATTCTTCTCCTTTGTGGATGGCAGATGGTGCCAATATCGAGAAGAAAGATCTAAATTTGGTGGCCACATACTGGTTTGGCTTTATCACCAGCAATCTGATGCCATCCCAGAACGAGTCCATACTTCGCCATGACAAGGCGGTATTAGTGGGCACCATCATCTACCGTGACCATATACATGTGGGTGCCATCATTGCTTCTAAGATGTTGATGAGAGTGACACAGGAGCATACATCGCTTCCTTTCCCACTGCTTATTACGTAGCTGTGTGAGAGAGTAGGAGTACCTTTTCGAGCCGCCACAGATGTGAGAGTCACACTGCATAGTCTAGTGATATCCGGAGGATAGAAGAAGATTGCTTGAGAGATGATGTGTCTTGGAGGAAGCCGCCACCACCAGACTCCACCCCAATGATTGACCCTGCTGCACTGGCACCTCAAACCAGCACACATTTCCTTCTGTGGAGCAGGCAGGTATTTCTGCATCGCCCACCAGTACTGCCCCTTCTGATTTTGCATGTGTTTGTATTGGTGCTGCTGCTACTACTATTAGGCCTCCCCCTCTCTCGTTGCCCGCTCTCCCTTGACCCAGGCCCTTATATACCAGATGGGTAGCCTTGCCCCGTCAGCTGATGTTAGAGCTGCCCGTTTTAAGAAGGACTTGCCCCGACTTATTGACCAAGCAATAGAGAAAGCCTTGGCTTCACTGACTGAGCGGGTGGTCAGGTGTTAAGAGTTAATTGAGGGCCACACTATGTGCTTAGATGATTTGACTGCTAGGATAGAAGTTTTAAAGGAGGCCGAGGGTAGTTCTAGTGTTATAGATACCCTGAGAGTTGAGGTTGCCACGTTGAGGGTTGAGGTGGTCCAGATACAATCCATGGACATCTCTACACTGTGGGGCAATGTTCCCCTTTCAAATGCTGCAGTCCCAGCACTTGAGATGCCTAGTGCTGCATCTTTCTCTTCTATGCCTAAGGATACCAGTATTATTCCTGAGGATGAGGATATGGGAGCCGATGAGGAGTTAGCTGAGGAGAGTGATGAGGAGGAGTTGTGAGAGGACGAGCATGGGATTGCTGAGACACTTACCGAGCTGCATGAGACCGAGGAGATCATACTTCAGGCTGCCTTTGATAGATCTCTTCGAGAGACTTCGGAGGTCAGGTCTAGTGGAGTCACTCTAGACTCTGCCACACTTCCTACTGCTGAGACGGGCACTGATGCCCAGCTGATGCCTCCTTGCCGCCCCCACTGATCCTCTTGCCAGACATTGATGCCCTTCTAGAGACTTCTCCACCCGAGACTCTAGATGAGAGTGCTCCACAGGCTTAGCCTATTAGGGGGATCCTTTTTCTCAGCCTCCAGTACTTGTATTTATTTTGCATTTAGGACACTGCATTTTTGGTGGGGTAAGGACCTTTGTGCCAATATTCCCCTTTAATTTATAATTTGTTATTTTTATCCTTTGAACAATTATTGTAGTTGTTGCTTATTTATGTTAGAGTGCACTTCTTTTGGGAATTATGTCTCCTTACTTCATTTTCTTTCACTCTCTTGATGAATGCACCACTCCATGAGTTTTAAATCATGACATGCTTGAAGTTTTCATTGATAAAAATTTGAGAATCGATTTTGTTCAATATCTATGTCTTAAATAGGACACATGATGAGCATGATGCATCGGGTTGGTGTTGCGAGAATGAAATTGATGTGGTTACACCTTTGAATGATCTTTATGAATCTTTTGTTGACTAGCTGCGTTTTGATATGAGCCTTGTAATGAACATCGCGCACACTTTTGATCTTTTCGGGATATACTAAATGAGTATATTTCAAAATTTCATGTGTGGTGAGTTTTTTTTACCAGAAAACATGTTTGCGGAGTCCTAGAATTTGCCTTGTTACTCCAAGTGTATGAATCTTGGTGAATGTGAGGCATGATCTTGGGCAAAAATTCAATGAGGGAACCAAATCATTCATAACCGAAGTGTGACTACCTTGTGAGGGTGTGAAACCAGTTTGGTACCATTTGAGCTTAATCCATTTTTTGTCAACCAAAAGAAGCCTCTTGAACCAAATTATCCCTACCTTCTCACAAAAAACCCTTTTTGAAGCATTGTAATGTTTGAATAGTCAACTTAGGTCAAAAGCCTAAGTAGGGGGTGTGGAAAGGAAGGAAGAATGAAAACCAAGTGAAGGGCAAAGGAAGATGAAATGAGGCTCAACTTTGAGAACTTTACTAAAAAGAAGGAACCCCTCCTTATAAGAAAAAAAATAAAGAGACAATGTGTTGAATGAGAGAAAAATGGAAATGAAAAGAAGAGTGAATGAAATAAAAAGGGGATTTCATATAAAGTGAATGAAAAGTCAAGAGTTGATTCCTCAGTTGAAAAAGAAAGAAAAAGAACTTGAGAAAAGGTTATGATGATTGCAACAATGCTTTGAAAGGGTGAAGTCACTAATCAAAAATTGACCATACCTTAACCCCTAGCCTCATTACAAGCCTAAAAGACCGTTAAGATCTTACATGAACTAGATTTATTGATGATTGGAAAATAGGGGCAAACCTACGGGACAAAGCTTGTGTGTATTTCTCTGTTGAGAGAATGAGAGTTGCATGAATTCCTTACACCTTTGTTGTAATTGCGTTGTGAGAGAATGGAATCGTTCTTGATATGAGAGAACTCGAATGCATTCGTTGAAACATGTTCTTGCATTAGACAAGAAGCTATAGTGAGGTTGTGTTTATGTTGAGACTAGCTAGTCATCATTTGAAGCTTTTTGATCATGATTAGGGTAATATGCTATTGAAAGTAATCTTACCATGGCATTTGCATGTTAGCTCTCATTGAGTACTGATGTAGACATCCTTATTGAGCTTATTGTGTTCTCGATTTACTAGAAGACAAGTAAAAGTTTATGTTGGGTTGTTGATAAGCGGTAAACTTGCACTCATTTAAGGCCTATTTAGCTCAATAATTATTGTTCTCAATGCCTAATTATGTCCTTTTCAAATGGAATGTTGATGATTTATAGTTGTGAAAGTAATTAGACAAGGAAAGGATTGACGTTTGAAAGAATGGCCAAAAATGCAAAAGGAAATGCAAAGGTGAACAATGTTGATCTCCTAGCATAATGGACGGATCGCCTACTGAGCACAACATCACCCAAAGTGACAGTGTGCGAGGAAAATTTTGATGCTCGAAAGGTGAAATAAGGTGGTATTCGATGATGCACTAAACGTGAAAGGTAGACTCAATTGAAGTTGCCGATTGAGGTTCAAACACCTAAAGCCTAGAGCATCACAAGGCAAGCTGAGAAGCAGAGGGCGATCCACTAAGTGGGTTAGGCGAGCCCGACTAATGTCGCCGAAGCTATCAGACATTGGAATTTTGGGCCAAATTTTGGGAAAATATAAATAATCCAAAGAATGTAAATTAGAGAGTTGAATGGATGAATTAGACAAGAGAGTATTTGAGAGACTTTTGAGAGTGAGAGAACACTTTTACCTTTAAAAGAACACTTTTCTAGTCTTTAGGGTTTATAGTTTTGTGCTTGAATCTTACAAATGGATGTTGAATCCAAAGTGGGTTTTCTGGTAATTGCTTAATTTCATGCTACCCGTGGCTGCTTTCATGAAAGGTATAATTTCTTTACTTTTTGTGATGGGTGGCTAAAACCTAAAGATCTAGGGGTTCTCTAATTGGTTTGGGTGTTAATTTAATGTAGTGGGTATTGTGTGATGCTCTATTTTCTTGTTGTTCATGCTTGAATTTGGTCTAATTACCGTGAGGGTAACTAATGGGTTAAGGTTGCAAACTTAATTTCTACTTTCGATCTTCGGTTGATGTTCGAGAGAGATTGATTAGAGTGGATAATTAGCTCAATACTAGCATTTTAGGTTTGATGTTTGTAGCTTGCTTGAAAGAGAGGTTATGAGTCAGATCTAGTTGTCCTATTCTTGAAAGAAAGGATAGAGTAAAGTATTGGGTTGTTTAGAATTGGCATATAGATGAGACTGAAAGGAGATTCTATGCAAGGATGCTTTGAGATCGAAAGAAGATTAGCGTCATTGAAGATGACTTAGCCTATTCATGAGTGTTCACCACAATAGAGCAGCACAATTACCCCTATGTGAGATTGACATCCAATCCCCACACCCCTAGATTTCTTATTAACTCTTGATTTTGTTAAATTTCTAGTGTTATTGCAATATTTGATCATCCAAATTTCATATTAAGTTGGTGGTTCCATCCATCCATATGTTTTACCACTACAAATGAATTGATTTAAAGTACAAATTTCTTGATAAAGAATTCTCTATGCTGCACCATTCCTTGTGGGATTCGATCTCGAATCTTCGTTGAGTTTTCACCGACTACGATCCCCCACTCTTTGAATTGGTTTTGGAGGGTGATTTGAGCGTTATCAACTTCTGGTGTGAGTTTGTGTCGTTAAGTGTTTTGACTTTGAAGCTTAATCCAAGGGTTGACTTTTGTCAACATTCTTGGTAAACTTGCTCGGATGAGAATTTTGTCAGTACCATAAGCCCTGGAATGTCGATTTTGATCTAAAACAACCTTTCGTGTGGTTCCCTGAACTTCCGGTCTCATTTTGAGCCTTCTTGTGATTTTTAGCTTAAAACAGAACTTGGGTGTGGGATCCACTTTTCATCAAAACGAACTCAGATGGAAGTTTTGATGAGTCCATTGAGTCCACAATGCTGAATTCGATAGGGTAGCATAATTTATTTGTGCACCTGGGGTTTTGAACGAATTCCAAGCAACTTATTGGATAATTCGGAGTTGGAGAAAATCAGCTGAAGTGCTGATATTTGATACAGGCTTTTAGCGACAAGAATTTAGGCCTTTATTGACCAGAAATGGCCTTTCGCGACCAGAACCTCTGCTATTTAAATAACAAAATTTTAGCTTCAGTCCCCAACTTCAAAATGTTATTTCTTGATCTTAGGAACTCCGATTGAGGCAATTCAAAGTTCTGGGGGTCCATGTTGATCGTGGCTACGCGTTGGAGTGTCTGGGAGTTGTTGGAGGCTTTCCTTTCGAGGTATATTCAGCCCCGAATGGGCTGCCAGCTCTCTTTTGTTTTCTTCAATTGGTGATTTAGTTGCATGTGGTGGTTTGGGCTGTTCCGGGCATGGAATTGAGCTCCGTTTCTGGTAACAAGCTCGGTAAGTCGATTAGTACCTTTTGATGGAATCAATTTTGGGATTCTCAATGTGGGTCCCACATCCCTATTTTTATCCAATTTTTGGGTCCATTTCTGATTGTTGTGAAGTTAGTATTTAAATGTCCATAATAACATGGATTTTGTGGTAAGATCCTGATTAATGCATTGGCATATCTATCATTCATGATGAAGAACTATTTTACTCGGCTTTTATTCTAAGTCAGTTTTAATGGGAGTCGTACCACTGGGATAACTTGATTTATTGTCTTTTGATATTATGAGGCGTCAGGGGCGTGCTCCTTTTCTACTTGAGATATTAGAGGCATCTGGAATGCGCTCAATTTTTACTTGACTAGTCGGCGCGTTGCCACTCTTTCTTGCATGATTTTTGCTACTTTGAGATCCTCTTCGGAGTCAACACGCCCCCGGGTGACTCTTGCTACCTGGGCGGCTTATGCTCCTAGGAGTGGATTGTCTGAGTGGGTGGATTTGATATATTAAGATCATCTTCGGAGTCGACACGCCCCCGGGTCACTCTTGCTAGCTTGGTTGGGAGTGGAATGGCTAGCTGGGTGGCCTATATTGATTTGTTACTCTTGCTAGCTAGGCTGGGAGTTGACTGTGGTTGTGGTTACTCAAGCTAGGAGCCCGACTTTAACTTTTTGGGTTCGTATTTGTGGCACTTCTCTGATGGTCATATTGCATCCTCAACATTCATATGCATTGCCTATCACCAGTATACTTGTTTGTTGCTTGTATCCTCTAGTTTATGGGAGCCGGTTGTGTTATGTTTGTTGTTTGTACCTTCCAAGCTTATGGGGTCCAGTGAGGTTATTATTTGACTATATTCTTTTCTCTATTATTATTTTCTTATTAACTGATAGGCTTAGACTTTAGAATTGTGGCAGTGGGTCCTCCTAACCCTGGGTAGTTGTCTTGGTATCTTAGTTGCTTGTGAATAGGATGTTGGCTTGTGTTGCAGGTACGTTCTTGACTCGGCTTCCTACTTCTTGTATCTTATTTGTATCCCTTGCTGCTTTTCTATCTATATTAGTATCTCCTATTTAGTTGCTTATGCTATGCCTTCCTTATTAATTGTTGTTTATGCTTGTGTTATCTATTGAGCTCAGTCGGTCGTTGCCTACTGAGTATTATTTTTTATACTCATACTACACTTCTGGCCACTACAAATCACTGTTTGAGTTATCACCGTTGATTTGGAGTTGTGCGGAATATTTTGGAGTTTCGGAGACTTGGGTAAGCTCCTGGCGTTTGGAGTTGCCTATTTTCATCTATTTTTTGCTAGGCTTAGTCTTTATGTTGTATTCAGAGACAACTTGTACTTATCTTGTGTTTATAGAAGCCTTTTACTATAATTTTGGATTAGATGCTCAACTACTAACTGATAACAGGTTTTGGGATGGTTCCTATATTTTTTCTGTTTATTATCCTTTCTTTGCTTGATATAAGTTTTTTGCTTCTTATTGTTGGCTTTCTCTTGGTAGCTCGTTACTTATGGCTCCGGGCTAAGGGTTAAGCTTACCTACTGGTGTGATACACTAGGTGCCATCATGACCTGAGAAATCAGTTCGTGACAAGTTCCTAATGAAGCATACTCAATCTTGATGATTAGATATTGTGACTTAGGATCTTATTTAAATTACAACATTATAAAGGATCTCTAATTTATGCTAAAATATATTTTGTCTAGTAATCATGCCTATAGGAGTAAATTAATAATGTTCCAATGTAGATATCCTACCTATAGGAATTAACTTCATGCATGCCCATCTCAAGAATATTGTTTAAATATCATACCTACATGAATTAATTTCAGTATATCCATTAATCTTTCTTTAGAAATCATTTTTATAGAAATTTAATTTCAGCATGTCTTTAATATCACATAGATATTAGGTCCTCGTCGATATTTCCATGCCTCAAAATGTATGCAAAAGTTATATCCATATAAATTTTATTTATTAACATGTTTATGTCATTTATTTAGAAATCATGTTCATAGGATTTCTAATTTCTAGATGAGATTATTTATTAAATATCACGCCTACAGAATCTCTATTTTTTAGAAATTATCATCCTTTAGAAATCATGTCTATAAGACTTAATAATATTTTCAACATGTTCTTTGTCAGAAACCATGATTATATGATTTCATTATTTTGAAGCATGCTTAAATATGGAGTAATAAGTATCCAGCCTATAGGGATTTAGGTATCATCTTATGTACGCCATTAACATCATTTAGACATCAGTATAGGTCAGGCGATCATCCAACTCAATTGCATCATATTGGAGCACATGAGACTCATCTAGAACATACCGGCGCAGTATCAAAACATGGAAAACTGGATGAATAGCAGAGAATGTTGGAGGTAAAGCTAACTCATAAGCAACCTCACCAACTACCCTCAAAAACTCAAAAGGCCCAATATACCTGGGGCTAAGCTTGCCCCGCCTCCCAAATCTCATCACGCCCTTCATGGGCAATACTCGAAGGAATACTCTATCACCCACGGCAAATCTCAACGGTCGACACCTGCAGTCAGCATAACTCCGCTGCCTACTTTGAGCCGTTCTAAGCCGATCCTGAATCATCCTCACCTGCCCAATGGTCTCCTGAAATAGATCTATCCCCTGCGGCCTAGGCTCTGTAGACTCAAACCAACCAACTGGAGTGCAACAACGCCTACCATATAAGGCCTCAAACGGAGCCATCTGCATGTTGGAATGGTAGCTGTTATTGTACGCAAACTCCGCCAAATGCAAGAACTGATCCCACTGACCTCCAAAATCTATAACACAGGACCGCAACATATCCTCAAGAACATGAATAGTATGCTCCGACTGGCCATCTGTTTGCGGATGAAAAGTTGTGCTAAGATCAACACGGGTACCCAACTCCTCCTGAAGTACTCTCCAAAAGATGGAAGTGAACTGAGAACCCCGATCTGAGATGATAGAAACGAGCACACCATGAAGACGGACTACCTCCCGAATGTAGATACGAGCCAACCTCTTAGCACTGAAAGAAGAATGAACTGCAAGGAAGCGTGCTGACTTGGTCAATCGATCCACGATGACCCAAATGCTGTCAACACCTCTAGAAGTCCGTGGCAACCCAACAACGAAGTTCATGGTCATACGCTCCCACTTCCACTTAGGAATGGGTAATCCCTACAACTCTCCACCATGCCTCAAATGCTCGGCTTTCACCTGCTGGCAACATAAGCAACGGGACACATAGTCTGAGATGTCTCTCCTCATACCGCTCCACCAGTAGTGCTGCCTCAATTCATGATACATCTAAGTTGTGCCCGGATGGATAGAATACCTAGAGTCATGGGCCTCACTAAGGATCAGATGAATGAAATCATCAACTCTAGGAACACACAAATGGCCAGCAAACCTCAAAACCCCGTCTTAACCTAGGGTAACCTATCCGGCATCACCTACCAAAACTCTATCTCTTAGTGCCACCAACGCCTGATCCTCAAACTGACGACTATAGATCTGATCAAGTAGAGATGACTGAACCCCCACATAAGCTAACACTCGGCTGGTATCTAAAACATCAAGCCTGATCATCTGATTGGCTAAAGACTGAATGTCCATAGCCAAGAGCCACTCCGAAACAGAAAGGAAGGCTAGACTACCCATACTCCCTACCCTCCGAATCAAGGCATCCGCTACTACATTAGCCTTGCCCGGATGGTAGAGAATAGAGAGGTCATAGTCCTTCAGGAGCTCAATCCAACGGCGCTGCCTCGAATTAAGATCCCCCTGGCTCATAATGTACGGAAGGATCCTATGATCAGTATATATCTCGCAATGAACTCCATAAAGGTAATGACTCCAGATCTTAAGCACGAAAAGTACTATTGCAAACTCCAGATCACGAGTAGGGTAGTTGTGCTCATGCAACTTAAGCTTCCTCGACGCATAAGAAATAACCCGGCCCTGTTGCATTAGAAAACAACCCAAACCAATGCCGGATGCGTCACAATAAACCGTGAAGCCCTCGCCCTCAACTGGAAGAGTCAATATAGGAGCGGTGGTAAGCAACTCCTTAAGCCTCAGAAAGCTCCTCTCACACTCCTCCGACCACACAAAGGGAACATCCTGGCGAGTCAACCGAGTCAGAGGTGCTGCTATAGTGGAGAAACCCTCGACAAAGCGCCTGTAATACCATTCCAATCCGACGAAGCTCCGAACCTCAGTCACAAAAATGGGCCTAGCCCAACTACGAATAGCCTCAATCTTCGCCGGATCTACCATAATGCCATCCTTAGACACCACGTGCCCTAAGAATGCTACTGACTCAAGCAAAAACTCACACTTTGAGAACTTGGCATACAGCCGATGATCTCTCAAAGTCTGGAGCACTATCCTCAGATACTGCTCATGCTCACTATGGCTCCGCGAGTACACCAAGATGTCATCAATGAAGACAATGATGAAGGAGTCCAAGTACGGCCTGAATACACGAGTCATCAAATCCATAAAGGTGGCAGGGGCATTAGTCAACCCAAAAGACATCACTAGGAACTCATAATGGCTGTAACGAGTCCTAAATGTTGTCTTAGGGATGTCCACTACTCTCACCCTCAATTGATGGTAGCTAGATCTCAAGTCAATCTTCGAAAACATTGCGGCACCCTGAAGCTGGTTAAACAAATCATCAATACGAGGCATAGGATAATGGTTCCTCACCGTCACCTTATTCAACTGCCTGTAGTCAATACACATCTGCATGGTGCCATCCTTCTTCTTCACAAAAAGGACTGGGGCACCCCAAGGCGATACACTAGGCCGAATGAACCCCTTACCCAAGAGGTCCTGCAGCTGAACACTGAGCTCTTTGAGCTCTACAGGTGCAATATGATACGGCGGGATAGAAAAAGGGTGAGTACCCGGCTCCAAGTCAATGGCGAAGTCAATATCACGCTCTGGGGGTAGGCAGGGAAGGTCAGCAGGAAACACATCTGCAAACTCTCAGACAATCGGCATGGAATCAACTGTAGGGCCCTCCCTACTAACATCTCTAACATATGCCAAATATCCGCTGTCCACCAGCCTCTAAGCCTGAATACAAGAAATCACCCCGACTAGTGTGCAACCACGAGAGCCCTGCCACACCACCGGTGGAAAACCATGGACAGCTAAAGTAACGGACTTGGCATAAGAGTCCAAGACGGTCCGGTGAGAGGCTAGCCAATCCATGACCAGAATCACATCAAAATCCACCATACACAGCACAATAAGATGGACCAGAGTGTCCTTCCCCTGAATAGCCACCACACAGGATCTACAAACCCGATCCACTACTAAAGAACCCCCTACTGGGGTTGAAACACTCAAAGGCAGAGACAAGGGCTCAAGACTCACTCCCAATCAGGTACATGATAAGCCGACACATAAGAATAAGTAGAACCGGGGTCAAATAAGGCTGAAGTGAACTGATGGCATAAAAGAACCGTACCTATGATCACATCATCGGATGTCTCGACCTCCGCTCTAGCTGGAACTGCACAGAAATAGCCCTAGGCACCTCTACCCCAAGCATCCGCTCGACCACCTGTCTTGCCTCCCCTAGAACCTCCCCGGGCACCCTGCTACTGACCTCCTCCTCTAGCTGGAGGTGCAACTGTTGAAACTGGCCTCGCCGCCTGAGGAGCTGATAAAGCTGACCTAGAAACAGGGCACTACCTAGCCCAATGACCAAGCTCCCCACAAGTCAAGCAGCCCTGTGACGATCTGCTACCTGCTGAAGGCCGGCCACCCCGATCTGATGCACCTGTTTGGAAATCACCTCGGCCCTGACTCTGGCCGGCACTATGCCCACTCTGACGGTGGTGGTCACAATCTGAGATCTGTAATGCTGCCTGATTATCACAACCCAAGGTACCCCCTAGTCGTGACATGGCGTACAAGACCCCGAGAGACCTCATACAAGCCACTTAGCATACATATATACAAGATAATAGAAATTAAGAGTTCAAAAGAGGTTTTTATATCAAAGCTTTTAAAAGAAACAGCGGAAGTGTATACTCATGTCTCAAAGCCAATCTAACATAGAAAATAAAGTTTGGGACGTAACCCAATACAAATCTGAAGTGAAATAACATGAAAATAAGAAAAACTAGGCTATGTCCTTGGATGGATAAAGACTCACCAAGTCTTCTATCAATCTTCTACTAAGCTCTAGCCACGAGTGGATGGTGAATCACCAAGTCCTACATCAAAGAAGTTAATGTAGGCAAGAGTATGTGTTAGTACAATCAAGTACCAAGTATGATAGAAATGCACATAAAACATGCTAGAATGAGACATAATCATGACATGCAATGGTCAAGCTAAAACATGATAAAGCATAAGAAGCATCAAGCATAAACCATGGCCAAAGCAAGCTAAATCATCTTTGTTTACTTCAGATTATCATAACAACACTTGTGTTTATTATTTGTGGGGAATTAGCCTTAACTGACATATAAGATCATGTGAGCTATCAACATGAAATCCAGTGTCTACCCTACACCGAAAGAGGGTTGCCCTACTTGCAAAGGTAGGACCATAACTTCTTAGCTTACGTGGATCCACTAGCTAGTGTCTATCATAGACCATCATCCTATGGTGGCACATAGGTTATGGGATATGGGTAATCACCACTTATCCGCTCGGTGCTAAGTATATTTTCCCACGGATTAATCATAGTTCATTTGTCATAGGTATACATGGGTAATCGCCTCTTGTCTACATTAGGGAACACAGTAATCGCCTCTTGTTCATTTAATTCATAGTGTGAGAATTACGTGAGAAACCCTATCACAATTGAACACAACATCATCATGTCACAACTTTGGTACTTCACTCTCAAAGCACTCGTAATTCATCATTAAATTCATATGAGACATGCATAAGTTCATAAGCTTCATCTTTACATAGTTCATCATGCTCATAATTCATGAATCATAGAGTTCATATGGGTTCATAAAAGTTCAACTTAAATCATGCCATTCAATGCAAGCTCATGCTTAGAAAGCCATAAATAAGACAATTCATCCATACTTGAAGAAACTCACATAACAGAGGAAAAATCATGCTTTTGACTTGAACATACTAACTTTCGTAAAGTCATCCTCAATTTATTCATAATTCATGCATAGCTTCATAGAGATTTCACAAAATTCCTCAATTCATAGCTCAACCCACCAATCAAAGCTTAGATTAGGAAATTGGGGAGAAATAGCATGGGTTCATGGGGATTCATTCAATCTTTACACCAAATCATATAATTAACGCTAATTCGTGCACTAAATTACTTTATCACGCTAGATCGTACACTAGAAATCATAAAATCAACAATTGAAATCATAATTGAAGAACCCATAAGAATTGATCAAAAATCCTAATTCAATTGGGGAAATTGAACCTTCTAAAGCTTGAAGAAAGTTGAGGACCCATTGGAGGAAAGGGCTCCAAATGGTGAACACTATCATACCTCAACAAAGCCCACTAGAAATTAATGAAAATTGATGGTCTTCAATGGAGGATCTTAGTCTTCTTCTTCCTTGAAGCTTGAGAGAATTTTCTTACAGAGAGAAATATTTGAGTAGAGGAGAAATTTGGGAAGGAGTTAGAATGAGTGAAATTAGGCTTAGAAAATATATATAGGGTCTGGGTTAAGGGTATAACCGACTTAGATTAATAGTTTAACATTTAGGAAAAAGACCAAAAAGCCCTTAAATAATAACTGTCGGGGGCAAACTACGGGCAGGACCTACGGTCTGTAGATCAATCGACGGACCGTCCTGTCCTTCCGTCAATTGATTCAGAGACTTCATTTGGGGCTAAAAATTTGGCTAAGTCTGGAAGGGATCTACGGAACCCATCTACGGACCGTCAATTGAACGACGACCTGTCCTGCTGCTTCGTAGGTCAAGGTTCAGAAACTTGGAAATCTTGAAAGTCCACAGTGCCAACGACAGTTCCCACCTATGGCCCATCATTCCACCTATAGTCTATAGGTGACCTCCGTAGTCAGTGCACCAGGTTGAAAAACTGCATTTTCATTTCTTGGAAAGCTTTGGGGTATTACAATATCTTCCCCTTGGGAACATTCGTCCCCGAATGAGAATCAAGACATCATGAGAAGGGTAAGAGACACGAACTAACAACCCAAACTAGCATGCAATCACATAAATGCACATATCCGAGGAGGAAACATCAACTCCAAGCTAAAGCATATTCAACACATTATTTCATGAAGACTTTATGCAACTCATACTCAATGCACATAATCATATTAGACTCTTCATGAACATGCATAACCAAAGAATCATGGAAATAGCTAAGAAACATGAGACCAAAAGAGTGAACCATGAGGAACTAGGTACCTCAAGCTAGAGTAGGATCGGAAGGAAATAGATGAGGATATCGGGACATCATATCGGCCTTGGCCTCCCATGTAGTACCCTCAACTAATTGATTCCTCCAAAGAACTTTTACGAAAGCAACTTCTTTATTTCTTAACTTCTGGACTTGCCAGTCTAAATTCTTAATCGGAACTTCTTCATAGGAAAGACTATCCTTTATGCCAAGATTCTCTAATGGCACTATAGATATCGGATCACCAACACACTTTTTCAACAATGAGACATGGAAAATTGGATGCACCGATGCCAAATCATTAGGCAAGTCAAGCTCATAAGCAACCTTACCAACACTCTCAAAATCTGATATGGGCCAACAACGGGGACTAAGATTTCTTTTCTTCCAAAATCTCATTACACCCTTCATGGGTGAAATTTTCAAGTAAACCCAATCATCAACATCAAATTCTAAATCTATCCTTCTAACATCAGCATAGGACTTTTGTCGACTTTGGGCCATTTTCAACCTTTCTCTAATAAGTTGAACTTTCTCCATAGCCTCATGCACCAACTCGGGGCCTATCAAAGCAACTTCACCAACCTCAAACCAACCTATAGGAGATCTACACCTCCTACCATAGAGAGCCTCAAATGGAGCCATACCAATGCTAGAATGGTAGCTATTATTATAAGCAAATTCAATCAAAGGCAAATGATCATCCCAATTACCCTTGAAATCAATTACACAAGCTCTCAACATATCTTCCAAACTATAGATAGTACGCTCCGCTTGCCCATCAGTTTGGAATGAAAGGCCGTATTAAGCTTAACACGAGTACCAAAACCTTTTTGGAACGACTTCCAAAATTGAGAAGTGAATTGTGTACCACGATCAGAGATAATGGATAAAGGCACTCCATGCAGCCTAACCATTTCCCTCAAATACAACTTAGCATAATCCTCCGCCGAATATGAAGTCTTGACATGAATGAAATGCGTTGATTTCGTCATTCGGTCTACAACAACCCAAATCGAATCATATTGTCGCTGGGTGCGAGGTAAACCAACAATAAAATCCATATTCACATCCTCCCACTTCCAAATAGGAATACTAATATCTTGGATCAAACCTCTCGGCCTTTGATGCTCAACTTTCACTTGTTGACAATTAGGGCACTTAGCCACAAATTCCGCAATGTCCTTCTTCATTCTATTCCACTAATATGATCTCCCGCAAATCACGATACATCTTGGTAGCTCCCGGGTGAATGGAATATCGAGAACTATGGGCTTCCGATAAAATTTGTCCTTTTATGTCATCTACATTGGGAACACACAAACAACCTTGATAGTGAAGCACACCATCTCCCCCTTGGGAGAAAGCCTCTACGGACTTTTTGAGCACCGCTTCCTTCAATTCCACCAAATTAGGATCAAGATCTTGTTTAGCCTTTACATCATGCACAAAAGAGGATATGGAACCATTGTGAACCGTAACACCACCTTTAGCAGAATCAATCAACCGAACACCCAACCGGGCCAATCTATGAACATCGCGAACCAACTCTTTCTTACCATCCTCAACATGAGCAACATCACCCATAGATAATCGACTAAGAGAATCCGCCACCACATTATCCTTACCGGGTGATAAAGGACACTCATATCATAGTCTTTTAACAACTCAAGTCACCTTCTTTGGCGGAGATTGAGATCTTTCTATTTAAACACATATTGTAGACTCTTATGGTCGGTAAAGGCATCCACATGTACCCCATATAAATAATGCCACCATATTTTCAAAGCAAACACAATCGCCGCTAATTCCAAGTCATGAATAGGATAGTTCTTTTCATGCACCTTGAGTTGTCTTGAGGCATAAGCAATAAGCTTCCCATTTTGCATAAGAACACATCCTAACCCAATTCTCGAGGCATCACAATAAACCACAAACCCATAGGATCCTTCAAGTAGAGTCAATATTAGAGCCGAAGTAAGTCTATCTTTTAATTCTTAGAAACTCTTCTCACATGCCTCGGACCATATGAACTTAACCTTCTTTTGAGTCAAAGCCATCAATGCAGAAGAAATAGAAGAAAACTCTTCAACCAACCTCCTATAATAACCGGCTAAGCCCAAGAAACTACGGATATCCGAAGGTGATAGAGTTCTAGGCCAATTCTTAACCGCATTTGTCTTCTTAGGATCTACCTCAATACCTTTACAGGAGACAATGTGACCAAGATAAGCCACGAACCTTAGCCAAAACTCACATTTACTAAATTTCACAAAGAGTTGTTGATCCTTGAGGACTTGCAATACTATCCTCAAATGATTAGCATGATCATCCTCATTCCTTGAGTAGATCAAGATATCATCAATAGAGACAATCACGAACATGTCAAGGTATTGCTTGAACACCTTATTCATCAAGTCCATAAATGCGGCCGGAGCATTTGTCAACCCAAACGACATTACTAAGAACTCGTAGTGACCATACCTAGTCCGGAAAGTCATTTTCGGAATATCATCTTCTTTCACCCTTAATTGGTGATAGCCCGAACGAAGGTTGATCTTAGAGAATTAACTAGCCCCTTGAAGTTGATCAAACAAGTCATCTATCCTTGGAAGAGGATACTTATTCTTAATGGTAACCTTGTTCAATTGGCTGTAGTCAATACACATACGGAGCGAACCATATCTCTTACTCACAAACAAGACCGGAGAACCCCATAGAGAAACACTTGGTCGGATGAAACCCTTATCCAACAAATCTTTTCATTGCTCTTTTAGTTCCTTAAGTTCCACCGGAGCCATTCTATATGGAGGAATAGAAACAGGTTGCGTATGCGGGATAAGATCAATACCGAAGTCTATTTCTCTCTCGGGAGGAATACCGAGTAAATCATCGGGAAACACTTCCAAAAACTCATTAACAACGGGGACCGACCCAAGAGTAGGGGTTTCAGAATCTATATCCCTCACCCTAACAAGATGGTATATGCAACCCTTAGATATCATTAGCTTTTAGGTAAGAAACAAATTGACCTCTAAACATAGAATTCCCCCCTTCCACTCTGGGATAGGCTCATTCGGGAATTGAAACTTTACCATTCGGGTCCTACAATCAATAGAGGCATAACAAGCATGCAACCAATCCATCCCAAGAATAACATCAAAGTCTAACATATCGAGCTCTCCAAGATCAACATGAGTGACTCTATGGGATAAGGAGACGGGGCAATTTCTATAGACTCTCTTAGCCACAATAGATTCACCAATCAGAGTAGAGACACGGAAAGGATCTAACAACTCATCCAGAACAACATCAAACCTTATAGCCACATATAGCGTCACAAAAGACAAGGTAGCACCGGGATCAAGCAAGGCATAAACATCAAAGCGAAAAACTTTCAACATACCGGTAACCACATCGGGAGAGCTCTCTTGCTCATGACGTGCTTGAAGTGCATAGAATCGGTTATGCTTTTGATTTCCACTAGAACTTGGTGGATTTTGAGATTGAGTCCGTCGACGATTTTCTCCCTCCTTCTTAGCCACTAAGGGATAATCCCTTATCTTGTGATCCGTCTTGCCACAACCAAAGCATGCATTAGAATCGGCTAGACATGCACCCTCATGCTTCCTCCCACACCTAGTACAAGTAGTCGATGAAGAACCACCACCATTTCCTCCTTGAGGATTAGGATTAGGCACCCTATCTTTGTTGAACTTAGGAGGAGCATTGGAAGGACCTTGATTAGAGAACCTTTGTCAAAATCTAGGACGACCATGTCCATCGGACTTTGAATGTGAAAAGTTACCATCACCGGTCCTAGCCCTCTTAGTCTCTCTAGACCTCTCCTTGAGCTTTTCTTCCTCTATTTGTTGAGCATACACCATGAGGCAAGAAATATCCATATCATTAACAAGCATAGCGGTGCGGCATTCTTTAACCAACATTTCGGACACTCCTGAGAAAAATTTACTCATTCTTGCCCTAGGATCGGAAACTATAGAAGGAGCATATCGAGACAATTGTGTGAACTTCAAAGCATACTCTTTCACACTCATGTTCCCTTGACTAAGGTTGATAAATTCAAGCACCCTTGCCTCCCTCATCTCAAGGGGAAAGAACCTATCAAGGAAAGCAAACTTGAATTTCTCCCAATCAAAAGGACCCTCATTAACGCCCTCTCACTCTTCCATTGATTGAACCATATTTCAGCAACACCCTTGAGTTGATAAGCAGCCAACTACGCATGTTCTTCCGGCGTCACACTCATAATCATCAACACCTTGTACACTTCATCAATTAATTCTTGAGGATCTTCCTCAACCTTAGAGCCATGAAATTACTGAGGGTTCATTCTAGTGAAGCCCCTCACTCTTGATGCCTCCGTACCCACATTTGGGTTCATGGGAGCCACAACCTCTCTATTTCTTGAGCCGTCACGGCTTGAGCCAAAACTTGAATAGCAGCCCTAAACTCAGCATTAGTCACTTGTTCGGTCAAAGGGTCGGCCGGAACTTGAGAAGCTTGAAGAGGAGCTTCTTGTTCCACATTCTCTCCCATATTTCTTCTAGCATAAGCTCTTCGAGTCGCCATATCCTGAAATGCGTAGGATAGGGATTAGGAGAGAGACATATAGAGTTAAACTCTATGGCACGACTTAGGAATAATGAAAGAAGTGAAGTTTCTTAAACGTCTTATAGCCTCTCATTCCTAAATGTGGCGTGCTTCACACTCATGTAAGGCTGGCAAGGGGACGGGGACGGGGATGCTGGGCCGGGACATAGGGGGACGGGATGGGACGGGTCGAGGTTTGACCGGGATTCAATCGAATCCGGGATGAATCAGGCCGGGATTCGCGGGACAAATCTAAGTCCCATCCCGTCCCACTAGATTAACGGGATGGGACAGTGTTTTAGGGGACGGGATGGGACGGGACACGGGATTTTTATTTTTTTTGTATTTATTTAATTGTTTTGAAGTTATATTTTTTTTTAATGACATTTTTAATTTTTATTGTTTTGAATATTATTTTTTAGCTAAGTTAAAATGCTTAAGTTTTGAAAAATTCAAATTTCATCTTTTAACTTTCAAAATTCAAATTTCAAATTTCAAATTTTGAAGTAAGTTTTGATAAGTATAGTAAAGTATTAAATTTAAATGCAACACAATAGTTATATAAAAAAGACTTGAATAAAGCCTTTAAATTTATTCAAATAAAATTCAATTGCAACTTACAACTTACAAGTTACAATTTACAAATTAAATATTAGAGGAGTAACTAATTTACGCAGCCACCTTCTAGGAAGGGTTCTGTTTCAAAAAGTTCTCGTATGTAAATCTAATATTTGTAACAAATATTAGATGAGTAACTAATCTACGTAGCCACCTTCTAGGAAGGGTTCTGTTTCAATTAGTTCTCGTATGTAAATCTAATATATGTATTGTCCAATAAAACTTTTTTCTAACTCTTGTATCAAATCGACGGTAACATCCTCCGGTGTTGGCAATGATGCTTGAAACTCTTGTGCATCTAGTTCATCGTCACTACTACATCCAAATATTGAATTAAAATAAGAGTCTTGTTTGGCGCTTAACTTTGGCAAATTATAATTTCTTCTCTCGGCGTTGATCCAGTCTCTAAATAAAACTGATGACTCCAAGCTTTCTTCAGCCAATGAATGCTGTGATCTCCAATTTGAAACCTTGCCGCACTAAAAGCAGCCTCTGAAGCAACTGATGAAGCTTGAATAGCTAGAACATCACGAACCATTTTGCTAAGAGTTGGAAATGCACTACCACGTTTCCTCCACCAATCTAATACATTTACGTTGCCCTGCTCGTCGGTAACTGTTTCCAAACACTGATTAAGATATTCTTCAAAATCATCACGATTAGTAGAATTAAGACCAAGAAAATCAAGCATATAATTATCAATATAATCATTGTTGATAGCATTAGAAGTTTGAGCAACAACTCCTTCATTAATTTCCATAGTTTTATATTTTTCATATAAAATTTTGGCTTGCACTTTTATGCTAGACTTACAAAATTCACAACTTGGAACTTCTTCCGGTAAAATTTCTAAAGTATCATAAAAAGTTTGAACAAGTCCTTGTACACCTCGTAATTTATATTGAGGGTTAAGTAAAGTCGCAGTTAAAAAAATTTGAGGAATAGGAAAAAAATATTTTTAAAATTTTTCAATCATAGCTTCAATTGACGGTCTAAATTATTCAATTTTTTTGTATGTTTGAAATTGAATTGAAATAGCACAAATATTTACTAAGACTGATGAAATAGTAGGATAATAAATTCCAGAAAACACGGTTGTAGCATTATAAAAAAGTTTTAGAAAATCCAATAGTTCTTTGGTTTCTATCCAATCTTCATCACAAATTCTTTCTAGTGGGTCAGAATTATGGGCATTAAAAACCATTTGTATGGGTCGTTGATATTCATAAGCAACTGAAAGCATTTCATAAAAAGAATTCCATCTCATTTTAACATGTTTTGGAACTTTTCGTGGTGTAAGATTACATAGTACACAACGCTCGTTAAATTCCCTAATTCTAGCAGGTCTATGAGCATAAAAAATCCATAAAACAACATATTCTATTTTCGTACAACCACAATCAAATAATGAAATACCATGTTGTACAAGTAAATTTAATATATGTGCAGCACATCTAACATGGAAAGCGTTATTATCAATTGGACATAGTCTAGTTTTTAACATAGCAGCAGCGTTGGTGTTATTAGAGGCATTATCTAATGCGACACTCATCACTTTATCACAAAGCATATAAAAATCTAAAATACCTAAAACAGTTCAAGCTATATAAGCACCAGTTTTTTTCTCTACACATTCTTTATAACTTAAGATTTTTTTTTGCAAATTCCAGTTATGATCAATCCAATGTGCTGTGACAGTTAAATAATCACGTCTATTAACACTACGACCCATATCAGAAGTTATAGACACTCTACAATCTAATATGCTAAATAAACAACGAAGATATTGACAATGTTTACCTTGAAATTCTAAAACATCAGATTTAACTGTATTTCTTGAAACACCTTTAAAAGATGGATTATAAGTTTGTTGAATATATTCAATAAAACCGGGATGTGAAGGAAAACCAAAAGGTAAACCACAAACAAAAACCATCTTAGCTAAATTTTCGCGATCTCTTTCTTTATTATATTTACGTTGTGTAATTGGACCACCGGGGTTAGAAGGATCCAATGTTCCTTGAACCATGTTAGAACACTCTACCGATTGAGGAACACCAGAATTAATATCATCATCATCAATTTGAATTCCCTTTTTTTTATCGGCTAGAGCTTTGGCCGCCTTATATTCAATCGGTCTACAAGATAGCAAATGTCTATTTAAACCCCCCGTCCCACCTTGACCTCCACCGACTCTATGTATAAATGCTTGTTTACACTTATTACAAATAGCAAGAGAGTTTACAGTATCTAAAGTCATAAATTGCCTCACAACAGAAGTTTTAGGGCGTTGATATTTCACCTTTCCCCTTGTAGGAGGTACAAGGGAGGGGAGTTGACTATTTTCCTCAGTTGGAGGTGTAGTTTGTGTTGGAGCTTCCGTCGCCGGATTGGTAGGTGTTTCATCTAATTCATCTTCTTCCAAATCAACTTGTACTTGATCATTTAAATTTTCATCAACATTAGGATTATTAAAACGTCGTTCTAAAAATTCATGATCAATTTCAACATTTGTAGCTATATTATAATGAGGAGTGAAAGAAGTATCATCAACAAAAGTAGAATCATTTGTATTAATTCTAACTCTAGGCATTGATTTAGAAGAAGAACCACCACATTTACTTTTATTTTTTTTCCTTACTACTTTTTTTAGGAAAATTAAATAAATTGGAAACAACGGTTGCTATTTTTTCCTTACCGGTATTTTTTTATTAGAACTCATATTTAATAAAATGTAAAATGTAATATATAAATAATAATAACACAAAAACTAATTGCGAAAAAAATGTATAAATAAAGAAATGGAACGAATGTACCAAACGTCTACGTTAATAGCAGACGGTTATAACCAATTCTTGAAGCTTGCTCCAACCAAATGTATTATCGTAAGTTGTAAGTTGTAGCTTCAATACTTGATAGCAACAATATAAAATATAAAATAATTGAATTATAAATATTATGATATTAATTGAAATATAAATATTATGATATAAATTTAGAATTGAGAATTGAGAATTGAGAATTAAGTGGAATCAAGAATCAAGAATCAAGATTCAAGAATGAGAGAATATAAAATATAAAATTGAGAGAGTAGATAATTTGTGAGAAATAAAAGAAGGATAAAGGGGTATTTATAATATAAAGAGTGCACTAAAGTGTATTTTATGTAACTTGAGGGTTAAAATAAAAGATTAAAGAGTAGGAGTGGTAGGGGGGTGTTTGGGACTCCCAAAAATCAAATATATCCGTTGGGGGGGCCACTAGCCGTTGCCCCAACGGTCCCCAACGGATAAATTGCAAAGTTTTAAAAAAAAATGGTTGCCCCACTTGACCGGCCGGTTCGACCAGGATGGGACCGGGACAGACCGGGCCGGGTCGACCAGGACCAAATCATGAACCGTCCCCTACCCGTCCCCCTATCCCCCTATCCCACTTCGCCACGTGGGACCGGGAGCGGCGAGACGGGTCTCGAGCCGGTACCTTGCCGGGGCGGGCTGTCCCGGTCCCCTTGCCAGGCCTACACTCATGAACAAGACTCTACTTGACGCGGCTTATGAGACATCCTAGGATCTTTCTAAAATATTGTGCTCTGAATACCAAGTTTGGCATGACCCAAGGTACCTCCTAGACATGACATGGTGTACAAGACCCCGAGAGGCTTCATACAAGCCACTTAGCATACATACATACAAGATAATAGAGATTAAGAATTCAAAAGAGATTTTCATATCAAAGGTTTTAAAAGAAACAGCGGAAGTCTATATTTCATGTCTCAAAGCCAATCTAACATAGAAAATAAAGTTTGGGACGTAACCCAATACAAATCTGAAATTAAATAACATGAAAATAAGAACAACTAGGCTATGTCCTTGGATGGATGAAAACTCACCAAGTCTTCTATCAATCTTCTACTAAGCTCTAGCCACGAGTGGATGGTGAATCGCCAAGTCCTACAACAAAGAAGTTAATGTAGGCAAGAGTATGTGTTAGTATAATCAAGTACCAAGTATGATAGCAATGCACATAAAACACATAAAACATGCTAGAATGAGACATAATCATGACATGCAATGGCCAAGCTAAAACATGATAAAGCATAAGAAGCATGAAGCATAAACCATGGCCAAAGCAAGCTATATCATCTTTCTTTACTTTAGATTATCATAACAACACTTGTGTTCATTAGTTGTGGGGATATAGCCTTAACCAACATATAAGACCATGTGAGCTATCAACATGGAATTCGGTGTCTACCCTACACCAAAGGAGAGTTGCCCTACTTGCCAAGGTAGGACCATAACTTCTTAGCTTACGTGGATCCACTAGCTAGTGTCTATCATAGACCATCATCCTATGGTGGCACATAGGTTATGAGACATGGGTAATCACCACTTGTCCACTCGGTGCTAAGCATATTTTCCCACGGATTAATCACAGTTCAATTTTCATAGGTAGACATGGGTAATCGCCTCTTGTCTACATTAGGGAACATGGGTAATCGCCTTTCTTCCATTCATTAGAATAGCTCCTTAAGAACATGGGTAATCGCCTCTTGTTCATTTAATTCATAGTGTGAGCATTACGTGAGAAACCCTTTCACAACTCAACACAACATCATCATGTCACAACTTTTGGTACTTCACTCTCAAAGCACTCGTAATTCATCATTAAATTCATATGAGACATGCATAAGTTCATAAGCTTCATCTTTACATAGTTCATCATGCTCATAATTCATGAATCATAGAGTTCATATGGGTTCATAAAAGTTCAACTTAAATCATGCAATTCAATGCAAGCTCATGCTTAGAAAGCCATAAATAAGACAATTTACCCATACTTGAAGGAACTCACATAATAGAGGAAAAATCATGCTTTTGACTTGAACATACTAACTTTCGTAAAGTCATCCTCAATTCATTCATAATTCATGCATAGCTTCATAGAGATTTCACAAAATTTCTCAATTCATAGCTCAACCCACCAATCAAAGCATAGATTAGAAAATTGGGGAGAAATAGCATGGGTTCATGGGGATTCATTCAATCTTTACATCAAATCATATAATTCACGCTAATTCGTGCACTAAATTACTTTATTACGCTAGATCGTGCACTACAAATCATAAAATCAACAATTGAAATCATAATTGAAGAACCCATAAGAATTGATTAAAAACCCTAATTCAATTGGGGAAATTAAACCTTGAAAACCTTGAAGAAAGTTGAGCACCCATTGGAGGAAAGGGCTCCAAATGGTGAACACTATCATACCTCAACAAAGCCCACAAGAAATTGATGGAAATTGATGGTCTTCAATGGAGGATCTTAGTCTTCTTTTTCCCTGAAGCTTGAGAGAATTTTCTTAGAGAGAGAAATATTTGAGAAGAGGAAAAATTTGGGAATGAGTTAGAATGAGTGAAATTAGGCTTAGAAAATATATATAGGGTCTGGGTTAAGGGTATAACCGACTTAGATTAATAGTTAAACATTAAGGAAAAAGACCAAAAAGCCCTTAAATAATAACTGTCGGGGGCAAACTACGGGCAGGACCTATGGTCCTTAGATCAATCGACGGACCGTCCTGTCCTTCCGTCAATTGATTTAGAGACTTCGTTTGGGGCTGAAAATTTAGCTAAGTCTGGAAGGGATCTACGGAATCCATCTACGGACCGTCAATTGAACGACGACCTGTCCTGTTGCTTCGTAGGTCAAGGTTCAGAAACTTGGAAATCTTGAAAGTCCACAGTGCCAACGACGGTTCCCACCTACGACCCGTCATTCCACCTACGGTCCGTAGGTGTCCTCCGATGTCAGTGGCACTAGGTTGAAAAACTGCATTTTCATTTCTTGGATAGCTTTTGGGTATTACACTGATATGGGCGACTGGGCTTCCCTGACTAAAACCTCTGAAAACCCTGATCTCAGGTATCCCTTGGCCTATGGCGGGCCCCGTCAAAACTATCATCTGGCCTGGCCCTCTTGCCACTGCCCCCGGGGCCTCGCGACGAAGCTGCTCAATAGTATGAGTGTGGTCCACCACATCTAAAAACGAACGACCCGCTGATAGCGTAGACTGCGACTCAATCCTCAGCTGCAGCCTCAACCCTCGGAGAAAGCATCGGACCCGCTCCTCCTCGGTCAACAAAATCATGGTGGCATGACGAGATAACTCCAGAAATCTGACCTCATACTCTGATACTGTCATGTAGCCCTTCTCCAACATCAAGAACTCATCACGGAGTCGGTCCCTGACGTTTCGTGGAATAAACCTAGCAAGAAAAGCCTCAGAAAACTCCGTCCACGATGCTGGTGGTGACCTAGCTGGCCTGGTCTCGATGAAAGAACGCCACCACTGTATGGCCGATCAGTCTAACTCATACGCTGCGAAGTCGGCTCCTCTGGACTCCACTAACCCCAACGTCTGCAATCTCTCTCGGCAAGTAGTCAGGAACTCACGGGCATCCTCCCCCACAGCCCTAGAGAACCTCGGCGGTGATAGTCTAAGAAACACCCCGAGCATCTTTTGCTCCCGCAGAGGCATAACCCCGTCCAAAGGGTCTGGCTGATCCCCGGTCGGTGCTGGCGGCTGGTGAACCTCTAGAGCAACTACCGTAGGCTGGCCCTGCTGTGCTGGAACCGGCTCTGGGATTGGTGCTAGGGCTCGCTGCTACTGCTCCATCCCCCCGATAGCGCTAGGATCTAGGCAAACATGCCCTGAAGATCCGGGGCGACAGCTGGTACGGGCGGTGGATGGGCTAGTCCCGGCTCCACCGGCTGAGGAGGAATCTAATCTACCCAAGGCTCCGGCTTCGGAGTCCTTTCTCTACCATGGCCTGCTGCCGTAGCACCACATCGACCTCGGGGTCGACCTCCACTGCGCGTGCGAGCCATCCTACAAAAGAGTGAAGCAAGTGAGATTTCATGAAACCAATCAGACACAACGCACGAACAGGAATCAAAACAAGAAAACATCCTAAGGACACCCTGTAGCCTCCAGAAGATAAGTCACGGACGTCTCCGCGCTGATCCTCAGGACTCTACTAGATGTTAGTTCTGTACAAGTTAGACCAACTAACCTGGCTCTGATACCAACTTGTCACGACCCGATTTCTCGAGTCATGATGGTGCCTACCAACCCACAAGTAGGCCAGCCATAACCCTATCCCGAAACTTAGCAGTAATGGAACAACGGGTAGAAACTAAGCTCAACTAAGCGGAAGCAAAAAATACAACACATAAAGAAGGCTGAAACGAAACCAAACTATAAATACACAAGATACCTCCCAGAACCTGGAAGTCACAAGTACAGAAATATTAACAAGAGTACAAGTCCCCAAAGTGGACCACAGAAATAAACTGTCTCGAAAGCAAAAGACAAGCAAAAATATATAATACAGAAGGAGATAGGTAATCCTATAACGCCATGTGCTCACCCTCGTCTCTTGGACTGACAGCTGTAGGCTCGATCTCAACACTGATAATTGGTGCTCGGACATGCATCACGAAAATAGATGCAATGTGTAGCATGAGTACCAAAACAACAGGTACCCAGTAGGCATCATAGGCCGATTGAGCAAGAAAGGTAAAAACAAGCAAACAAGATAGAATCAACACAAACAAAGGTCAACAGAACGAAAGCAGAGGAAGGGGAAAGCAAACAAGAACAACTAAGCTAAACCCAGCTGAGCCCCCCATAAGACTCGCTAGGCACACTCGTGCGCAAGTTTAAATAAAAACCCAAACGGACCCCCATAAGCCCGAAAGGTACACAGAAGAGCTATTCTATAGAAACAAAGGAAAACACCACTCTAGAAGCCTCAACACCCATGGGTCTCGGATCCAAAATTATAACGCCTGGGCCCTGCCCAATCATCAGTCACGAGCTAGAAATACCGGACTCTAACTGGGTAACGTCAGCCTCGAGCTGGAACAATACCTGGGCATAACCCAATCATCAG